>CM061070.1:81405758-81901258 GCA_030762895.1 Sophora flavescens | reverse complement strand
TGAATCATCTCAAACTCCTAAGATAAACTCTTTATCGGCTCTTAGAAATTCCAAAATCCACTCCGTCGTCTACCCGATTACATATTCCGCTCGTAAAACATAAATTATTTTATTTTATTTTTTACCAAAATTTTCAAAACTTCCAGTATCGTAGCAAATACGATAAAAACATTTTTCATCTCGTTCACAACTTAAAATTAGGTCTTCCGAAGCAGAAACTTTTATCGCTGTGAAAATCCGTAAAACGGGCATCAAGCTTCCGTCTGAATTTTCAACCAAAAACTTCCCCGTAAACTTATGAAAATAAGTATAACAAGGAAATGACATTTTTTTATCAAAAATCATTTTCCAAGTCTCATATAAAAATATATGTATTTATATTTATTACCGATATCACGAAGCGTAAAATCGGGGTGTTACATTACTACCCCACTAAAAAAAAATTTCGTCCCCGAAATTTCGTCACACTCAAACTAATCAGAATTTTGTAATCTCATCTTAAACTTAAGATTTTACATTACCCTTCACATCACTTCATTCCTCTTATTCCGTATTCCATAACACAATTCATTCTTACGTCATTTCTACATATCCGTACTATCATCAAAATTGCATCAAAGTCTATCACCCTCGAAAAACAAAATCAAAACTTAATCACTTCTCTTATCAACATGGTTCCACCATAAACCTTATTCCAATCATATAACTCTGAATATTATTATTAATACTAACAATGTCACATCATCACGCATCAACTCCCTACTGATAATTCACCACTCCAATTCGATATCACCTCACACATCTCATCCTCAAAATAACTTCATTGCATATCCTCAAGATAACTTCATTGCACATCTCATCCTCAAACTTTTCTATCAACTTAATTTTACTCAAGAACTTTTCTTTTCCGTTCACATTCAACTTAGGTAAAACTACCATAGACACTTTTCTGTAATTCCTTACTCATTTATTAACACATATTATTTCTAAAAAGTAATTCAAACAAGTCTCACTTCAGAAAAAACACAACATCGTCTCACTTCAGAGAAAACACAACGTCGTCTCACTTCAGAGAAAACACAACGTCAACACAACAGACCTATTTCCCCACATTCCCGAAAGACTCGACCAGCTCTGATACCACTAATGTGACACCCTAATCTCAGGTCATCACACGGTTACCCGTTTGCGGAAATAAAACTTAAGTTGCTGGTTGCTTTCGGAAAATCATGTTTTCTCAACGTTTATCTTTTCAAAATATGGTGATAAAAATTTTTCTTTTTCTTTTTCTTTTAACCTCATAACCACAACAACGTATTCAAATCACACTTAACTACATAATGTATATAAGTCCTCCAACTATACTACCTCATATGTTTTCTCACATAAATCATAATCAACTTTATTTCTCAAAACATAACATTATCTAAGCTGGTCGTAACTAACGGACACAACAACCGACAAAAGCAGCAACAGCGTGCCTCGAACTAGACATCCTTCGTCTTCTTGTAAGGATCATATCCCTCGTACAACTCTGATATGGTTGTAAGGGTGAGACGCCAATATATAGATTCATCACCATAACTAAATGCACAACACAAAAGAAGGCACATACACATATACATGTCTATAACAACATACTCATTCATATCATAATATCTCGTTTATCAATGGGTTTCACACCCCAAACATCATCATTGGAAAACTATGCATGAACACTTCAATACATCATCTAAATCTTTGTACCTAATCTCATGAGATATCTCCAACCTCGTAAACCTCGTGATGAGTTGATCGACTCAATTGCCACAGGGCATACAGCCACACAGCACGCCCATCGCACATTGTCCAACATCGTGGCACGGTGATAACACTCTGAGATGGGGCCTCATTGTCCAAACCCTGGGCACAATGAGAACATCTTTGTATGATCTACCCTGACGCCGCAAGGTAATCCCTCGTTTAATCATGGCACGTCTGCCAAATGCATGCAAGAAAACATTTTGTTCTCAACACTTTTCTATGTGCTATATCTTTATTTGTCAAAGCTCTCAAAAGCTTTCGACTTAACATCTTTTGAAAACATCTTTACATCTTTTATTAACAACACAAGACCTCAAAGTCCGAGTGCTCAATCACGAAGCCCCTAGACCTTGCAATCAGTCTTAGGTTCGTGGTAGTAGAAAACAACTTAAAACGTTTTAACTTCTTTAACTATATCCAGCTTACAACATAACTAAACTTAATACCCCGACGTCTCGGTTATTAAGTCCTATATCTTTACATCTTTTTACATCGTTTTTACATCTTTCACATCGTATTACATCTTTTACATCGTCTTACATCTTTTACATCATATTACATCTTTTACATCGTTTTACATCTTTTACATCATATTACATCTTTTACCTCGCTTTTACATCTTTTACATCTTTTACATCTTTTTACATCTTTCTACATCTTTCTACATCTTTTTCATCGCTTTTACATCTGTTACTTCGCTTTTACATCTGTTACTTCGCTTTTACATCTTTCATCTCTTTTCCATCTCTTTTACATCATTAAGTAACACTCATTTACCGAAAATTCTTTCTACTCAAATTCGCTTATAAAACGTCAATTCATAAAAAAAAAAATCCACTTTTCCTTTGGAAACACATTTTTTTCCAAAGTAACGTCAAATCATCAACAACTTCTTTTTATTGAAACTTCAACTCTAATAAATCAATTCAAATTAAATCTCTTTTCAACATAAGTACTGCTGTTTTTAAACTCTTGCCGTAAATGATTTCGAAACTTGCCGTCGTTTAGCATTTTCAAAGAAAACGTCTTTAAGTCTAACTTTGACATTTCTTCTAAAATAACTTTCATATATAATAAATAAGGTCTTTTCGAATATCAATTTCACAAAATCACTTTTTATAATATTTCATAATTTCTTGCGTAAAAATCAGCAGTACAAAAACAAATTTCACGGTTACGCTCTCACCGTGACTCATAAACTTCTTTTACACTAATAAATCATTAAACTAATAATATTTCTCAAAACTCATTATTTTTCCAAAATCATATTTTCCTCTACTACTATATTCCAACATTCCCCATAAAATGTTGAATATAACTTTCACAGCTTATTAAATCTTTTATCTCATTAATCGGTTGTGCACTGACCACTGTCAGGCCTCTCAAACAACATTCAACATTCAACATTCAACAACATCATCAAAATCATCATAATTATATCCCCAGGCAGATCATGCATCATAACAACATAATATACTACTGCAGATAATTCAGAGCAGATCAATCACCGATACACAGAAAATCAACACATCATAAACAACATAAACAATTAATCACAAACCACATATAAATCATATAAGCCACACTAAAAGCAAATGGTTATAGAGAAAATCCCTCAGGTAAGCTCCCCTTACCTCTTGAAGACTCAACTAACGTTTTCAAACAACCTCCCGATTTAATCCGGTTTCCTCCGTCGGCTTTAGGTCAAACCAACCCGATTGATTCCTTCAAACGAATTGCAACCAAAATAAATCAAATCAAACCATAACATACTTAACTCATGAGGGTTAGGTTTCGGCCAAGGGCTGACTTTTAGGGTTCAAAATCCTTAAAATTGCTAATCATGATTAAGTCATGGATTAATGATCCTTGATTAACCTAAATCATAGATTAGTGACTAAACCACTAAGTTTAAAACTCAAAGCTTCCTAACTATTTTATACATAGATTCGGCCTCAACATGTTTATAGGGCTAGGGTTCTTAGTTTAATAAACCAACTTCGATTTATAAGGCATACATACTAAGAGTTTGATTAACAAGATCATTAAGGAAAACTTTGAACAAAACTCATCTAGTTCCAAGAACTAGGGTTTCGGCCAAAACCAGAAATTTGGGAAAGAAATTTCTCATGATCATATGCTTCTAGATTATGAAAATAGAGATGATTATAAGATCATACCAATTGGTTTCATGTCAAAAGGATTTTTCTAGAATTAGTTATGAATTTTCAAAGTTCTAGATCTAGAAACTTAAAAGTGATGAACAACTATGATATAAGCCTTGAATCAAGAAATTTATTGAAGAACATAGACATGATTAGAGAAGAAGAATAGGATTCACCTCTTGGAGATCAAAAACAAGTGAAGATCCACGAACTTTCTTCACAAACTTGACATTCAAAGACTTAAGAACTTTAGGTTTTTTGAACAAAAGGCAATAGAAACTAAGTGAAAGATGAAGAAGGGTATTTATAGACATGTGGGCTGCGCCACTTTTGAGGACTAAGTAGAAAGGATGTGGATTTTCAAAGGATTTAAGTGCAAATAGCTCATAGGGACCATTTTGCAAAGATTCCATAAGTTTAAGGACTAGTTTGCAAAATGTCATTAAATTGTCATGATGACTTTTTGCCACAATAAATGTGGTCATATCTTGATGACTTTTGGGCTGATTTCTTGTCATAAATATCTTAGGAAAACCTAGCTTGTTGAAGAAGATTTGAGAAAATAGTAGAATAATGTGGAAGAATGTAGAATGTGGTGGAATGTAGTAGAAAATTCTAGAATGTTCTTTGCTCATCCAAGATGAGGGCAACCTTCAATCCATATTGGGCTTGCGCATGGGCCTAGGGAATTTGGGCTTGAATTCATCTTTGTGGGGCCCACCAAAAAGATTTAAGCATTAAGCTTAAGATAGGAAACTTATATGGCTTCAAATGGGCTTTATGAAACTTAAGTCATGGGTAAGGAATTTGGGCCTCAAAGCCACGGTCATCTATGAATTTGGGACAAGGATTCTAGCCCAATTCACTTGGAAAAACTTAGAAACTAACTCAGGGACAAAAGGGTAATTATCTAGAAAGTTCAGGGGACTAAAGCGTAAAATTCCCAAATTTTCACTTTAACCCTGAAAAACCTTCTAGACTTAAAAATATGATTCATCCCCATGAATCATCTCAAACTCCTAAGATAAACTCTTTATCGGCTCTTAGAAATTCCAAAATCCACTCCGTCGTCTACCCGATTACATATTCCGCCCGTAAAACATAAATTATTTTATTTAATTTTTTACCAAAATTTTCAAAACTTCCAGTATCGTAGCAAATACGATAAAAACATTTTTCATCTCGTTCACAACTTAAAAGTAGGTCTTCTGAGCAAGAACTTTTTATCGTCGGTGAAAATCCGTAAAACGGGCAGACCGTCTTCCGTCTGAATTTTCAACCAAAAACTTCCCCGTAACCTTATGAAAATAAGTATAACAAGGAAATGACATTGGTTTATCCAAAATCATTTTCCAAGTCTCAGATAAAAATATATGTTTTTATATTTATTACCGATATCACGAAGCAGCGAAAATCGGGATGTTACATTACTACCCCACTAAAAAAAAATTTCGTCCTCGAAATTTCGTCACTCGAAACTAATCAGAATTTTGTAATCTCATCTTAAACTTAAGATTTTACATTACCCTTCACATCACTTCATTCCTCTTATTCCGTATTCCATAACACAATTCATTCTTACGTCATTTCTACATATCCGTACTATCATCAAAATTGCATCAAAGTCTATCACCCTCGAAAAACAAAATCAAAACTTAATCACTTCTCTTATCAACATGGTTCCACCATAAACCTTATTCCAATCATATAACTCTGAATATTATTATTAATACTAACAATGTCACATCATCACGCATCAACTCCCTACTGATAATTCACCACTCCAATTCGATATCACCTCACACATCTCATCCTCAAAATAACTTCATTGCATATCCTCAAGATAACTTCATTGCACATCTCATCCTCAAACTTTTCTATCAACTTAATTTTACTCAAGAACTTTTCTTTTCCGTTCACATTCAACTTAGGTAAAACTACCATAGACACTTTTCTGTAATTCCTTACTCATTTATTAACACATATTATTTCTAAAAAGTAATTCAAACAAGTCTCACTTCAGAAAAAACACAACATCGTCTCACTTCAGAGAAAACACAACGTTGTCTCACTTCAGAGAAAACACAACGTCAACACAACAGACCTATTTCCCCACATTCCCGAAAGACTCGACCAGCTCTGATACCACTAATGTGACACCCTAATATCAGGTCATCACACGGTTACCCGTTTGCGGAAATAAAACTTAAGTTGCTGGTTGCTTTCGGAAAATCATGTTTTCTCAACGTTTATCTTTTCAAAATATGGTGATAAAAATTTTTCTTTTTCTTTTTCTTTTAACCTCATAACCACAACAACGTATTCAAATCACACTTAACTACATAATGTATATAAGTCCTCCAACTATACTACCTCATATGTTTTCTCACATAAATCATAATCAACTTTATTTCTCAAAACATAACATTATCTAAGCTGGTCGTAACTAACGGACACAACAACCGACAAAAGCAGCAACAGCGTGCCTCGAACTAGACATCCTTCGTCTTCTTGTAAGGATCATATCCCTCGTACAACTCTGATATGGTTGTAAGGGTGAGACGCCAATATATAGATTCATCACCATAACTAAATGCACAACACAAAAGAAGGCACATACACATATACATGTCTATAACAACATACTCATTCATATCATAATATCTCGTTTATCAATGGGTTTCACACCCCAAACATCATCATTGGAAAACTATGCATGAACACTTCAATACATCATCTAAATCTTTGTACCTAATCTCATGAGATATCTCCAACCTCGTAAACCTCGTGATGAGTTGATCAGACTCAATTGCCACAGGCATACAGCCACAGGCACGCCCATCGCACATTGTCCAACATCGTGGCACAGTGATAACACTCGGAGATGGGGCCTCATTGTCCAAACCCTGGGCACAATGAGAACATCTTTGTATGATCTACCCTGACGCCGCAAGGTAATCCCTCATTTAATCATGGCACGTCTGCCAAATGCATGCAAGAAAACATTTTGTTCTCAACACTTTTCTATGTGCTATATCTTTATTTGTCAAAGCTCTCAAAAGCTTTCGACTTAACATCTTTTGAAAACATCTTTACATCTTTTATTAACAACACGGGACCTCAAAGTCCGAGTGCTCAATCACGAAGCCCCTAGACCTTGCAATCAGTCTTAGGTTCGTGGTAGTAGAAAACAACTTAAAACGTTTTAACTTCTTTAACTATATCTAGCTTACAACATAACTAACCTTAATACCCCGACGTCTCGGTTATTAAGTCCTATATCTTTTACATCTTTTTACATCGTTTTACATCTTTCACATCGTATTACATCTTTTACATCTTTTACATCGTCTTACATCTTTTACATCATATTACATCTTTTTACATCGTTTTACATCTTTTACATCATATTACATCTTTTACCTCGTTTTACATCTTTTTACATCTTTTACATCTTTTTACATCTTTCTACATCTTTCTACATCTTTTTCATCGCTTTTACATCTGTTACTTCGCTTTTACATCTGTTACTTCGCTTTACATCTTTCATCTCTTTTCCATCTCTTTTACATCATTAAGTAACACTCATTTACCGAAAATTCTTTCTACTCAAATTCGCTTATAAAACGCCAATTCATAAAAAAATCCACTTTTCCTTTGGAAACACATTTTTTCCAAAGTAACGCCAAATCATCAACAACTTCTTTTATTGAAACTTCAACTCTAATAAATCAATTCAAATTAAATCTCTTTTCAACATAAGTACTGCTGTTTTTAAACTCTTGCCGTAAATGATTTCGAAACTTGCCGTCGTTTAGCATTTTCAAAGAAAACGTCTTTAAGTCTAACTTTGACATTTCTTCTAAAATAACTTTCATATATAATAAATAAGGTCTTTTCGAATATCAATTTCACAAAATCACTTTTTATAATATTTCATAATTTCTTGCGTAAAAATCAGCAGTACAAAAACAAATTTCACGGTTACGCTCTCACCGTGACTCATAAACTTCTTTTACACTAATAAATCATTAAACTAATAATATTTCTCAAAACTCGTTATTTTTCCAAAATCATATTTTCCTCTACTACTATATTCCAACATTCCCCATAAAATGTTGAATATAACTTTCACAGCTTATTAAATCTTTTATCTCATTAATCGGTTGTGCAGTGACCACTGTCAGGCCTCTCAAACAACATTCAACATTCAAAAACATCATCAACATCATCATAATTATATCCCCAGGCAGATCATGCATCATAACAACATAATATACTACTGCAGATAATTCAGAGCAGATCAATCACCGATACACAAAATCAACACATCATAAACAACATAAACAATTAATCACAAACCACATATAAATCATATAAGCCACACTAAAAGCAAATGGTTATAGAGAAAATCCCTCAGGTAAGCTCCCCTTACCTCTTGAAGACTCAACTAACATTTTCAAACAACCTCCCGATTTAATCCGGTTTCCTCCGTCGGCTTTAGGTCAAACCAACCCGATTGATTCCTTCAAACGAATTGCAACCTAAATAAATCAAATCAAACCATAACATACTTAACTCATGAGGGTTAGGTTTCGGCCAAGGGCTGACTTTTAGGGTTCAAAATCCTTAAAATTGCTAATCATGATTAAGTCATGGATTAATGATCCTTGATTAACCTAAATCATAGATTAGTGACTAAACCACTAAGTTTAAAACTCAAAGCTTCCTAACTATTTTATACATAGATTCGGCCTCAACATGTTTATAGGGCTAGGGTTCTTAGTTTAATAAACCAACTTGGATTTATAAGGCATACATACTAAGAGTTTGATTAACAAGATCATTAAGGAAAACTTTGAACAAAACTCATCTAGTTCCAAGAACTAGGGTTTCGGCCAAAACCAGAAATTTGGGAAAGAAATTTCTCATGATCATATGCTTCTAGATGATGAAAATAGAGATGATTATAAGATCATACCAATTGGTTTCATGTCAAAAGGATTTTTCTAGAATTAGTTATGAATTTTCAAAGTTCTAGATCTAGAAACATAAAAGTGATGAACAACTATGATATAAACCTTGAATCAAGAAATTTATTGAAGAACATAGACATGATTAGAGAAGAAGAATAGGATTCACCTCTTGGAGACCAAAAACAAGTGAAGATCCAAGAACTTTCTTCACAAACTTGACATTCAAAGACTTAAGAACTTTAGGTTTTTTGAACAAAAGGCAATAGAAACTAAGTGAAAGATGAAGAAGGGTATTTATAGACATGTAGGCTGCGCCACTTTAGAGGACAAAGTAGAAAGGAGGTGGATTTTCAAAGGATTTAAGTGCAAATAACTCATAGGGACCATTTTGCAAAGATTCCATAAGTTTAAGGACTAGTTTGCAAAATGTCATTAAATTGTCATGATGACTTTTTGCCACAATAAATGTGGTCATATCTTGATGACTTTTGGGCTGATTTCTTGTCATAAATATCTTAGGAAAACCTAGCTTGTTGAAGAAGATTTGAGAAAATAGTAGAATAATGTGGAAGAATGTAGAATGTGGTGGAATGTAGTAGAAAATTCTAGAATGTTCTTTGCTCATCCAAGATGAGGGCAACCTTCAATCCATATTGGGCTTGCGCATGGGCCTAGGGAATTTGGGCTTGAATTCATCTTTGTGGGGCCCACCAAAAAGATTTAAGCATTAAGCTTAAGATAGGAAACTTATATGGCTTCAAATGGGCTTTATGAAACTTAAGTCATGGGTAAGGAATTTGGGCCTCAAAGCCACGGTCATCTATGAATTTGGGACAAGGATTCTAGCCCAATTCACTTGGAAAAACTTAGAAACTAACTCAGGGACAAAAGGGTAATTAACAGAAAGTTCAGGGACTAAAGCGTAAAATTCCCAAATTTTCACTTTAACCCTGAAAAACCTTCTAGACTTAAAAATATGATTCATCCCCATGAATCATCTCAAACTCCTAAGATAAACTCTTTATCGGCTCTTAGAAATTCCAAAATCCACTCCGTCGTCTACCCGATTACATATTCCGCCCGTAAAACATAAATTATTTTATTTAATTTTTTACCAAAATTTTCAAAACTTCCAGTATCGTAGCAAATACGATAAAAACATTTTTCATCTCGTTCACAACTTAAAATTAGGTCTTCTGAGCAGTAAACTTTTTCGCCAAGAAAATCCGAAAACGGCATCAGAATCGCTTCCGTCTGAATTTTCAACCAAAAACTTCCCCGTAACCTTATGAAAATAAGTATAACAAGGAAATGACATTGGTTTATCCAAAATCATTTTCCAAGTCTCAGATAAAAATATATGTTTTTATATTTATTACCGATATCACGAAGCAGCGAAAATCGGGGTGTTACATTACTACCCCACTAAAAAAAAATTTCGTCCTCGAAATTTCGTCACTCGAAACTAATCAGAATTTTGTAATCTCATCTTAAACTTAAGATTTTACATTACCCTTCACATCACTTCATTCCTCTTATTCCGTATTCCATAACACAATTCATTCTTACGTCATTTCTACATATCCGTACTATCATCAAAATTGCATCAAAGTCTATCACCCTCGAAAAACAAAATCAAAACTTAATCACTTCTCTTATCAACATGGTTCCACCATAAACCTTATTCCAATCATATAACTCTGAATATTATTATTAATACTAACAATGTCACATCATCACGCATCAACTCCCTACTGATAATTCACCACTCCAATTCGATATCACCTCACACATCTCATCCTCAAAATAACTTCATTGCATATCCTCAAGATAACTTCATTGCACATCTCATCCTCAAACTTTTCTATCAACTTAATTTTACTCAAGAACTTTTCTTTTCCGTTCACATTCAACTTAGGTAAAACTACCATAGACACTTTTCTGTAATTCCTTACTCATTTATTAACACATATTATTTCTAAAAAGTAATTCAAACAAGTCTCACTTCAGAAAAAACACAACATCGTCTCACTTCAGAGAAAACACAACGTCGTCTCACTTCAGAGAAAACACAACATCGTCTCACTTCAGAGAAAACACAACGTCAACACATCAGACCTATTTCCCCACATTCCCGAAAGACTCGACCAGCTCTGATACCACTAATGTGACACCCTAATCTCAGGTCATCACACGGTTACCCGTTTGCGGAAATAAAACTTAATTTGCTGGTTGCTTTCGGAAAATCATGTTTTCTCAACGTTTATCTTTTCAAAATATGGTGATAAAATTTTTTCTTTTCCTCTTTCTTTTAACCTCATAACCACAACAACGTATTCAAATCACACTTAACTATATAATGTATATAAGTCCTCCAACTATACTACCTCATATGTTTTCTCACATAAATCATAATCAACTTTATTTCTCAAAACATAACATTTTCTAAGTTGGTCGTAACTAACGGACACAACAACCGATAAAAGCAGCAACAGCGTGCCTCGAACTAGACATCCTTCGTCTTCTTGTAAGGATCATACCCCTCGTACAACTCTGATATGGTTGTAAGGGTGAGACGCCAATATATAGATTCATCACCATAACTAAATGCACAACACAAAAGAAGGCACATACACATATACATGTCTATAACAACATACTCATTCATATCATAATATCTCGTTTATCAATGGGTTTCACACCCCAAACATCATCATTGGAAAACTATGCATGAACACTTCAATACATCATCTAAATCTTTGTACCTAATCTCATGAGATATCTCCAACCTCGTAAACCTCGTGATGAGTTGATCAGACTCAATTGCCACAGGCATGCAGCCACAGGCACGCCCATCGCACACTGTCCAACATCGTGGCACAGTGATAACACTCGGAGATGGGGCCTCATTGTCCAAACCCTGGGCACAATGAGAACATCTTTGTATGATCTACCCTGACGCCGCAAGGTAATCCCTCGTTTAATCATGGCACGTCTGCCAAATGCATGCAAGAAAACATTTTGTTCTCAACACTTTTCTATGTGCTATATCTTTATTTGTTAAAGCTCTCAAAAGCTTTCGACTTAACATCTTTTGAAAACATCTTTACATCTTTTATTAACAACACAGGACCTCAAAGTCCGAGTGCTCAATCACGAAGCCCCTAGACCTTGCAATCAGTCTTAGGTTCGTGGTAGTAGAAAACAACTTAAAACGTTTTAACTTCTTTAACTATATCCAGCTTACAACATAACTAACCTTAATACCCCGACGTCTCGGTTATTAAGTCCTATATCTTTTACATCTTTTTACATCGTTTTACATCTTTCACATCGTATTACATCTTTTACATCTTTTACATCGTCTTACATCTTTTACATCATATTACATCTTTTACATCTTTTACATCGTCTTACATCTTTTATATCATATTACATCTTTTTACATCGTTTTACATCTTTTACATCATATTACATCTTTTACGTCGTTTTACATCTTTTTACATCTTTTACATCTTTTACATCTTTTTACATCTTTCTACATCTTTTTCATCGTTTTACATCTGTTACTTCGTTTTACATCTGTTACTTCGTTTTACATCTTTCATCTCTTTTTCATCTCTTTTACATCATTAAGTAACACTCATTTACCGAAAATTCTTTCTACTCGAAATTCGTTTATAAAACGTCAATTCATAAAAAAAATCCACTTTTCCTTTGGAAACACATTTTTTTCCAAAATAACGTCAAATCATCAACAACTTCTTTTTATTGAAACTTCAACTCTAATAAATCAATTCAAATTAAATCTCTTTTCAACATAAGTACTGCTGTTTTTAAACTCTTGCTGTAAATGATTTCGAAACTTGCCGTCGTTTAGCATTTTCAAAGAAAACGCCTTTAAGTCTAACTTTGACATTTCTTCTAAAATAACTTTCATATATAATAAATAAGGTCTTTTCGAATATCAATTTCACAAAATCACTTTTTATAATATTTCATAATTTCTTGCGTAAAAATCAGCAGAAAAAACAAATTTCACGGTTACGCTCTCACCGTGACTCATAAACTTCTTTTACACTAATAAATCATTAAACTAATAATATTTCTCAAAACTCATTATTTTTCCAAAATCATATTTTCCTCTACTACTATATTCCAACATTCCCCATAAAATGTTGAATATAACTTTCACAGCTTATTAAATCTTTTATCTCATTAATCGGTTGTGCACTGACCACTGTCAGGCCTCTCAAACAACATTCAACATTCAAAAACATCATCAACATCATCATAATTATATCCCCAGGCAGATCATGCATCATAACAACATAATATACTACTGCAGATAATTCAGAGCAGATCAATCACCGAGACACATAAAATCAACACCATAAACAACATAAACAATTAATCACAAACCACATATAAATCATATAAGCCACACTAAAAGCAAATGGTTATAGAGAAAATCCCTCAGGTAAGCTCCCCTTACCTCTTGAAGACTCAACTAACGTTTTCAAACAACCTCCCGATTTAATCCGGTTTCCTCCGTCGGCTTTAGGTCAAACCAACCCGATTGATTCCTTCAAACGAATTGCAACCAAAATAAATCAAATCAAACCATAACATACTTAACTCATGAGGGTTAGGTTTCGGTCAAGGGCTGACTTTTAGGGTTCAAAATCCTTAAAATTGCTAATCATGATTAAGTCATGGATTAATGATCCTTGATTAACCTAAATCATAGATTAGTGACTAAACCACTAAGTTTAAAACTCAAAGCTTCCTAACTATTTTATACATAGATTCGGCCTCAACATGTTTATAGGGCTAGGGTTCTTAGTTTAATAAACCAACTTGGATTTATAAGGCATACATACTAAGAGTTTGATTAACAAGATCATTAAGGAAAACTTTGAACAAAACTCATCTAGTTCCAAGAACTAGGGTTTCGGCCAAAACCAGAAATTTGGGAAAGAAATTTCTCATGATCATATGCTTCTAGATGATGAAAATAGAGATGATTATAAGATCATACCAATTGGTTTCATGTCAAAAGGATTTTTCTAGAATTAGTTATGAATTTTCAAAGTTCTAGATCTAGAAACATAAAAGTGATGAACAACTATGATATAAACCTTGAATCAAGAAATTTATTGAAGAACATAGACATGATTAGAGAAGAAGAATAGGATTCACCTCTTGGAGACCAAAAACAAGTGAAGATCCAAGAACTTTCTTCACAAACTTGACATTCAAAGACTTAAGAACTTTAGGTTTTTTGAACAAAAGGCAATAGAAACTAAGTGAAAGATGAAGAAGGGTATTTATAGACATGTGGGCTGCGCCACTTTTGAGGACTAAGTAGAAAGGAGGTGGATTTTCAAAGGATTTAAGTGCAAATAACTCATAGGGACCATTTTGCAAAGATTCCATAAGTTTAAGGACTAGTTTGCAAAATGTCATTAAATTGTCATGATGACTTTTTGCCACAATAAATGTGGTCATATCTTGATGACTTTTGGGCTGATTTCTTGTCATAAATATCTTAGGAAAACCTAGCTTGTTGAAGAAGATTTGAGAAAATAGTAGAATAATGTGGAAGAATGTAGAATGTGGTGGAATGTAGTAGAAAATTCTAGAATGTTCTTTGCTCATCCAAGATGAGGGCAACCTTCAATCCATATTGGGCTTGCGCATGGGCCTAGGGAATTTGGGCTTGAATTCATCTTTGTGGGGCCCACCAAAAAGATTTAAGCATTAAGCTTAAGATAGGAAACTTATATGGCTTCAAATGGGCTTTATGAAACTTAAGTCATGGGTAAGGAATTTGGGCCTCAAAGCCACGGTCATCTATGAATTTGGGACAAGGATTCTAGCCCAATTCACTTGGAAAAACTTAGAAACTAACTCAGGGACAAAAGGGTAATTAACAGAAAGTTCAGGGACTAAAGCGTAAAATTCCCAAATTTTCAATTTACCCCTGAAAAACCTTCTAGACTTAAAAATATGATTCATCCCCATGAATCATCTCAAACTCCTAAGATAAACTCTTTATCGGCTCTTAGAAATTCCAAAATCCACTCCGTCGTCTACCCGATTACATATTCCGCCCGTAAAACATAAATTATTTTATTTTATTTTTTACCAAAATTTTCAAAACTTCCAGTATTGTAGAAAATACGATAAAAACATTTTTCATCTCATTCATAACTTAAAATTAGGTCTTCTGAGCAGTAAACTTTTACTGTCAGTGAAAATCCAGAAAACGGCAGACCGGCTTCCGTCTGAATTTTCAACCAAAAACTTCCCCGTAACCTTATGAAAATAAGTATAACAAGGAAATGACCTTGGTTTATCCAAAATCATTTTCTAAGTCTCGGATAAAAATATATGTTTATATATTTATTACTGATATCACGAAGCAGCGAAAATCGGGGTGTTACACTTGGTTGTGTGGGTTTCGGTGCTGGGGGAATTATTTTGCTCTGGTGGGTGTTCCTCTGTATTTATTATATGATTGGATGCACAATGTAAATGGGTTGAGTACCCCTTGTACTTGTATATGTATACACATTTGGCTTATAAAAAAAATGTTATTCCAACAAAAATATTAAAGAGAATGAGGGACATAAAAGTATGAAAAATAATGTTTAAGTATGAATAATACTATAATTTCAAAAATAATAATATAAGTATATAGTAGATCGGTTTGGATTGGAGCAGACAAGGTCAAAGCAAAATTGTCTAATTGGAAGGGTTACATTAGTCAAATCATTTATCCAAGGAATGTTATTATACGCTTTTAGGTATATCCTTGGCCTATTTCTTTATTGAAAACTCTTGCCAAATGGTTAAGAAACTTTATATGGTCAGTTGATATTCTTGTAAGGAAAGTTGTAATTGTACATGGTCTAAGCTGTGTGCTCCTAAGGATAGAGGTGGAATTGTGTGGATATATGCCTTGGTAGGTACTTTGGTTTTGATGATGAGAAAAAGGGAAATTTCAAGTCCAAGGACCAACACGCAAACTCAAGTCTAAAGGACCAAATTGCAAAAAGCGTGAAAAGGACCAAACAAGCTAATATGGGGTTAAGGGAATATTCCTTTACTGTATCGATTGTTTTAGTAAAAGCTTGTAAATGGTAAGTAAAGCTCTCCGGTTAAAATTGGTCACACACACATAAAATAAGCTAAACAAAATAAAACTTTAAAGAGGCTTTCAAACTTAATTGAGAAATTAACTTCAGCCTTTAAAAGTTTTACAAGTGTATCAAGCTCTATTAAAATGGCCTTAATGAGTAATTTATTATAGAGCTGTTAGGTTTTTCAAAACCTAAACTAGAGATACAATAATCGATTACTATAATTGATTATGCTATGCTTAAATAGGCTTCAATGCGTTTAAATTGAGTATTAATTACTTGTAGCCGTTGAGTTTGAATTTGAAAAACAAATAATCGATTATGAGATAATAGAAATCGATTAGACAGTTTTTAGAGACAAACGGTGAATAGATAATCGATTAGAATAATCGATTATCACTGTCAAATAGACAAATGAACTTTACGCAACTGGTAATCGATTATGTAATCGATTATGACCTGTCTGTTCTAAGGCACATTTTTAAATGAGTTAAAATAATCGATTATACCTTTGAAATAATCGATTATTGGGCGAAGAAAATCAGTTTCAAAATGGATTTAACCTAACTTCTCTAAAAACTATATAAGGATAACTTTGGCAAGTTTGAGAAGAGAGAACTCTGCTACTATTACACCTGTGAACATTTTCTCATCTCTATTCTCTCAAAATCACTCTCACTCATACACCTTGATTAAAACATAAGTTTGAGACAGCTTTACTCCATATAGGTTCTTTTGTAACTTGTGCTTCAATTTGTTTTATCAGCACTATTAAGAGTGCATACTGTTGGTAAAAGTCTGATTGACTCAAACCTCTTTGGTTACCATTCTTGCAAGAGAGGGTATATCTCTTGTAAGGGATTAGTAGGTGTGATTCCACTACAAAGGTTCTAGCTGTGCCTGTTTTAAAAGCTAGGGATTTGAGACTCTATCACTGGGGGATTGTTTGTCTCTGGTCTGTGAGGAGTTCTCGTTATTGTAAAGGTTCTAGCTGCTCCTATTTAAAAGCTAAGGATTGAGTGAAAACCCTTGGTGGTATTGCCTTTGGGATTGGTCGTAGGCCACGTGGGTAGTCTGTGGCTGAACCAAGATATATCGTTGTATCAATCTTCTTATCCATATCTCTTTTATTTTTGTTTTGTCTTTTGCAAAAATGCTTTTACTTGCAAGCGACAATGCTTTAATTTGAAAATAATATTCATTCGCAGCAAATTCCATTTATATTTGAAAAGGGTTTTGATTTATTTTAAAAATATTTCATTTTTATTTAAAATCCAATTCAACCCCCCCCCCTCATGGGTGATGGTTGCCTTGGGAAAAAAGTGGTATCAGAGGTTCGAGGCGGGTGAGTAGCTTATTAGCTTAGAGTTAATATCCTACTCTTGGCAATCGTTATAAAATTTGTTTTCCAAAACCGTATAGTTTTGAATTTGACAAACCACCATTCTTTGATGGTGAGAATGACACTTATTGGAAAATGAAAATTGAAATTTTTATGCAGTCAATTAATGTCGACTTATGGGATATTGGAGTTCAAGGACTCATTCTCAAACCCAAAAAACATCATACTGAGTTTGATAAAAACTGTTTTTGTTTGAACCTTAAAGCTATGCACCGTTTTAGGAATTGCTTGTGCGATGATGCTTATGAGAAAATTAAGAATTGTGATTGTGCCAAGGATATTCTGAATGTGCTTGATTATAATTACCTTGTCACTAACAATTTTGAGATTGAAAGTAACTACAGGAAAGGGCTAATTTAATGGAGGAAAGATATCCTCAAGAACATGCCAAGAAGAAGGACCACAAAAGCAAAGAGCAAATGCTCAAGAAAATAGAAACCACTCTCCAAGAAACTAAAAGAAACTTGGAGGTAATAGACACTAAACTCAATCCATTGAAAGATGAATGGATATATGCATATAATGAGTTGTATGATGAATTGTTGAGTTTAGAAAATAATAACTTGAATTGGTTGAAAAACATTTCATCTATTGAAAGTGATTTGACAAATATGGAAAATGAATATACTTGTTATAGTGATAAAAGCATTTTGAAATTTGAATCCTCATTATGCTATGAAAATTGTATGATTCTTAATAATCAAATTGAGGACTTATTTCATGAAATTAATAAAACAAAAGGTCCACATATGTACATCCTTCGCATGAAATAGAAAAGAAATTCATGTCAACTATGATATGTTAATTGTTAAACATGATACCTATCAAGGTCATAATCATTCTATAGTTGAGTATGAAAATCATTATATGAAAAACAAAAGGGATGTAACATGTAACTACTATGGAAAGTTAGGACACATTTCTCATATGTGCAATTATAAGAAAAACTATTCTATGAGAAATAAATTTGTTTGGGTGCCTAAAGGCACAATTATCTTGTCCACTAACCCACAAGGACCCAATACAAAATGGGTACCAAAAAGTTTCTCGAGTACTTCTAATGTGCAGGAAAAATCCATATTTGAGAAACAAACTATTTTGGAAAAGGATGAGACATCAAGAACAATGCTTCACAAATCCGAAAATAAAATTGTTACTAAAAGAAGCAAAGTTTTCTTGATGAATAACTCAGAGAACACCAAGATAGACAATGTTAGAGCAATATTCACAATCAAACAAATGTGGGTAAGAAAGGATAGTCTTGTGAATTTACATGAGGTAACCCTATTCTCTACTTCCAATACATGCTCAAATGTGAAATTTGTTAAATGGAAGTATGTTGATAAACATGTTCATATGAAATCCATAAAACTCCATCAAAATGATATTTAAACTCTGTGCTAAATGCCAAGAACATGCACAATATGATGTTTGATTATTTTATGAAGCATGTTATGAACAACTAGAGAAACATTCAAATCTTCCTTGTTATGAAAATTGAGAATCGAACATAATAATCGATTATGCATCCTTAAGAAAGATAGGGAGGATAGACAGAAGCGTAGCAATCGATTATTATAATCGATTATGCTACGAAAATATGGAATTTTTGAAAATGCTTTATTTCAGATAAAATTATAATTTTTCCTTCAAAAATTATTCCATTATGATATGATATTTGGTCTAATCCTCAAATTGTTTTCAAAATATCAAATTCAAATTTAATTTGACATTGAATTCTTTAAATCGTAAGTTATTTTGCAAAATTGTTATTTTTAATATTGTTTTGAAAAATTTGATTTTGAAAATTAAATAATATTTTAATTCATGATTTTACTTTATTGAAAATTTATTTTATAGTCAGAAATTAATCGATCACATATTTTCAAACTTAAAAAAAAAATTAAGACCGTGGCAATAAATACTTGATTGAAAAATTTTAAGGATCAAATCTTTTGAGATATAAATGATCAATAAGTGATTATATAACTTTAATATCCTTTGAACATCATAATAAATAAAACTCAATTTTTGAGATTTTAAAATCAAAATTCAAAATATTTTCTACTATTTTCAAAATTTAAATTTATAAAAATATTTTTGAAAATTCAAAAATCATTACCTCCTCATTATTTTTTGTTAGCATCCAAATTTGTTTTGAGAAATTAAGTCATGATTCATACTTTTAAGATTAAAAAGAATCTATTTCAGGCCTCATTCAAATTGCCACCGAAGGAATTTCAAATTAAAGGTAAATAATCGATTATTATAATCGATTATAGGCTAGTGATAATTTCGGTCCCATGAACAGAGAATCCATAATCGATTAAGATAATCGATTATGATCCTAATCTAATGTAACACTTATTAAACAGAAAGGTGGTAATCGATTACTTTAATCGATTATGACACGGTTAGGTTACCAATGGGATAAACCTAAATCTTCATTTCCTACAAATAGGAACCATAGAGAAGGCCTTCATAACATACTAATCCCCTACTTTGAAACCTTATCAAAATTATTTCCATTGCTTTTACGCAAACATGAGATTCCTGAAATCAATCAGAAGAAAACATCATAGGATTGATCTCCAATCTCTAGAGGTTTCCCAAAGTCATCTATCAAAAAAATCAAATGAAGTTCCTCCAAATACTTCTTATTTGACCTCTAAGACAACAAATCTCTTCTCAAATGAAGAACAAAGGAAACATTTTTCCACATACTTCATCTATCGTCCTATCATTTCCCCTAGCTATATCAATCTGGACTCATTCAAATTCCAAGAGTTTGAACTACTGTTCCAAACTCTCTCCATACTTGATCTTCTGAAGTTCTGCTCCATGAATGATGCAATATATCATTCACTTGTCAAAGCCTTCTACTGCAATCTCCGCTTCCACTCCTCTCTAAAAGCCTTCTCTTCCGAAGTAAAAGGAGTATCCTTCACCATGACCTTCTCCTCTTGGGCTTCATTGTCTTGTTTCCCCAAAGACGGAGACATAATCACTAGCCAAAATCTTAATACCTTATGGGAAGGAAAATTTCAGAGAAATATGGTGTGGAGTACCCTTGTGCTTCCAGGTACAAATATCAATAGTACTATTCATGACAAACACCTAACTCTGTGGAAGAAATTGATCCACCATGCAATAGTGCATTGGCTTCTACCTCGCTTCATGGATCAGTCAAGGGTTTTAGAGGAAGACATAGCCCTAATATGGGCCTTAGAAAAGGGTAAACATATAAATTGGGCTGCTAGTACTCTGATGCACATGGTAAATTGTGGACTTTCCTCTTCAAGTTCTCATCTTCCCTATCCAATGATGATTACCAAAATTCTTAAATATTTCAATATTCCATAGGAAGGTGAAGGAATTCTGCAGAAAAGGAAGACTGCATGTCTAAATGAAGATACCCTATACAATATAGGTTTTGAGCTGGTGAAAAATCAATGGATTCCAGGAGGATAGAACAGCTCTCTCTCAACCTTTGTATTTTCCTTGCCTTATTTTATCCATATTTTTTTTAATAAAAAGTGTTAGTTTTGATCCTGCTCTTACATCTCAAATTCACTAGACATTGTTCTTGTCCAATGAATTGATTATTCAAAAAATGTTGAAATAAAATTTCAAAATCTGTTTTGGACATGCTACAAATTAAAATCGAAAGATACACAGATAAGAGTTGCACCTTCCTAAAATATCCTTCACAAAATCCTTGTAAAATCTGGAAAATTCAAATCAAATCAAATCTTGACTAAAATCTGATTTCAAATCATGAAGATTGTTGAAATCAACATCAATCTTCTAACCCTCCCATCCTTGAGAAAGTGTTTAAATACACCTTCAAAGACTCAACCCTCAACCTCTTGAAATTTTTATCAAATCTAAAACTCACTGCCTTTTGCACTCAGAAACTAAAGATTTACCCATCCTTGGTAAGACAATTCTATGAAAATTTCTCCTTTCAATATTCATCTAAAATCATCTCCTCAAAATTAAAAGGAGTTGAGATCAACATCCCTCTTGAAACATGGGTTAATCTAACCCGTCTACCAAACCAAGGCATTGACATCTCTCTTGCAAATCCAAAGTTGGTATGGAAAAATTCTTTTAAGAGGGAAAGAGTCTTTTTAGAAATTCATCAATCCAAAAGCCAAGTCATCCAAAGTAATCTCCTTCAAAGCTCTCAACTCGGAAGAACAATTGCTTCACTATGTTCTTGCTTGATGCCTCCTACCTAGAGGAAATAATGTGACGAGAATTTCGGAGAACGACATAGTTCTCATGTGGGCCATCAACAAGGAGAAAAAGATCAACTGGGCCACTACAATTCTTCAACACATGGTAGATTGTGCCTACTCAAAAATTGCATCCCATCTTCTCTATCCTATGCTAATTACAAAAATTCTTCAGCATTATGGCATACCATTGGAGGGACAAGAAGGAATAGAGCCACAACCTAGTGATGGAATTAATGAAGAATACTTACTATCATTAGGATTTACTAAGCATGATAATACATGGCAGCCTAGGGGGAAACAAAACAAAATGTAATGGCTTTAGGATTTCTATAGGATTTTTTGGTTCTTGATTAAATGTTTTGAATTCAATGAAAGTATGTTTTTCTTTGTTATATCATACTAGTACTATATCTTGTCATACATAAAAACTATCAATTAATCAAAGTTTGAACCAAAAGGAAGAACAAAGCCGTAATAATCGATTAACCAAGAAGGGTAATCGATTATGGAGCACATAATATCCAGAATCACCACTGGAAACAAATATCCATAATTAATGAGATTAATATTGTGCATCCAATATCGCATACTGTTATAAGTCATTAAGGACAGATCTTGAAATAAAGAATCCATAGATCAATCTAAATCTGCATATTACATCTTGTTGTTCATTAACATGTTTATTAAGTGTGTAGATAGAGAGGTAATAACCGATTATATTAATCGATTATGCCAAGAAAATTTTTCATTTCCCAAAACAGAGAAAGAATAATCGATTAGAGGAATCAATTAGGGAACCACTGGCCATTCAAGAAAAATCAATAGAGAAGTATTAATCGATTAGAGGAATTGATTAGGGAACCACTGGATTTTCGAGGAGTCCTAACAGAGAAGCAATAATCGATTATGGACATCGATTACCTAATGAACCCTATTCTAGAAAGCATATAATCGATTAGTTAATCGATTATTGGTCGGAAAATGGTTATCAGATAAGCTTTCATACTATTTCCTCCAATTTGTAAATCTTATTCTTCCTGGCATTTTTGCTTCCGTAGTTACCTGATTTAATTTTGCTTGGTATACTCTATGATCTACATTTGAAATAATTGACTTTTTGGATATATGTCATGACTATGCTACAATGCATTTCCCGCTTTGAGTGAATGATTAAGGGGGAGATTTATATGATTTGCATGCTTAAGGGGGAGTAGAGTAAAATTTGTTAAATGATATATATATATATATATATATATATATATATATATATATATATATATACATACATACATATATATTGCTCTAACTCTATGATATATAAATGATATACATGATTGCATGTTTAGGGGGAGTAGAGCGAATCCAAACCTTGTGATATATTGTTGCTCTAACTCTATTTTTTAGAAATTCCCTCATGAGAAGTTTGTCATCATAAAAAATAGGGAGTTTGTGGATATATGCCTTGACAGGTACTTTGGTTTTGATGATGAGCAAAAGGGGAATTTCAAGTCCACGGAAACATGCAAATTCAAATCTAAAGGACCAAATTGCAAAAAGCATGAAAAGGACCAAACAAGCTAATATGGGGTTAAGGGGATTTTCCTTTACTGTATTGATTGTTTTAGTAAAAGCTTGTAAATGGTAAGTAAAGCTCTCCAGTTAAAATTGGTCACACACACACATAAAATAAGCTAAACAAAATAAAACTTTAAAGAGGCTTTCAAACTTTATTGAGAAATTAACTTCAGCCTTTAAAAGTTTTACAAGTGTATCAAGCTCTATTAAAATGGCCTTAATGAGTAATTTATTATAGAGCCGTTATGTTTTTCAAAACCTAAACCAGAGATGCAATAATCGATTACTATAATTGATTATGCTATGCTTAAATAGGCTTCAATGCGTTTAAATTGAGTATTAATTTCTTCTAGTGGTTGAGTTTGAATTTAAAAAACAAATAATCGATTATGAGATAATAGAAATTGATTATACAATTTTGAGAGACAAACAGTGAATAGATAATCGATTAGAATAATCGATTATCACTGCCAAACAGACAAATGAACTTTACATAGAGAATTAGTAATCGATTATGTAATCGATTTTGACCTGTCTGTTCCAAGGCGCATTTTTAAATGAGTTAAAATAATCGATTATACCTTTTAAATAATTGATTACTGCACGAAGAAAATCAGTTTCAAAATGGATTTAACCTAACTTCTCTCAAAAATATATAAAGAGAACTTTGGCAAGTTTGAGAAGAGAGAACTCTGCTACTATTACACCTGTGAACATTTTCTCATATCTATTCTCTCAAAATCACTCTCATTCATACACCTTGATTAAAACATAAGTTTGAGATAGCTTTACTCCTTAGTTCTTTTGTAACTTGTGCTTCAATTTGTTTTATCAACACTATTAAGAGTGCATACTGTTGGTAAGAGTCTGATTGACTCAAACCTCTTTGGTTACCATTCTTGCAAGAGAGAGTATATCTCTTGTAAGGGATTAGTAGGTGTGATTCCACTGCAAAGGTTTTAGCTGCGCCTATTTTAAAAGCTAGCAATTTGAGACTCTATTACTGGGGGATTGTATCTCTCTGGTCTGTGAGGAGTTCTCATTTTTGTAAAGGTTCTAGCTGCTCCTGTTTAAAAGCTAGGGATTGAGTGAAAACCCTTGGTGGTATTGCCTTTGGGACTGCACGTAGGCCACGTGGGTAATCTTTACCCGAACCAGGATATATCGCTGTGTCAATATTCTTATCCCTATCTCTTTGAATTTTGTTTTGTCTTTTGCAAAAACGTTTTACTTTCATGCGACAACGCTTTAATTTGAAAATAATATTCATTCACTGCAAATTCCGTTTATATTTTAAAAGGGTTTTGATCTATTCGAAAAAGATATCATTTTTATTTTAAACCCAATTCCCCCCCCCCCCCCCCCCCTTTCTTGGGTGATGGTTGCCATGGCCAACAAATTGGTCTTAGATCTGTAAAAGCTATAAATGAAGCAACCCTTTTAAAGCTTAGTTTGGAGATGCTTTCCTATGAACAAAGCTGGGCTGTTATCTTAAGATCTCGGTTTCTTAGACATAATGCACCTATTTTGCATCATGTTAAATCTTCCATTTGGCTTGCAATCAGGCAGCATATTCATACATTCTAGGATAACAGTTGTTGGATGTTAGGGAAGGGAGACAAAATCAGTCTTTGGACAGATAAGTGGTTGCCTGAGTCTCTAGCAGACTTGTTGAACATTCCCCCTATCCTTATTTCTCATTTGAGGGCTAAAGTAAAAGACATTATCATTGATAAAAAGTGGTATTTCTCAGATGATTTTAAAAGGATCTGTAATGCTGCAATTCCATTAATTCAGAAGACTGAAATCCCATTGTTAGACAGTGAGGATAAGCTTGTTTGGAAAGGTGCTTCCTCTGGATACCTTATCTTCAAAGAGGCATATCTTCATCTTGGTAATTCTTCATCTAATTCCCAACATGTTCATTGGGGAAATTTCATTTGGAACTCATGTGCTCCTCATTCTAGATCATTTCTTGCATGGAGACTGCTGCATAATAGAGTAGCCACAGATGAGAATTTACAATCTAGAGACTGTATCGTGGTTTCGATATGCAGCCTATGTGGTAAATCTAATGAATCCTCTTTCCATCTGTTTTTACAATGTAGTTATGCACTATATATTTGGTCTTGGCTTGCATCTATTGTTCAAACACAATTTGATCTATCTTCTCCTAGTTTTGTGTTTGCTGTTTACAATGGTAATTGGAGTTCTCAGGGTAAGGATGTAATTATTTCTGCTATAATTCATGTACTTATGTATATATATATATATATATATATATATATATATATATATATATATATATATATATATATATATATATGGTATGCGAGAAATCAAGTTAGATTTCATTATAGATTTGTTTCTATGAATAGCATAATTTCCAGGATAAAAGCATCTGTGAACCTATCAGGAAACTATTCTAGAGGATCAATGTTCTCATCCATGGAAGAATTCTGCATTATTAAATCATTCAATGTTATGATTCATCCTCCCAAAGCTCCAAAGATTATCGAATTCATTTGACAGCCTCCTCCTTGTAGATGGTTGAAGTGAAACTCAGATGGACAAGCAAGTCAAAACCGAGTAGCCTGTGGAGGGATTTTTTGGGGCAGAAGAGGTGCAGCTATAGGATGCTTTTCAGAGGAAATTGGAGCAGCATCTTCATTGGAGGCAGAACTATGTGCAGCAATGACCTCTATTAAAATTGAACTTTTCTAATTAAGCCTTTCTCTTGGCTTTCAAGAAATCAAATACTTCTGAGTCCATTAAATCTTATGGATATATGGATAATAAATCATCCATACTTTATGACATAAAGTCTTGCTTCACGATACGTCATAAGTTATTACGTTCGTATTTTCCCTAAGTCTTTTATGACTTAGGTTTTGTGATTTATCGTAAATGCTCGTTCCCATGGACTAAAATTATTTTTGGTCTTAAAACCAAAACCTTTGGTTAAAGAAAAACCATTTTAAAATCAAGTTCTATCAAAGTACTAAATCCCTCAAAGCATTTTTCTTTGAAAATCCTTAAAAACACTTAACGACGGTTTCGCCGCTTTTTACTGAACTTAAGCCTAAAAGCCTTACTTTTGAAAATATGATTCTTCACCTCAAATCTATTATTATCCTAGGTTAAACTCCTATTATGAACAAGTTGAAATATTGATTTTACAGTAACATTCTCGTTTACACGAAATTTCTGAAAACTTGTCCAAATGTCGTTAAGTTAAGAATCACATACTTTCTTTTTCAACGATTTTAAACACTAATGGTACAAAAGTCATTTTGGATACTTAGAACACCTAATTAAGCATGAAAACAGTGTCTCCCTGTCCAGATATAATTAGTTTCTAAAATAGCAATTTAGTCCTTAAACTTTCACTAATTACAAAAAGGTCCTTATTCACTTAAAACCTTATAACTTTTTATTTAAAACTTCTAATTACACAAAATAAACTTCTTTAGAAATGAATTTCAGTTATCAACAATTTTCCAAAAAATTATATTTTTGGGTCTCATATTTTCCAATATTTGCAAATAGGTCCTTGATTATTAAAAAGTCCATAACTTTTTATATATTAATCCAAATGACCTCAAACCAATTTCTATGGTTTCATCTCACCAAGGACAACAATATTAACACACAAGAACATGAATTTCAGTGCAGCCACTGAAATTCTCATAAATTGCATTTTAGTCCCTAAGGACTCATATATTCACAACTTTCAATATACACATCCGAATCAATCCAAACCAATTTCTATATTCTTATACATTCATTCAATCCTCATAAAAATTATTCAAACCATTTAAATCGACCTGAAACCCATTTAAACAGCCAAGGCCGAATGGCCCATAATGATCATGTTAGGCAAATTTTCATGTTAAATCAAATAAACAACTATCAAGTATCCAATTAGAAATCATTGAATCAAGATTTAAAAATATCAAAATCAAGCATCAACCAAATCCTCCAAGAGGATCACACACATATAAAACAATAAATCACACACTTATGATTTACAAGACCATTTACACTAAATAACACTATATAAACCATCAACATATCTACTTTAAGGTAGGATAGTGGTAATCTCCCCCATACCTCTTGTAGATCACTTGAAGATCAAAAAAACACAAGCTAAACCAAGCAAGGTATGCCACAGTTTTGTCCACCAAAACCTAGCCATGAATAACCAACATGAAAACAAGTTAAAGAATGAAGAAAATCACCTAAGCCCATTTGAGCATAGGTTCGGCCAAGTCAAGAAGAAATAGCTAGGGATCTCTAAATTTTTCAAGATCTTGGATGATGAAAATATAAGTCATATGAAGATCACAGAAATTGATCTCACATTAAAATGATTTTTCTATGATTTTCTAGAATTATTTGAAAATCTAGATCTAAGAATAGAAATAGGTGAAAAACTTGATGAACATGAAGATTGATGGATGATTTATGTAGCTAAGATGATTATGAATAGGTTCCTCACCTTAGAATGAAGAAGTTTGATGAAGGAAATGAAGAACAATGAAGAACTTATCAAGAACACAAATGGTGTTCTTTAGGTTTTTGTGAAGAACAAGTGTAATAGGAAGAAAATGAAATGTGTTAAGTGTGGGGGACTTGGTCTGCGCCCAAATGAGAGTTTGAGTGAGTGAGGAGTTGTTTAATTGGTTTAAATGAACCATAGTTGATTTTACCTGACCAAGGTTAAGTTAGAAAATAATATAATAACTTAACTATAGTTAATTAGTAACCTAACTATGATTAATTGGTAATCATGGTTAACAAATATGTGGCCAAGAATGAATGTTGGTGTGGATGATTTTTCACCACATCTTATGAGTCATCCCTGACTCATCGATCCTATCAATTAGTGATTCCCGGAAATCCCGTATTCAGCTCTGTCTTTTACCCGATTTCGGTTTTTGAGAGGAAAATGATGAAACGAAAGCAAAATAAAATTGGTATGATTCCGTATATATGGCTGCACGAAATTAAGGAGATGTGGAAGGTTTACAACCATGTAAAATGAGTGGTTAAGAGTGCGTAGATGTGTCTTGTTAATAACTGCGAAAGCTTGGGGGTATTTTGGTCATTTTACCTAAAAGTCATGATTACTAGCATTTAATGCTTATAAATGCTTGGTGACTCATCCTCCATGAGTCATCATATATGACTCGTTGTCCCGATCTCTTGACAGGTCTCTGCAATTCCGTTTTCGACACCGTCGGTTTCCCGATTAGGGTTTTTGTCTGTTTTTCGACCAAAAATTTTCAAAATAACTAAACTCATTGGAAATATGTATTAAACACAAACCATTTGGTTCACGAGTCAAAATTATATTTTCTGATCATTAAAATCTTACTGTCAGTGAAAACACCGACTGTTTTCAGTCCGAACTTTTACCAAAATTTGTCCGAATAAACATAACATTTTATTTTTGATCATAAGTTTGGAAAGTAGGATTTCTCACGGAAATAATATAAAAAAATTCTACAAATTTCATTTTTGGACCAAATTAGGGTTTTTTGTCGGTATAAAATTATACTGTCGGTTAAAAACGCAGACCGGTTTTCGTCTGAGTTTTAAACCCAAATTTTAACCAAAGCTTCCTACCATAGAGTAGGTTCTAGATATTTTTTTTTCTCTAAAATCATTTCCTAAGTCTCAAATAAAATATAAACAAATATATATATATATATATATAGAAGAACAGTAAAAATTGGGATGTTACAATGGTAGTATGAGGTTGTGTGTCGACTATCGGCAACTCAACAAAGTGACCGTTAAGAATAAGTATCCTCTCCCTTGGATTGATGATCTTATGGATCAATTGATCGGGGCTTGTGTTTTCTCGAAGATAGATTTGAGGTCGGGATACCATCAGATTCGGGTTAAGTCCGAGGACATCTCGAAGACAGTGTTTAGGACGCAATATGGTCACTATGAGTATTTATTTATGCCCTTTGGTGTGACTAATGCTCCTGCTGTGTTCATGGATTACATGAATAAGACCTTTCACCCTTACTTGGATAAGTTTGTGGTGGTTTTCATAGACGACATCTTAGTGTACTCCAAGACCAATGAGGAACATGAGAAACACTTGAGGGTTGTCTTGTAGACCCTAAAGGAGAATCAGTTGTATGCTAATTTGTCTAAGTGCGAGTTTTGGTTAGAGGAAGTGAGTTTCTTAGGTCACGTGATCTATAAGGGTGGAATAGCCATGGATCCAGCTAAAGTAGAAAAGGTGCTCTAGTGGGAAGCGCCAAAGTGACCGAGGTTAGAAGTTTCTTGAGTTTAGCAGGGTACTATAAGAGGTTTATAGAAGGTTTTTCTAAGTTAGTGTTACCCATAACCCATCTGACAAAGAAGGGACATTTGTTTGTGTGGGACTCGAAGTGTGAGGAGAGTTTCCAAACCCTGAAGGATAGGTTAACATCAGCACCAGTTTTAGTTTTGCCCGATCCTAGTAAACCTTTCGTAGTGTATTGTGTGCATTGAAGCAAGGTTTAGGTGGAGTGTTGATGCAAGATGGTAAGGTAGTAGCTTATGCTTCTAGGCAGTTGAAAATCCATGAGAAGAACTACCCTACCCATGACCTAGAGTTAGGAGCTGTGGTGTTTGCCTTAAAGATCTGGAAGCATTACCTTTATGGAGCTAAATTTGAGCGTTTTAGTGATCATAAGAGTTTGAAATACCTGTTTGATCAAAAGGAGCTCAATATGAGGCAACGTAGTTGGATGGAGTTCCTGAAGGATTATGAGTTTGATCTGACCTACCACCCAGGAAAGGCTAATGTAGTGGTCGTTGCTTTGAGTAGAAAAACCTTGCACGTTTCCGATTAGATGGTTAGGGGGATAGATCTAATCGAGGAATTTAGAGACCTCAGTTTAGCTTGGGGAGTTACCCCTAAGAGAATTAGGCTTGGAACCTTAAAGGTTACCAATAGTTTGATGGATGAGATTAGAGAAGGCCAAAAGGTAGATAAGTTTCTATTAGACCAGAGGAAGTTGCTTGCTCAAGGTAGAGACTTTAGTAAGGACGGAAGTGATGGAGTTTTGAGGTTAAAGATAGAGTTTGTATAGCAGACGTCCCAAAGCTTAGGAAGTTGATCCTTGAAGAATGACCACTAGTGCAATAAGTGCTTTTTACGTCAGTTAAAATTGATTTTTTACGTCAGAATACTGACTGACGTAAATACAGCTGACGTTAATAGTTAATATTTTAACGTCAGTTGAGAACTGACGTTAAATATAACACTATTAACGTCAGTTCCTTAACAAAACCGACGTTAATTTTGTAAAAATTAACGCTCGTTTTTTAAACAATCGACGTTAAACTAAAACTATTAACGCCGGTTCTTTAATACAACGGACGTTGATTTTGTTAAAACTAACGCCGCTTGTTATAAAGAACTCGACGTTAAAGGTTTATTTTTAACGTCGCTTGTAATAAACAACCGACATTAATAGTGTATCGTATATTTTATAAAATACTATTAACGCCGCTTGTTTGATACAACCGACGTTAATAGGTTTTTTTTTAAATTCATTTTTAAAATATCACTCCCCTCAACTATCCCCGCATTCACCCCAAGAATACGTAATATCACACACATTACAGAATTGCAAAGGAAAATTGAACAATGGGGGGACTTAAAACCAAAACCCATGTATATATATAAATAAATTTTAGTTCCAATGTCTAAAAAACAAAACTATCTAAGGATATATATATACATGTTATTAATTAGTTTCTAAAGTCTAACAAAAAAACTATTTATCTAAGTAGTGCGGAGGTATGTTGTCAATTCCTTTTTCAGCCGCATACTTGAAGAAGAATTCAGCGAAGCGCATCCTCAAGTCTCTTAACTCATCTTCTTCAATAGGCGATTGGTCGATAAATGCCTAGACACGTTCAAATAATAACAATAACATCAATGCAAGTCATCTTCAAAACAATAATATATAATTTAACAAGTTGTTTAAATATTACCTTCTTCCATCCATCCGTAATAGATGCGGAGACTATGTTCAGCATATGAAGCATCACATAATAGCCGCACGACCAACTGTCAGTTTGAAATCGAGACTACCAACAAAATATATTTCAACGTCAGTTGAATATACACATAAATTAGTAATTATAATATTAATTATTTGATAAATAAACTACCAAACCTTGAGGATGTTCCATACAGGATTTGCTTTAGCCTTAGAAGTCCTACTTCTCCCGTTGGCGCGACTTATGCTACTCGCCTTCAGCGTGCTATCATAAACAAATAATCATGTCGATCAATTAACAAACTCATATATCATGTGTGTAATAAACTAAAAACAACTGATATTAAAACTTAAATTAAATTTAAGATTATTTACTTACATATTTACTGCTTCCACCACCTTCGGTGGCGGATCATGGTGGAGAGAGCAGAAGAATATGACAGTATGCCTAGACGGGTGAAGTACGAACAACTGCCAATGGCGATCCATACAGTAGGGAGCCAGATATAATTCTTTCGGATTGTCTCCCAACAAGTTCCCTAAGTATTTACTCAATGCATCGCCAAAGAAAGAACTCGGGGCGGAAGGATTGACGGATCTAAGAAACCGTAAACCGATGCAACGCCCTTATCAAGTCAAGACGATGGAGATACCTAAGATATGAAAAGGTGTGGATGTTAATTACATAATATATATGTTGAAATTAAAATAAATTATTAAATGGAAAAATACCAAAAATAAATAAGTTATAAAATTAAAATTAACTTAAGTGCACTGTAGACTGATGACATTGCTGTTCATCCAGACGTTATTTCGCAGCGTTCAGAGATCGTCACCAACGAAGGAAAATATCCTCTGTTGATCTGGGCGTGCCACCCATCCATTGTGATCCAATGGACATTCAAAAATCTCAAACGCATAATCCTCACCAAGTGAGAACAAACGAGTGATAGGTGACAGCGACACCGACGTCGACTTGGCCTTCAATTTAGGAAAAATAAAATATATAAGTTTTCGATAATTAAAAAAACACAAGTAATTATTTGACTAATTTGGACATTAATAATGAATAAACACCTTTGCTAACATTTCGAGCTCACGTCGTTTGGAGTCCAACTCAAGCTCACGCCTTTTCATTTCCAACTCACGCTCATGGCGCTGGACTTCCAACTCCCGCTCCCTAGCTGCCAACTCATCGTCCTCCACATGTGCCATACTAAAACTCTCTTTTGTGCTCACATGTGAAGAGTTGGCAAGCCCTGCGGTGTCCTGGGATGTACCGACGGAGGAAAGCTCTTTGGCAAGCGCCTGCTTGAATTCTGGGTTGGCTATTAAGCCTTGCATCAAATGTGTTGTAATATCTGGGTTGGACATGAGGTGCTGAGTAATGTCAGCCAAAATTGATGCTTCATTGACCACCCGCTTTCGTGAAGCAGACTTGCCATAATATTATTTGATGGTCACGTTCCCAGGAACATCGAGAACCCGACCAGGATGGTCTTTCTTGCCTAGAGCAGTCATCAAGACGTCCTGCCGTCCAGAAGGGACGAATGCGCCCTGGGAGGATTTTGCTTTAAGATCCATCTACAATGAAAAAAAATGAAAAAACGTGCAAGTGAAAAGTGTTGCAAATATCTATACAAATATCAATTGAAATCAAGTTAATTATTTACTTACAATCTTATCTGCCACTTCATGAAGTGGCATCAACTTTAAAAGATCCCGCCTTTGTCATGCGGCCGGCTAACCAGACATCCTCGCGGTCGATGTCCGACGGAGGACTTGATGGTGTGCCCTCAGGCACCTCTCCTCTTTCAATCCTAGCAGAGTGCTCTTCCTGCTTCGCCCTTAGCCTATCCGCCATCATCTCCTTGATCCGAGTCTGGTAGCCACCCTAAGACATGGTGTGACGATGGACGTTCTTTGCCTGATTCTGTCGACCCTTATCTGCCTTAGCCTATTCAAACAAAAACACATAATTAAATACAGTTAAATGATCTATAAGAAGCATACAAAATTAACTTAATCAACCAACCTGAAATTCTCCATCCCGTCGACTCCTAGCAAACATATCCCAAGTATCCTGATCAATCCAGGGATAATCCGAGAACATTTTATCAAGCCGCTTCTTCCCAGATACATAGTACCTGGTAAGATCATGCTTGAACCCATTCCAACGCTTTGATGCCATTTTCATACATTTATGACGATGATCCTCGTCATTTGGCACAGTCCAAGCTACCTACACATTAGATACATATATAACAACTGGATGGATTATAACTCGGATAATTATCTAATAATGTAAATCAAACGAATGTAAAGGTAAAATATCGTGATAGCCTCCCAAATTTGATCCTTAACGTTCTGTGGAACGTCATTCCAGTGGTTGTATTTGATGCTTACGTGCTGCTTCGGTTGTAGAAACACCCACTTATTAAATTCTTTAGCACGGGGTCCCTGGGCATTTAGATTAGCATCGAAGGACACCTCAAGCTTCTGTCCGCTCTGCCTGTCCTTCTCTAGTTTCTTCAACGAGGTGGCTCCTCTACCCCGTTTCCTATGAGCCTGTGATGTCTGTATGGACAAAAAAAATGATAAAATAGAGGGTTGTAACATTATAAACTTACATTAACAAGAAGGACTAAAGATAGTACATAACATGTAAACTCACACTAGAATCAGGCGTAGGCGTGATCGGGTCCTGCGAAACCCCCACAGTGTCCTCCCGTGCATGTGGGCTATCCGACTGATCCATATGTATGCCTGTTCAGAAACAATATAAATGTATTAACATAGGTTATAACTCAAAATAAATACAGAAGTATAAATAAAAATAACTAGATAGGTCCTGTAGATATACAAAACATCTATATATCCAATATAAGGACAATACGGGAGATTGAAAACTATAGTTTTTGAAGATTGCCAAGCACTGTCACGGCCTGGCGTGATGTCCATCACGTAACGTGCCAATCGAACCAGACCTCATAGGCGGAACTGATCACGGTCTAGCCGTGATGAGCATCACGGCCGTGACAGATCAACCAAGAGAGAGCAACATGCACTCAAAACCAAAAATAGAGACATTCCAAACAACTCAAACTCACGGTTTAAAGTTACAACTACTGAGACTACAGTTTCAACATACACTCAAAACCAAAAATAGAGACATTCCAAACAACTCAAACTCACAGTTTCAAGTTTCAACTACTGAGACTACAGTTTCAAACCAGCAGAGCAACATGCATGCACTCAAAACCGTGAATAAAAAATGTGCCCTAATTAAAGACTCACCAGAAATAGGCGCTCGTGTGGTGGTGGGGGGGGAAGCTCAAGTGGTGGCCAACGTTCGATGTGGTTACTGAGAGCAGAGGGACAAGGAGAGTTAGTGCGCGGGAAGGCCAGGGGAAAGAGAGATGTCAAGTTATTGCAAAGAATAAGCGGGAAAGACAGAGTTAGGGGTTAAGAGTGTACCTCACGGTGTTGGCGAAGAAGCCCTCGCGGTGGTTGCGGTGGAGATGAGCTCGCGATTAGGGCAGGGTGAGAGCGAGAGTGAGGGTTGAGCGTGATGAAAAGAGAAAAGACGTACAGAGAAGTGGAGAAGGCGCGCGGGGGTAAACGTTATAATTAAAATAAAACAACATTTTACGTCAGTTTTTGGTAAAACCTGACGTTGAAGATCATATATTTAACGTCAGTTGTCTTAATAAATGGACGTTAAAAACTCTCACACTTATTACGTCAGTTGTTAGTAATAACTGACGTTAAAGGTCATATATTTAACGTAAGTTGTATTAAGAAACTGACGTTAAAAACACTCACAACTTCTTACGTCTGTTGTATTACACAACGGGTGTTAAAGGTTTATCAGTTTCTGCAAAAAATTCATTCCCTTGACTACTGTGCTACTTACCCATTCACCTTTGTACCTAATCCTCTTAATGAGCATTAAGTTTATAGATAAGTTTTCAAGAAAATCAGAATTACTTAGTAACTTCATCCACTGCTCCTATAAATAGCTTCCTTCCATCCTTTTAATTAATTTTCTGCTTCACAATATGGCTCTGCCGTGGAGATTAACTTCATCACTCTTTCTTCATATTCCTAGACTCAAAGGTCTTTGTATTAATGGTCAAACAACTTCTGAGTTTGAGTAAATTACATTACATGGATATTAAGGTTGGGTGAATCACGTAATGTGATTCTCTCACTTTATTTCATCCCCGTCATCCCTTTCACTTTGCTTTGGAAGCAAGTGATTGTGGATTCAAGATGATGCATCAACGAACTCCATTTCACTTTGCTTTCGCTGCTAGTGACTGAGGATTTACTTTGCATCTTGGAATTCAAGTGAGGGAGGTGATGCATCCATTGGAGTTTCTGATGACAGGACTGAGAAGAAAATGATGTTGATGCAGAAACTTTTTTATATTTTAGGGCTATGTTGCAGAAATTTTTTATCTTTTAATCATGTAATTTTAACTTATGAATCGCTTCAATGTCATACGATTTAATTATACATATAACTTGTTTTATGTTAAGTGTTTATTTATTTTAATTTGCACAATAATTTGTTTACTAATTCAAGCTAATTAATAAAAATTAAAAATAAACTTGTATAAAAAAAGGTTTAGAAATAAACTGCAGTACTATATGGAGTGATCTGCGTTAAGAGGGACAACAGGGACATGACAACCAATGAAATGAGTTTCATAATTATTTACGTCAGTTATTTATAGAACTGACGCAAATAGTTTACCCACCACCTCATTTTTAACGTCAACTTAATTGATGACTGTCAAGTTCCCGTATATTAATTACAATATTATTTCCAATATTCATTCTGCACGTTTATAATATATAGGATTATTTACGTCAGCTATTTATTTAACTGAAGTAAAAATCAAACTGTTAACGTCAGTTTTATAAAAAACTGACGTTAACAATTAATATTTTTTATTTGAAAAACACTTTTAACGTCGGTTTTTTTTAAAAACTGACGTTAAAAATGTATAGATATCTGCAAAAACATTCATTCCTTTGACTGTACTGTGCTACTTACCCATGCACCTTGTAACTCAATCCTCTTAATGAGCATTAAGTTTATAGGTAAGTTTTCAAGAAAATCAGAATAGCTTAGTAACTTCATCCCCTGCTCCTATAAATAGCTTCCTTCCATCCTTTTAATTTTCTGCTTCACAATATGGCTCTGCCGTGGAGATTAACTTCATCACTCTTTCTTCCTATTGCTAGACTCAAAGGTCTTTGTCTTAATGGTCAAACAACTTGAGTTTGAGTAAATTACATTACATGGGTGATAAGTCTGAGTAAATTACATTATGTGAGTTGCTCACCTTATCACCTTCCGGAGAATCAGCTGCTGGAGGGCTACTCAGGTGCTCGGGGGTCACAGTTCCAAAACCTCAACTTTGGCAGCAAGCGACCGTCTTGGAAGTCTCTAGAACCACTGCCTTTGCTTGAAACAAATCTAGTGCACCTGTTTTTGCCTCTCTCTTGAGCTCTCTCATGCCCCCCAGTTTTCTGAGGTCTTCGGAGTATAGTTTTCCCTTTGGCATATTTCATAAAACTCTCTGATGGGATGTAGCTTTAATGTTTAGGATTTTAAACCCTTTCAATGTAACTTTTTAGAGGATTTTAAACCCTTTCAATTTAACTTTTTATAGGATTTTAAACCCTTTCAATCTTCTGTATTAGTCAGACATTCAGATTTCATGAATGAGATCTGGTTTGGGTTATTGATTCAACTTATAGTTTTCAAAACAGAAACACAAAACATCAAAGCAATTCATGTGAAACTGAAACTTTGAGGAAGGCAATGCGGAAGGGATCGTATACTAGATAAAAAAATTATTAAAATAACCTTTAACGTCTGTTGATGTAAGGACTGACGTTAAAAGTGAAGTGACTTACTTTTAACGTCAGTTCTTTATAGAACTGACGTTAAAATCTTCGATGTTAATGTCAGTTTTGTATTGAACTGACGTTAAAAGTGAGTCGCTTCACTTTTAACGTCAGTCATTAAAACAACTGACGTTAAAATTGAATTAATGAACTCTGATATTTACAAAACTGCCACCGCCTCCTTTTTAACGTCTAGCTTTTGGTTAACTGACGTAAACCTTTACCGTCTAATGTATATTTTCCACTAGTGGACATTCGAGTGGATTAAGTGTGCACCCAGGTACCACTAAGATGTATCAGGATTTAAAGAGGATGTTTTGGTGGCCTAGGATGAAGAAACATGTGGCTGAGTTTGTGTACACTTGTCTAGTGTGCCAAAAGGCTAAGATAGAACACCAGAAGCCATCATGAAAGTTGCAACCTTTGAGTATCCCAAAATGGAAATGGGACAGTATTGCCATGGATTTTGTGTCTGGACTCCCGAGGACTTCAGCAGGTTATGAAGCGATATGGGTTATTATGGATAGATTGACTATGTCTGCCCATTTCATCCCGATGAACAAGGAATACCCTTTGGAAAGGTTGACCAGTTTGTACATCAAAGAGATAGTTAGGTTACATGATGTACCTTCTAGCATAGTGTCGGATAGAGACCCGAGGTTTACCTCTAGGTTTTGGACTAGTTTTCATGAGGCCTTAGATACCAAGCTTAGGCTAAGTTCAGCTTATCACCCGCAGACGGATGGTCAGTCTAAGAGAACCATCCAGTCCTTAGAGGACTTGCTTAGAGCTTGTGTGCTAGAACAGTCAGGTAGTTGGGATAAGTTTTTTCCCCTGATAGAGTTCACCTACAACAATAGCTACCATTACAGTATTGGGATGGAACCTTATGAGGCTCTTTATGGGAGGAGATGTAAGACAGCCTTGTGTTGGAATGAACCTGGTGATAGTGTGGTGTTAGGACCTGAAATAGTGCAAGAAACCACGGAAAAAGTAAGGATGATTCAAGGAAAGATGAGAACGGTACAGAGTAGGCAGAAAAGCTATCGAATTCTAGGAAGCGAATGATACGATTTCAGCAAGTATACCTAGTCGTACAAGTAATACGGTGGTAAGACCGGATATCGTCCTCAGGGATCGCGGACAAGTACCACTTCGCAAATTGAACTACTATCTAGCCGATTGTTTGGATGCAAGGGAGTTCTAACATGTAGCAAACAAACAAGAATAAAATGTTTTTGTTCTTTTAGGAATTTTGACAAACACTTAACAAGCAACAGAGATGAGATAAACAAATGAATGAAATTGTTAGGGTTAGACTACGCTAATCGTCCCATGATTGCAATGACATGATTAATAAAACAATTCCTAATTCAATTATGACAATCAAATCTTCTGAAATACTCAAACCCTAATGTCTTAGGTGGAATGAGCCTAAAACCCCAAATTAAACCCTAATGTCTTAGGTGGATTAACCTGAGATTTTGCATAAAGAATCAAGATTTTTAAGATTGTAAGTATCCCAAGACCTATGTCTAGGTTCACAAACTACTTGGCATTTGATTCATGATCATGCCTTAACATCAATCTTTCAATTGTCTATCAAGGCAAAAATTCATTCCTAGGATGATCGGGCAAAGGAAAGCATTAAGCATGGAATCAAATACTCATAAAGAAAGAGGAAATTGTATTACAATAAAATCATGAAACAATCATGTTCAGAAAAGCCATCATCTAACCCCCAACAAAAGGGGGTTTAGCTACACATAATCAAAGGGAAAAGCAAAAGAAAAGAAATAGGGATGAAGGAAGGAAGGAACTCCATGGGAGGATCCACAGTAGCCACAGCAGCCAGAGAGTCTATTTTAGGGTTCAGGATCCTCTTTCTGTTCTGCCCAGAGGTCTCTATATAACTTAGGCGCGCGTCACGGCCGTGATGGCCATCATGGCCAGGCCGTGACGGGTTCTGCCTTGGGCGCGCTTTCAAAAACTTGTCTGTCACGGCCGTGACACTCATCACGGCTAGTCCGTGATCGGTTCTGTCTGGTCCAACTAGCAGGTCACGGCCGTGATAGGCATCACGGCTAGGCCGTGACCAGTCTGACTTTTGGGGGTCTGGTACAGCTGATAGGTCACGACCGTGATAGCCATCACGGCTAGGCCGTGACAGCTTCTGGCTTTTGGCTTCTTTCTCTTCAGTTATTGCTCCATCACGGCCGTGATGGTCATCACGGCTAGGCCGTGATGGGCTCTGCTTGGCTCATTTTCTTCTCTTTTCAGGCTCTATCTTCATCCAAGCTTCATCATGGATAAATCTTGGGCATTTAATCATAAATTCTTGCAAAACAACACACAAAACCGCCTCACCTGTTCCAAGATAAAAACTAACTAATAATCAAATTAAATATGCCTAAACTATACGAAAATGCATGAAAAATGTACACGAAAAATGAGGTGAAATCACAATCATCAAATCACCTCAAGCTTAAGACTTTGCTTGTCCTCGAACAATCACCAAGGTCAGAAGAAACAAAAAAAGAGCATGGATAGTGAACTAAGAACCCGAGAAACAACTAATCCAACTAACAGGCATTTTCAAATAATTCATCAAGAGACAATCAATTTCAAGTCCAATTAGAAGTTTAGGTTTCTTAGATTCATATTCTCACTGATTCGGGCACTCTTTCTCACCTCACTCAAGTGTTTAAGGACGTATAGCAATTGGCTCAAGTTCCTCATGGAATGAATTCTACCATAAGCTTGACTATTAACCGAATCTCTACTTTATTAATGAAAACAATTAAGAATCAAGAGGTCTTTTACTTTGGTTGTAACGGGGCCATGGGATTAATCGTTAGGTGGGGAAATCAAGAAAATGATATTTCAAAAGGGCTAAACAAAATATCAAGCATTGCAAAGCATGACACCTTCTAAAATACCTTTTAGGGTTTCGATTCACTTTTCCACCTTTCTTTCTTTCCTTTCATTTTATTTCTCACTTTCTTTTTGTCACCCCCTTCTCTATATTCTCTCTTTTATTTTATTTTCTTCTTTTATTTTATTTTATTTTTTGATTTGGAGAAGGGGAGATTTTCAATTCAAGAGAAATATTTTTCTGATTTTCTCATCCCATACTTTTTTAACTACCTTTTACCCTTTTTGTAATACTTTACAAGGTGCCATACCAATCATATTCATCAAAGTAATTTAAGGTACCGAGAAAAGTATTTATTCTTTCAGGCTCAAAGTTGGGCAACTAAGGGGTAGTATTTAGTCAATCAAAGCTCAGAAGGCCGGAAAAATACCTAATGCCTCAATCATTTTCAAAAATTTTTAAGCTTCAAAACGGTTTCAAGTCAAGTTCTAGAGAATACAATCCAAGAGGAATAACACTCTATCACAAATAATGGGGTAGATTTAATGAGTACCCCTTAATGTCTCAAAATCTCACATTTAGCAGTTCAAAAATCAATGAGAGATACAAATCTATGCAACCACATACTAATTATCAACTATCAATGATCATCTCAAGGAATTTTTTATTTGTGGCCTTATCACAAGAATAAAAAATTGGGTTCAAGAATTCATTATCTCAATTTATTTGGCCCTAAGTTCTCACAATCGGATGCATAATCTAAGCAAGGGGGTAATCGAATCATGTGATCATGCAAAACTATGCCTATATGAATGCAACATGAACAATGCAAAAAAAATCAAAATTTTGCAAAAGAAATTATCCCTACCCCAAGCTTAAAAATTTACATTGTCCCCAATGTAAAAAATCAAGTCGGAGAGAGGAGAAAGAAGAAGATAAAAATGGAACAACTCACCGAGGTGGTAGCGGGTGTTGACTCACATGCCTAGTCAAAGGGAGGCTGAAAAATGTGTCACGACTGTGATGCTCCTCACGGGCAGGCCGTGATGCTTTCTGGTCCATAGGGGTGGCCTATCACGGTCGTGACCTACATCACGGCTAGGCCGTGATGGTCTCTGATCTTTAGGGTCCTCTCATCACACCCGTGATGGGTATCACGACTAGGCCGTGATCCTTTCTGGCCTTCACATTAAGCTCATCACGGTCGTGACCAGTGTCACGGCCTGGGCATGATGGTTGCTGACTTTGTTTCTCCCTGCCCTTTTGCTCTTCCTTCCTTCTAAGCCTGAAAGCACTTAACAAATCTATTAATTTATGATTTTTGTCCTCTTGATCTTCTCAAATTATTCAAGAGGTAAAATCAAAAAAACAAGAAGAAAAGGAAAAGGAAACTTGGGTTGCCTCCCAATAAGCTCTTCTTTAACGTCACTAGCTTGACGGGATACAGTCCTCTATAGGGGTGTTGTAAGGGGGATGGAGACTGTTTGACGATCAAAGTCTCCTCTAAGGTAGTGCTTGAGTCTTTGCCCATTAACAGTGAAAGTATCTCCGGACGATGGATCTTCCAATTCAACCGCACCAAATGGGGAAACTGACTTGACATGGAATGGACCCTGCCACCTTGATCTCAACTTGCCCGGAAATAGCTTGAGACGTGAGTTAAAGAGAAAATTTGATTGGCCTTCTTCAAATTGCTTGGGAAGAATGTACTTATCATGCCAAAAATTTGTTCTTTCCTTATAAATTCTTGCACTCTCATATGCCAAAAGTCAGAATTCATCCAACTCATTCAATTGCAACAGTCTCTTGTCCATAGCCAGCTTCGTATCAAAGTTCAGGGCCTTCACTGCCCAAAAAGCACGATGTTGGAGCTCTACCGGAAGGTGACATGATTTTCCAAACACAAATTAGTAGGGTGACATACCAATAGGTGTTTTATATGCAGTCCGATAGGCCCAAAGTGCATCATCCAGTTTCTTTTCCCAATCCTTTCTTGCATTATTCACTGTTTTCTCCAAGATCCTCTTCAATTCCCGATTCGACAAATCCACTTGCCCACTGGTTTGCGGGTGGTATGGTGTGGCAACTTTATGATTGACCCCAAACTTGGCAAGCACCGCATTGAACTCCTTGTTGCAAAAGTGAGTACCCCCATCACTAATAATGGCTCTAGGGGTTCCAAACCGGGTAAAGATGTTCTTCCTCACAAAACTAACCACCGCTTTTGCATAATCTTTCATAGTTGGGATAGCTTCTAACCATTTGCTCACATAGTCAACCGCAACCAGAATGATGATGGGAAAGGACCCATGAAGTCGATCCCCCACACATCAAAGAGCTCCACCTCTAAAATACCCTTCAAGGGCATCTCATTTCTCTTGGATATACTTCTGGTTCTTTGACACTTGTCACACTTCATCACCCAAGCTCTAGAGTCTTTAAAAATGGTGGGCCAAAATAAACCACTCTGCAAGACCTTCATGGCGATTCTCTCACCACCAAAGTGTCCTCCATAGGGTGAGTTGTGACAATGAGTCAACACCCCATTAACCTCTTCTTCCGGAATACATCTTCTCAGAATTCCATCCGAACCTCTTTTGAAAAGGTAAGGTTTATCCCATACATAGTATTTAGCATAATGGATGAGCTTCTTCCTTTGTTGTGCATTGAAGTCCTTCGGAATCTTGTTGGCGGCCTTGTAATTTGCAATGTCCGCAAACCAAGGTGCCACTTTCACCCTAAACAACTGCTCATCTGGGAATTCTTCTTGAATTGGCAGTTCATCTTTTGCTTGAATGTCTGCCTGTGGAAGCCTAGACAAATGGTCGAATACCACATTCTCCACTCCTTTCTTGTCCTTTATATCCAAATCAAACTCTCAGAGCAATAGTACCCACCTAATGAGCTTTGGCTTGGCATCCTGCTTAGTCATGAGATACTTCAAAGCAGAATGATCAGTGTACACAGTAGTTTTAGAGCCAATCTAGTAAGATCTAAACTTATCAAATGCAAACACTACAGCAAGCAATTCTTTTTCAGTTGTGGTATAGTTCAATTGAGCATCATTCAGCACACGACCAGCATAGTAAATAACATGCAGCATTTTATTTTTCCTTTGACCCAAAATGGCTCCCACCGTACAGTTGCTTGCATCACACATTAACTCAAATGCCAAACTCCAATCTGGAGGTGCAATGACCGGTGCGGTGGTGAGTTTTTCCTTTAAAAGCTGGAAAGCATGCATGCAATCATCATCAAACACAAAAGGAGTATCAACTACTAAAAGTTTTCACAAGGGTTTCACAATCTTTGAAAAGTCTTTTATGAATCTCCTATAGAAACCCGCATGCCCTAGGAAGCTTCTAACACCTTTCACATTTATGGGAGGAGGAAGTTTTTCGATTACTTCAATTTTTGCCTTATCAACTTCTATCCCCCATGATGAAATCTTATGACCAAGAACTATACCTTCCCTAACCATGAAATGACATTTTTCCCAATTTAGGACAAGGTTAGTTTCTTGGCATCTTTTCAAAACACATGCAAGATTTTTTAGACAATCATCAAAAGAATTACCAAACGCAGAAAAATCATCCATAAATACCTCAATGAATTTTTCAGTCATATCAGAGAATATGGAAAGCATGCACCTTTGAAAAGTGGCAGGTGCATTACACAACCCGAATGGCATCCTCCGGTATGCATAGACGCCATAGGGACAAGTGAAAGCGGTCTTCTCTTGGTCCTTTGGGTCCACCACAATCTGGTTATACCCTGAGTATCCATCAAGGAAGCAATAAAAGGCATGGCCCGCCAATCTCTCTAACATTTGATCAATGAAGGGCAAGGGAAAATGATCCTTTCTTGTAGCCTCATTCAGTCTTCTATAATCAATACACACCCTCCATCCGGAAACGGTCCTTGAGGGAATGAGTTCATTTTTATCATTTGCAATAACTGTCATCCCCCCTTTCTTAGGAACAACTTGGACCGGACTCACCCATGCACTATCGTAGATTGGATAGATTATACCCGCATCCAAAAGCTTCACAACCTCCTTCCTTACAACTTCTTTCATGTTTGGGTTGAGTCTTCTTTGGGGTTGTCTGACCGGCTTGAAGTTTTCCTCCAAAAGGATTTTGTGCATACAGAATGAGGGACTTATCCCTTTCAAGTCGGACATAGACCAACCAATTGCATATTTGTGCTCCCTAAGCACCCCTAACAGCTCCTCTTCCTCTAAAGAGTTCAACCCGCTACTAATGATCACCGGGAATGAAGAATTCACTCCAAGGAAAGCATAACAGAGATGGGACGGAAGTTCCTTCAACTCTAGCCTGGGTGTCTCACCCTTGTCTTCAATCCGCACATTGTCCACAACTTTGTCTTCATCATTATTCACAACTAGACAAGCCTCAAGGGATTTAACCATGAACGCAACTTCTTCCTCACATACCTCTTCTTCTACATTCTCAACCATAAGAGCCGCTTCCAATGAATCTTCAAAAGTTTGTTGCACACTCTTGTCAGTCAATGAATCAACAAGGTCCACCCTCATACATGTATCTTTTGTCACTTGGATGCCTCATTGCTTCAAAAACATTCAAGGTGACCTTTTCATCTTGGACTCTAAGCACCAACTCCCCTTGATTTACATCGATCAAAGCCCTACCCGTGGCTAGGAATGGTCTTCCAAGAATCAATGGAGTCTCACTATCTTCCGCTATATCCAACACCACAAAGTCTGCCGGAAAGATGAACTTGTCTACTTTTACCAATAAATCCTCCACTACACCATAAGGATACGTAATGGAGCGATCCGCCAATTGGAGAGAAATCTCGGTTGGCTTGCCTTCACCAATTCCCAACTTCTTGAAAATGGAGAGAGACATAAGGTTGATACTCGCACCAAGATCACACAAGGCTCTTCCAATGTTCAAATGACCAATAGCACATGGGATAGTAAAGCTACCCGGATCCTTCATCTTCACTGGCAACTTCCTTTGGAGTATGGCACTACATTCTTCCGTGAGCATGACCGTCTCCTCCTTCCACTTCCTCTTGTTAGTAAGAATATCCTTCATAAATTTGGCATATGAAGGCATTTGTTGAAATGCTTCGGCAAAAGGGATGTTAATTTGCAGCTTTTTGAACACATCCAAGAACTTAGAGAATTGTTGATCCTTTACCTCCTTCTTCAACCTTTGAGGATAAGGTATCTTGAAATACGGTGGCAACTCCTTAGGATTGTCGACTTCTTCCAGAATTTGCCTTTTAGTCTTTTTTCTTGCAAACTCTTCATCAACCAGTTTTTCCCTCTGTGGTTTTTTAGCTTCAACAACAATAGGACTAGAGGTAGTGGCTTGGGACGTCTCTGGTTCTTCATTGGTTACATCTTCAACGATCACCTCATCAACTCCCTCACCAATTCTCTTTTCTTCCCTCTCTTTTTCATGTGGAACTAACACTTTCCCACTTCTTGTAGTAATTGCCTTGCAATCCTCCCTTGGATTCTTCTCGGTATCTCCCGGCAATTGTCCTTGAGGTCTCTCCGTCATTAGCTTTGCCAATTGGCCTATTTGGGGTTCTAGATTCTTGATGGAGGCATTTTGATTCTTTATATTATCTTGAGTTGCTTGCATGAATTGGGCTAGCATATTCTCCAAATTGCTTGAATTCTCTTGAGAAGGTTTTGCTTGAGAACTTGAGCCTTGCCCTTTGTTGGTGTAAGCCCTAGAGGCCAGTGTATTTCTTAGACTTACATTTGTATCTTTCCATTATATATATATATATATATATATATATATATATATATATGATATGAGGCATTCCAGTTTATTGTGTTACTTGTTTAAACATAATAAAGTCCTTAGAATAGAAATTTCAGTTTAATAGAATATCAAGTACATGACTTGATCGTGAGACACTATTGAACAATGAAATCCTATTCTTAAATATCCATAGTCAAGTATTTTATTAATAAGGACAATAATAATACATTGAGAGTATTATGTGTGCATACTGATGACCATATCTCACGGGTCATGGATATGAGATATCGAGTCTCCACATAGGTACACATTAGAGTAATGATGTACTGGATTGACCCACCATGAGAACACTACATGGAGCGTTATGTGAGTGTCATAAGTAGTTCTTATAGTGACAATGGTGTATGCAATCCTTCGACCTGAAATCGCTACAATCCCTACATGAGGAGTCGTGTGCTTTAATATCGTCAAACGTCATCTGTAATAGGATGATTATAAAGACGGTCATTGGGCATACCACGAGCCATGCAGAGGGATGTGAGTGATGTAGATGGAATTTGTCCCTCCTACATAACAGGAGTAATATCTGTGGGCCCCCTGATAGAGTGAGACTGTAAAATGCATGGTCGTGCTGAAATGAGTCAATATGAGATATTGACCTCATTTGTTGTTTAAGTCTACTCGGGTATCAGGGAACATGATATTGAACCATACAAGGGTGACACATTCTATGTCTTGTGTTCAATATAGATATATGGACAAAGGGATAATAATGCACATGAATATTTGTCACAGAAAGGTTTCGTCAAATCACTGACTTTCTCACTACTTAGGTGGCAGTGATGTATTGCTAGATACCGCTCACTGTTTGTAATATTAAATGGGATTTAATATTACTACTAACATTTTGGGAACCTATAGGGTCACACACATAAGAGCATATCAAAAGAAGCATTAAAAGGAGAGTTGGACTCTTCTATTGGGCCTAGTGCATAGTACATGGGGCTTAGGTCAAACGTTGCTCACTAACTCACTTAAGGAGGTGCTACTATAAGTAGACCACTTAAGCTATTGTGCCTACACGGTTTTTACCCTAGCCGCACATAGAGAGTGACAGTGAGCAGCAGGTCTCGGTTTTCGAAGCTAGCACTGTGAGGCAGAGACGCTTCGTGTTCGTGATGTTGGACGTTCACGGGATCTGCTCGTGTGGATACCTTAGAGACATATCTCGTACGGTGTTCGTGATAGACGATTTCAATCAATTGTCATCGCTTCAAGAGGTAAATCTTCTAACCATGAATCATGACCATTCGCAAGGATCCTTCGATGGGAATTTTTTTCCGCTGCGTTATTTTGTTTTATACGCAAATTCCCAACAGTGGTATCAGAGCCGCTTGCGAAACCATGATTCTGTTACGTGGTTTACCTGTTATGTATGATAACATGTTTATAATGTGAATCGTTTTTCTGAAAATTGTTTTCTGAAAATCGTTTGCATCCGTTTTTGCGAAACCTTGTTTCTGTAATTTTCGTATGTATATGATATATGCGTCTATAGCATGTTTATGTATATATGTGATATGTACATTGGTTCTGGAATCCTTATTATGTTCTGCGATGGCGTCAAGTGTTGATGTTAAACATGATCGGTTTCAGTTCGCTGTTGGCGGCGTTAAGGGGTTTCAGACATGAAGAGTTCATGTTCTTGCGGGACTTGCGGTTTTAGGGTTGAGAGGTTGAAGCCCTAGCCGCCAAGGAAGCGGGAACCCCGTTCTACCTCTGCGTAGTGTGTTATTTCGAAATTCAATTTTTGAAATCTTTTATGTCACCATTTAATAATAACATCAATTACAATAAATGTGATTTATAGTAACATCAATTACAATAAATGTGATTTATAGTAAAATCAATTACAATAAATGTGATTTATTGTATATATGTTATGTTTTCGAAATTCAGATTTTGAAATCTCTAATTAATAAAAAAATATAATAATAACAATTGTGTATTATTATTGGTTGATTATTTATTTGGTAATGTATGGTGAATGGTTATGGCCTTAGTCCTTTAATCTTTTGGTTTATATTTTGAAATACGGCCTGCATGCCGTGCCTTTCTCTTATATTCCATATGTATATTCTTTTCTCATCTCACTCCCCTCATATGTAAAATGAGGTTTCTGTTTATGTAATGTAATGATGGAGACAAGAAGACGTTATCCTGTGGGAGATCATGCTTGGAGAAGCATGGACGCTCCTAGGTTTCAGTTTAAATTCTCTCATTGGCTTGGGAGAATCAATGCGTTAGGGGCCATAACCATATCACATTTATTTGCCTTATATATGTATGAGATGCGTGTATGTAAATAGTAAGTTAAAGAGTTTAACGAATAATGAGATCAAATTTTAATCAAATCCCTCAAAAGGAAATATTAAGTCACATTTAAAGGCCTTCCAATGCATGGCACTCGTCAAGACTAGGATCGATTAAGTGTGGGTCCGCCAAAGCGGGGTACCTTTATCTATACTAGTAAGACCCGATGGGACAAATTTAATGTTCAACTGCTATCCATTGGGTCTTACTTAACTAAGCCAACTTCAATAGGATTGAAAGGCTTAGAGGCTTATAAGTTGGGCTTTGGTCCATGTGATGGATTAGAATAAGAGTTATTCACCCAACTGTCCAAGAGTTGCATGAGATGCAATCGGAAAGTGTTTCCTACCTATATAACCGAATTTTGAGTGATCAGCCAAAGCTGACTTAAAGCTAGGTGAAATATGGATCTTGGCCCACTAGAAAATCTTCCAACGAGATTTTCCGAATCAATGATGAGGGTCATTGTTTTGAGTAAAATAGTGGGAGGCGTATTTAATTAAAGACCTTATTAAATAACTTCATGGCATGATACTTATATTTTGCATATTTATCTTTGTAGATTACCATGGCATCAAACACATCAAGTAACCTGTCATTGCAATCCGTCCTTGAGAAGGACAAACTATCCGGAACAAATTTTCTGGACTGGTACAGAAACTTGAGGATTGTACTCAAACATAAGAAAAAGTTGTATGTTCTTGAGGAGCCTATTCCTGAGGAGCCACTGGCTTCAAGTGCTCCTAGGGCTGACAGGGATGCTTATAAGAAGCATCAGGATGACGCCTTAGACTTCGGTTGTCTTATGCTTGCTACCATGACCTCTGAGCTGCAAAAGTAACATGAGACCATGGAGGCGTACGATATGATCATGCACCTTAAGCTGCTCTACCAAGAGCAAGCAAGGCATGAGCGGTTCGAAGTTTCCAGAGCCCTTTTCCAGTGTAAATTGGAAGAAGGAAGCCCTGTGAGTCCTCATGTACTCCAGATGATCGGGTACATTGAGAATCTCGAGAGACTGGGATTTCCTTTAGGCCAAGAGTTGGCCACCGACTTAGTTCTGCAATCGTTGCCTGAGAGCTATAATCAGTTTGTCATGAACTATAATATGAATGATCTTGACAAACCTTTGCCAGAATTGTTGAGCATGTTGAGAACTGCTGAACAAAATATTAACAAAGGAAAGGGGAAGGCCATTTTGATGGTCCAGGCTGGAAATAGCAAGAAGCAGCCCAAGAAGCTCACGCACAAACAAAAGGGCAAGGGCAAGGGCAGGGCCATCAACAAGATCAAGCCCAGTGCTTATGGCTTGAAGCCTGTGGGTGGTGTGGCTAAGGAAGGAAATTGCTTCCATTGTGGTCGGACCGGACATTGGAAGAGGAACTGCCCAAAATACCTGGAAGAAATCAAGAAGAAGAAGGGAAGCGAGACTTCCACTTCAGGTGTGTTTGTTATAGAAGTCAATTTATCTACTTCTGCATCATGGGTATTAGATACTGGATGTGGTTCTCACATTTGTACAAATGTGCAGGATCTAAACAGGAGTAGACCATTGGCAAAGGGCGAAGTCGACCTACGAGTTGGAAATGGAGCAAAGGTTGCTGCTTTAGCTGTAGGGACTTATGTATTGACTTTGCCCACTGGGCTTACTGTTCAGTTAGAGAACTGTTATTTTGTGCCTGCAATTAGAAGGAATATCATTTCCGTTTCTTGTTTGGACAAGATTGGTTTTTCTTTTATAATAAAGAACAAAAGTTGTTCTATTTATTTGGATGATATTTTCTATGCTAGTGCACACATGAGTAATGGGCTTTATGTCCTTGATCTTGAAATGCCCATCTATAACATAAATACTAAGAGGTTCAAACCAAATGAGTTGAACCCGTCTTATCTTTGGCATTGTCGTTTAGGCCATATAAATGAGAAGCGCATTTCGAAGCTCCATAAAGATGGACTCTTTGACTCATTTGATTATGAATCATATGAGATATGTAAGTCTTGTTTATTGGGAAAGTTGACTAAAGCTCCATTCACCGGAAAAGGTGAAAGAGCTAACGATCTTTTGGGTCTTACACATAGCGATGTATGAGGACCCCTAAACACATTAGCTAGAGGTGGTTTTCAGTACTTCATCACATTCACTGATGATTTCAGTAGATATGGATTTGTGTATCTTATGAAACATAAATCGGAATCCTTTGAAAAGTTCAAGGAATTCAAGAATGAGGTACAAAACCAACTTGGTAAAAATATTAAAACTCTTCGATCAGATCGAGGTGGTGAATATTTGAGCCTAGAGTTTGATGATCATCTGAGAGAGTGTGGAATTTTATCTCAACTCACTCCACCTGGAACACCACAATGGAATGGTGTTTCTGAGAGGAGAAATCGAACCTTGTTGGACATGGTTCGGTCTATGATGAGTCATGCAAACCTTCCAAACTCTTTCTGGGGACATGCTCTATTAACAACAGCTTTTACACTTAACCGTGTTCCATCCAAAGCGGTAGAAAAGACACCATATGAGATATGGACTAGTAGACGACCCAAAGATGTCTTTTATGAAGATTTGGGGTTGTGAAGCATACGTAAAACGTCAAGTTTCTAATAAGCTTGATCCTAAATCTGATAAATGCTTCTTTGTGGGGTATCCCAAAGAAACCAAGGGGTACTATTTCTACAATCCTTCCGAAGGCAAAGTGTTTGTCGCACTGACGGTGTGTATTCCTAGAAAAGGAGTTTATCTCCATAGGAACCAAGTGGGAGGAAGATAGAACTTGAAGAAATTCAAGAATCACAGAGTAGTGACCTACCATTGGTGGAACATGAGCAACCTTCACAAAATGTCTGTGGAGGAACAACTCCGCTCCAAGAGCACAAGACCAGCGTAGGTCTAACAGGATACGTCACCAGCCTGAGAGATATGGATTTCTCATGACTCCACAAGGTGATGTATTTCTCATGGATCAAGATGAGCCTGTGACTTACCAGGAGGCCATCACTGGCCCAGAATCTGAGAAGTGGCTTGAGGCCATGAAATCTGAGATGGATTCCATGTACACCAACCAGGTATGGACCTTGGTAGAGCCACCTGAAAGGGTGAAACCCATGGGTGCAAGTGGGTTTTCAAAAATAAAACTGACATGGATGGTAAGATTCACACCTTTAAGGCGCGATTGGTCGCTAAGGGTTTCAAGCAAATTCATGGTGTCGACTATGATGAGACCTTATCGCCTGTAGCGATGCTTAAATCTGTCCGGATCTTACTTGCTATCGCTGCATACCATGATTATGAGATATGGCAGATGGATGTCAAAACTGATTTCCTTAATGGAAAGCTTCTTGAGGATGTGTACATGACACAACCTGAAGGCTTTGGCATTTCAGAGGATGCCGGAAAGGTATGTAAATTGCAGCGATCAATCTATGGATTGAAGCAAGCTTCCAGAAGTTGGAACCTTCGTTTTGATGATGTTGTAAGACAGTACGGATTCATCAAAAATGAAGATGAACCTTGTGTATACAAGAAGGTTAGTGGGAGCATTGTTGTTTTTCTGGTGTTATATGTAGATGACATATTACTCATTAGAAATGACATCCCTACACTACAAAATGTAAAGACGTGGTTAGGGAATTGCTTCTCTATGAAAGATTTGGGTGAAGCTACCTATGTATTGGGAATCAGGATCTATAGGGATAGATCGCTGAAATTGCTTGGCCTAAGTCAGAGTATATACATAGACAAAGTGTTGAGACGCTTTAACATGCATGGATCCAAGAAAGGACTCTTGCCTATGTCACATGGTATATGCCTATCAAAGGCACAATCCCCTTCCACTCAAGAAGAAAGGGATCGCATGAGTAAGATTCTATATGCATCCGCAATTGGATCTATCATGTATGCCATGTTATGTACTCGACCAGATGTATCGTATGCTTTAAGCATAACAAGCGTGTACCGATCGATCCCGTGAAAGTCACTGTCCACTGTCAAGAACATCCTTAAGTACTTGAGAAGAACTAAGGATTCGTTCTTGGTATATGGAGGCGAGGAAGAGCTTGCTGTAAAAGGTTACACTGATGCTAGCTTCCAAACCGATAAGGATGATTCCAGATCGCAATCTGGTTATGTGTTCTGCCTGGATGGCGGGGCGGTGAGCTGGAAGAGTTCAAAGCAAGAGACAGTTGCCGATTCTACTACAGAGGCTGAGTATATTGCCGCCTCCAATGCAGCAAAGGAGGCTGTTTGGATTAGGAAGTTCATTGATGAGCTTAGTACAGTTCCTAGTATTGTGGACCCCATTGATCTCTATTGTGATAACAATGGGGCCATTCCACAAGCTAAGGAACCTAGATCTCATCAGCGATCCAAACATATACTTAGGCGCTTCCATCTCATTCGAGAGATTATCGATAGAGGAGATGTGAAAATATGCAGAGTACCAACACTTGATAACGTTGCTGACCCACTTACGAAACATCTTGCTCAACAGAAGCACGAAGGTCACACTAGATCGATGGGCATTAGATTTATGCTTGATTGTCTCTAGTGCTAGTGGGAGATTGTTCGTGTAAGCCCTAGAGGCCAGTGTATTTCTTATACTTACATTTGTATCTTGCCATTATATATATATATATGATATGAGGCATTCCAATTTATTGTTTTACTTGTTTAAACATAATAAAGTCCTTAGAATAGAAATTTCAGTTTAATAGAATATCAAGTACATGACTTGATCGTGAGACACTATTGAACAATGAAATCCTATTCTTAAATATCCGTAGTCAAGTATTTTATTAATAAGGACAATAATAATACATTGAGAGTATTATGTGTGCAGACTGATGACCATATCTCACGGGTCATGGATATGAGATATCGAGTAGCCACATAGGTACACATTAGAGTAATGATGTACTGGATTGACCCACCATGAGAACACTACATGGAGCGTTATGTGAGTGTCATAAGTAGTTCTCATAGTAACAATGGTGTATGCAATCCTTCGACCTGAAATCGCTACGATCCCTACATGAGGAGTCGTGTGCTTTAATATCGTCAAACGTCATCTGTAATAGGATGATTATAAAGGCGGTCATTGGGCATACCACGATCCATGCAGAGGGATGTGAGTGACGTAGATGGAATTTGTCCCTCCTACATAACAGGGGTAATATCCGTGGGCCCCCTTATAGAGTGAGACTGTAAAATGCATGGTCGTGCTGAAATGAGTCAATATGAGATATTGACCTCATTTGTTGTTAAGTCTACTCGGGTATCAGGGAACATGATATTGAACCATACAAGGGTGACACATTCTATGTCTTGTGTTCAATATAGATATATGGACAAAGGGATAATAATGCACATGAATATTTGTCACGGAAAGGTTTCACAAATCACCGACTTTCTCACTACTTAGGTGGCAGTGATGTATTGCTAGATACTCTCATCGTTTGTAATATTAAATGGGATTTAATATTACTACTAACATTTTGGGAACCTATAGGGTCACACACATAAGAGCAGATCAAAAGAAGCATTAAAAGGAGAGTTGGACTCTTCTATTAGGCCTAGCGCATAGTACATGGGGCTTAGGTCAAACGCTGCTCACTAACTCACTTAAGGAGGTGCTACTATAAGTAGACCACTTAAGCTATTGTGCCTACACGGTTTTTACCCTAGCCGCACATAGAGAGTGACGGTGAGCAGCAGGTCTCGGTTTTTGAAGCTAGCACTGTGAGGCTGAGACGCTTCGTGTTCGTGACGTTGGACGTTCACGGGATCTGCTCGTGTGGATACCTTACAGACATCGCTCGTGCGGTGTTCGTGATAGACGATTTCAATCAATTGTCATCGCTTCAAGAGGTAAATCTTCTAACCATGAATCATGACCATTCGCAAGGTTCCTTCGATGGGAATTTTTTTCCGTTGCGTTATTTTGTTTTATACGCAAATTCCCAACACCCTTGTCTCCAACCAAAGTTAGGATGGCTGCGCCACCCCAGATTGTAGGTGTTAGAGAAAGGATCATGCTTAGGCCCTTGGTTTCCCATGTAATTCACTTCCTCTTGCCCAGAACCTCCAACCACACTAATTTCACAATTGCCGTTGGCATGGTTACCTCCACAGAAGTCACACACTGAGACAGCTTGAACTTGGACCGCTTGTAATTGAGAATTATGTAGTTGAATGGCCCCCATTTGCTTGGTAAGAACGGACACTTGCGCCTTAAGAGCACCATATTCATCAAGCTCCAAAACACCTCTCCTGGGCAATGATCGAGAACTAGGCATTTGATAATCATTATTAGCCATAGTTTCAATCAAGTCCTTTGCTTCATCGAGTGTCTTTTGACTCAATGTTCCCCCTGCAACCGCTTCAATCATACTTCGAGAATTTCTGTTGAGACCATTGACAAAGGTTACAACTTGTTGCCATGTTGCTAACTCATGATTTGGACAAGCTGTAAGCAAAGATTTGAACCTCTCCCGTGCTTCATAGAGTGATTCACCATCCTTCTGTGCAAAAGCATTGATCTCCGATCTCAACTTGATCATTCTTGATGGAGGGAAGAAGCGAGATAAGAACTTGCTCACCAAATCATTCCAAGTGATAATGCTCCCATGAGGATGAGACCGAAGCCATGACTTAGCCCGATCCCTCAAAGAGAAAGGGAAAAGCCTTAAACGAATAGCCTCATCGGAAGCTCCATTTAGCTTGATAGTATCACATATCTCAATAAATGTGCCAATGTGAGAATAAGGGTCTTTACTCTCTAAACCTCCAAACTGATTTTGCTGCACAAGATTGAGAAGTGATGCCTTTATCTCAAAGTTATTACAGGCCACTGCAGGTCTAACAATTGGAGTTCCACATCTATCGACTCTAGGGGAGGTATAGTCCCCCATTGTCCTTCTTGGTGCATTGTCTTCAGCCATGGTGACAATTGATACTTCAACTTGCGATTCTTGCACACTTGGTAACTCAACTTGTGGTTCTTGCACTGTATATGATGCTTCTTCTCTGTTCTTTCTTGCTTTGGCTTCCTTTCTATTCTGTCTACAAAGCTTCTCGATCTCCGGGTTGAATTGAAGTTCACCTGGGTCAATTGTACCTCGCATACACAGAAACAAACAGAGCAGAACAGCAGCGAATACAGCAAGTACACGTTAAGCAACAAGTGGACAATTATGCAACTTCACAGAAAATAGAAAACAGAAAACAGAAAAAAAAAATAGCAGTAGGAAAACAAAGAAAAAATGCCTAAATTAGGAGTCCCCTTTGGTACTCGTGATATTGGCACACCGATCCCCGACAACGGCGCCAAAAACTTGATACGATTTGGGCAAGTATACCTAGTCGTACAAGTAATACGGTGGTAAGACCGGATATTGTCCTCAGGGATCACGGACAAGTACCACTTCACAAATTGAACTACTATCTAGGTGATTGTTTGGATGGAAGGGAGTTCTAACATGTAGCAAACAAACAAGAATAAAATGTTTTTGTTCTTTTAGGAAATTTGACAAACACTTAACAAGCAACAGAGATGAGATAAACAAATGAATGAAATTGTTAGGGTTAGACTACGCTAATCGTCCCATGATTGCAATGACATGATTAATAACACAATTCCTAATTCAATTATGACAATCAAATCTTCTGAAATACTCAAACCCTAATGTCTTAGGTGGAATGAGCCTAAAACCCCAAATTAAACCCTAATGTCTTAGGTGGATTAACCTGAGATTTTGCATAAAGAATCAAGATTTATAAGATTTCAAGTATCCCAAGACCTATGTCTAGGTTCATGAACTACTTGGCATTTGATTCATGAGCATGCCTTAACATCAATCTTTCAATTGTCTATCAAGGCAACAATTCATTCCTAGGATGATCAGGCAAAGGAAAGCATTAAGCATGGAATCAAATACTCATAAAGAAAGAGGAAATTGTATTACAATCAAATCATGAAACAATCATGTTCAGAAAATCCATCATCTAACCCCCAACAAAAGGGGGTTTAGCTACAAATAATCAAAGGGAAAAACAAAAGAAAAGAAATAGAGATGAAGGAAGGAGGGAACTCCATGGGAGGATCCACAGCAGCCACAGCAGCCAGAGAGTCTATTTTAGGGTTCAGGATCCCCTTTCTGTTCTTCCCAGAGGTCTCTTTATAACTTAGGCGTGCGTCACGGTCGTGATGGCCATGACGGGTTCTGCCTTGGGCGCGCTTTCAAAAACTTGTCTGTCACGACCATGACACTCATCACGGCTAGGTCGTGATCGGTTCTGTCTGGTCCAACTAGCAGGTCACGGCCGTGATAGGCATCACGGCTAGGCCGTGACCAGTTCTGACTTTTGGGGGTCTGGTACAGCTGACAGGCCGTGATAGCCATCACAGCTAGGCCGTGACAGCTTCTGACTTTTGGCTTCTTTCTCTTTAGTTATTGCTCCATCACGGCCGTGATGGTCATCACGGCCTAGCCGTGATGGGCTCTGCTTGGCTCATTTTCTTCTCTTTTCAGGCTCTATCTTCATCCAAGCTTCATCATGGCTAAATCTTGGGCATTTAATCATAAATTCCTGCAAAACAACACACAAAACCGCCTCACCCGTTCCAAGATAAAAACTAACTAATAATCAAATTAAATATGCCTAAACTATACGAAAATGCATGCAAAATGTACATGAAAAATGAGGTGAAATCACACTCATCAGCGAACATGTATTCTTGAGAGTTACACCAACAACTGGGGTTGGTAGAGTGATGAAAGCGAAGAAACTTACTCCCAAATTCATTGGCCCTTACCAAATTCTTAAAAGAGTCGGTGAAGTTGCTTATCAAATAGCCTTGCCACTTTTCTTGTCTAAACTTCATAAGGTCTTTCATGTGTCACAACTTCGTAAGTACATTCATGACCCAAACCATGTGATAGTCCCCGACACGATTCAGTTAAAAGAGAATTTGACCTTTGAGGTACAACCCCTTCGAGTTGAGGATCAGAGGGTAAAGCAGCTGAGAGGCAAGGAGATTCCTTTGGTTAAAGTCATTTGGAGTGGGGCGACTGAGGAAAGTGCTACATGGGATCCAGAGAGCAAGATGATGGAGGCATACCCGCATCTCTTCATTCGAGGTGAGTGGAAATTTCGATGACGAAATTTTTATAAGGGGGGTGGAATTTAACACCTCGTTTTTCGTATGACTGTGTTTATGTGTGCCTTGTTTGCTAGGAAGGTTTAGAGTGGGCTAAGTGGGGTTTTTAAGCTAAAATCCCTTCCTGACGCATGACCACGCCCGTGCTCATGAGCAGCACGCCCGTGCTTAAGGCTGCATGTGTCTCGTTGATGTTGATGTGCTCAGCCCACTACAAAAAAATGTTATTTAGCGACCGAAAATAGTGACCGAATTTTTTGGTTGCTGTTTACGACCGAAATGGCGACCGATTGTAGGATCTACATGAAACACTGATTAGAGTTGATACTGCGATCGAAATAGCGACCGAAATAGAGCGTAACAGAGTTATCGGTCGCTATTTTGGTCACTAACTAAAGGAAAGTAAATGGAACGGTTAAATTTTACTTATATTTGCGACCGACATTAATTCGGTCGCTAAACGGTGCGTAAAAAAATTAAAATAGCGCGTGTTAGCGACCGTTTTAAAAATCCGTCGCTAAATTTATGAATTCAAATTTCAAATTAACCCATTTAGCGACCGATTTAGCGACCAAATTAATCGGTCTCTAAAAATGAAATCCCGAAATCACAGTTTCCTTTCTCTCTTACCCCATTTCTCTCTTTTCTTCTACTCTTTCTCGCGCAGCTGCTCCGCCCCGTCCCTGTTCCGGTCGTGCATCACCACCTCTCACCGTCTCGTCCTCCTCCGGTCACCACTTGGTAAGGTTCTCCCCTTATCCTTCTCATTTTGTGTTTCTCCTTCTCTGTCTCTCACTCTCTCTTCCTCCTCCCAGCAGCACCGTGCCACCACCGCCACCACAACCACCACTGTAGCACCGTGACCTCCTTCTTTGGTAAGGTCTCCTCTTCTCTCTCTCTGTGTATCTCGCTCTCTCTCTCTTGCTCGATTCTCTTTGTCTCAGTTTCTCTCAATGTCTCTCTCAGGTGTTGTCACTTCCTCCTCCCACCACCACCACCATCTCAAGGGGTTCTGTTTGCGCAACCACCATCCCGACAGTCTCCTCTGATCAGTTCTGTCTCAGGTTAGGGTTTAGGGAAGTTCTGTCAGTGTGGGTATTTATGTTGTCAAATTAATCATTGATGTTGTTTTAGTGAAATCCAGAGTAGAGAAATTTTGACAGTAGGGGTATATTGATTTAAATAACTTATTGGATAGATAATATAAGTTAGATTCCTCTTGATTCACTATCTCTTCGACTGTAATGCTTGGAAGTAGGACTACTATAAGTTTCATGGCCATTCCTGCATAAAATAAGCAAATATGAAGCCAAGAATGTAATTAGTAAATTACAGGCACATTGTATTAGACATAAGGAAGACTATTTTAATATGAGTTTGAAGACCGAGTCAATGACAAATTGATAAGAAATTAGATATCAGAATAGATTATTATAAATATAAGTATTGACATAGTATTTGACATGTTAGTTGTTGGTAGGTTATCAAGTCACTATTTTTTGTATTAAATAGTTATAATCTGAAGTCTGATTATCAAACGGTCTGGACTTGAATGGTAAATTCTACATTGAACTTGTTGATATATATTGTATTGTATAAACAAACCAACTTGCTAGGAAGTACGGCTGTTTCACCAAGCCTTATGCTCCACACCCAAGTGGTATATACTTCACGACTTAAATATTATAAGTGGTGCATTAAGTCATTGATGATAGATTATTTTATACATGGTTATCTAATTCATTTCTGTCCTATTCATGTCATGAATACAGAAATAGATTCATTTGCATGAAGTTTGCTAAAGGTTCATTTAATCAACTATTTTGCATTGCTTTCTGTACAACTCTCTCTCTGTTCAAATCTATTATTCAAATCTATTGTGTGGTGCTTGTAATGTGTTATGTGAATTATATATCTTGTTGTTTGTTAGTGGAGAGCTGAGCTCAATAGGAAGGTATCCTGCCTGAAAGGTAAAATGCTGATTGTGTGCTGATAATTTAATATTTATGCATGTATTTGCAATTATGTGTTGTTTGTTAGTGGAGCGAAGAGCTCAATAGGATGTGATCCTGTCAAAAAGGCGGGATGCTTGTTGTGTGTTGCTAATTTAGAAGTTATGCATGTGTTTGACAATTATGTGTTACTTGTTAGTGGAGAGCGGAGCTCAATAGGATGTTTGCTACTATATTTTATCTAAGTTTGTATTGAAATATGCTTCAATATATATTTGTTGAAGTATGCTACAATCCTTATAAGTCAATGGTTTTTTTTTCTGCTAGAGTTAATTATTAAGCTACGAAAGCCTTAGTTTCCTATTTGAGATTCAATATTAATGAGCATGCGTACCACGCATGCTCATTCAATATTTTGGATGTGCTTGAAGGATTCTTGAAGTTTGAGGTTTTTCTTTAATTCTGCCTTAAGGCCAAGGTCTTAGATAATGAAGGATTAAGTATAGGGTTAGATAAAATGAAGGGTGGGGCACAATTTGCCAGGCACATGACGTGCCGCCATCATTCAAACATTATTCGCATTAGAAAGCAGCTCTGTACACAATATTATGAAAGCAACTCTGGTTTTCTACTCATTTGTTTCACTAGGCAATGGAGCTTTCCAGAAATAGTTGTTGATGACCATCCTTACTAGGTTATCTAGGCATTTCCAGTGGGAAAAGTCCTCTCTATGACCATCCTTCAAAACGACGTAAAAGCATTTGCTATCCTAAAAACTACTATGTTTGCTAATCTGTAAAGTTGCATGTGAAGTTGCATTTCTTTGTTCTATTTTAACATCCTAGTATGCTACATGGATCTTTGCATCTGTTCTTATTATCACTTGATGAAGTTTAGACATATGACTTGTTTTCCTTATCGTTTTATCAGAAAATGGATCCGACTAAATGTTTTGAGACAGTCATCCATTTAGACCAGGTACAATATCTTATCAACTTAAGAATAACGATCAGATTCACGTAATGATGGTTAAGGCATAAACTAATAATTATTAAATCGTTCTTGTGTATTTGCATGATTCGATTTCAATCCCGTGATCATTCTAGCGTCGTTGGGGACAAGAAATACCGCGTGTTGTGACTATTGAAGACAAATGCGGAAATCTGTTCAATGGGAATATAGTAATCCATGAGGATCACCCATATTTTGCAACAGATACAAATGGTATCAGGGAGTTGTATTTGTTGTCCATTGGTGCATTGGCAAAGTTTAAGTACCTTGGGAGTTCTCGCTTCTACATGTTCGTCCCTTTGGAAGATTGATGAGTTTTGATATTTTGATTAGTACTTATTGACTGTGGTGTGTTTTTATGCTTTGATCGTTAATTAATATATTATTAAACTTTTTTTTATAAACAATTATTAAACTTGCGTTAATTAATGTATGTGTTTTCTTGATCATATTGACTGTGGTGTTTTGGATCGTTAGTACATCATATTTATGTTTTCTATTTATTTAAAAAAAATATTGGTGTATTTTGTTTATATCATAAATTAAAAATTAATGGGGTAATAGTTGAAAAACAAAATTTGGTCGGTAGGATTAAGTTACAGGAAAATTTTTATAAAAAAAATTCAAAATTTGCGACCGAAATAGCGACTGAATATCAGTCACCAAATTGAGTTATCTGAGCATGCGACCAACTATACGGCGACCGAAATATATAATTTTGTGACCGAAATATCGGTCGCAAATTTACGAACGAAATACAAATTCGGTCGCTAAACATTTAGCAACCAGGGTTTCTGCTACCCCCTTAATTCGGTCGCTACATAATATAGCAACCGAATTATCATGTTTAGCGACCGAAATCTTCAGTCGCTAAATAGGTTTTTTTTGTAGTGGCAGTCAGGCACGTCTCGCTGACGCTAAGTGGAGCACAACCGTGCTCAATAGGGAGCGCAACCGTGCTCAAGTCTCATAGTTTATAAATAGGAACAGTGCGCGAGGGTTTTTGTCTGCAACCTTTATTTTGGTTTCTCTGCCTCCAAAACAGTAGTAACCTCTCTTCCACTTTCTCTCCCTTGAACCCTTCTCAGTTCTAGGAATCCTTGGGGAGTTTGGGAGAGGAACGCGCACGTTAGTGTCTTATAAGGTAATGGTCTTCCCCTCTTCTGTTTCCTTTCTGTTTCATGAATTGGGAACTAATGGGTTAACCCTGTTTGTGTTGACCAAGGCTTGGGATCGTTCGTCAAACCATTTGAGGGAACCAGTTTAGGAGCGTCTTCAGTTTAACAGGAGTTCTTCATACCAGGTATGGGGAGAAGGAATAGTACGAGTATGTAGGCTTGGGGGTAGCGTAAGACGAATGGTTCTCATAACCCTTTATGTTTGATAATATGTTGTATGCCTATATGCCTAATTGTTATATGATGTTAAACTGTTTGCTATTATGATATTGGCATGACTCCTATTAATTGATTAATGTTGTTATGAAGGTTGTTGTTGTTGAATATTGTCTGTTGTGAATACATGGATGTGATGATGCCATGATTGAATGCTTTTAACTTGATCATGTTATTATGATGTATTTACTGTTGATGAACGTTGTGACGCGTTAATGATAAAAGACTAAATCTGTTAAACAAGGCTAAGGGAGGTTGTTCCCCTTGTTCATAAGATTGAATGTTAGTAACGAGTGAGGATTATGCAAACGGCTTAGTCAAGAACCTTAGGGACTGATTTATGAGCAATTAGGGACAATTTAACTGAAATTAAAGGACTAATTCCCCTTAATTTTTAAGACATGAACATTAAATCAATACTAATGAAACTGGTGATCAATGGATTAGTAAGAACCCTTAGGATTGAATCTAAGAATGTCCCAAACAAGTGGAAATAGGGTCTGTGACCCTTCTGCCCAGAACAGCAGGGCGCGCACTTGAGCACGTCTGTGCTCAACAGGGAGCACACCTGTGCTCCCATTCAAACCCAGAACCTGGGCGCACTTTTGAGCACACCCGTGCTTAACAGGTAGCACGATCATGCTTGCCTAGGAAGATCAACATAACCGTGCTGAGGGGTGAGCACGATCGTGCTCACTTGTGCAGAAGCAGGAGTTTCGCCCCATATACTCTAAAAGACTTAATAAAATACCAACAGAACATGAAGACCAAATACAAGTGAAAAGATTGTTGTACCTTGGTAGCCAAGGGGACCTTGATGCATGATGGTCAAGGTAGTAATCTCTAGTGCTTAATGGCTAGAGTGATAAATGATGATGATGTGGTACCTTGGTAGCCTAGTGGCCAAGGGGGACCTTGATACTTGATGGTCAAGGTGGTAATCTCTAGTGCAGAACGACTAGAGTGATTAATTAATGAATACGAAAGATAACGATAATCCTCGATGACCGAGTGGTCGAGGTGTTGATGGTGTTAAAACTTGGGTAGCCTGTGGGCCCAAGCGGAGGTGGAGTTTGTGCTTGTGTGTTGTGCGTTGTGTTGAGCATGCATTCACGCATCGGAGATGTTAGTGGAGGATGTTCAACATAGGGGAGGTCGTCCATGAGTAAGACGATCTGGCCGTCCGTGGGACCTGGTACCCCCGCGGTGGCGCATCCATGAGTAAGGTGTGTCGGCTATCCTAGGGCTCCACCCAAGGTTTGGTGGATTGCCCCGGCGTTGGTGCTTATTGGCCAATGTGTAAATGTTGCCCCGGAGTTGACTTCCTGAGATAGAATGGATCCAAGTGCATAATGGAGTAGTGGAGCAGAGTTGCATTGCATAGCATACACGTTTGTATGATGATATTGCTATATTGTACTGTTGTTGCTATAACACGATTGTTTGATGTATGCTCGTCTTGCTAACTGCTTCATTGCCATTATATTCATATTCACGTTTCTTACTCCCTATCTCTATGTTTCTTATTGTGGCATGTATCTTTTATGCAGAGGACGACGAGCAGCCAATTGAGGAGTGACTCCGAGGAGATGCGACTCTTTAGTTAGGATTTCCGGTTTTCAATAGTTGTTTAGTTAGTTGTTTCCAGTTTGTATCCGACGATGTTTTCCGGATTGGTTATACCAGCTCTGTAATGTGACATCTGGGTTGGGTTTTTCTTTTACGTTATGTTATGTTTTATTTTCCGCACCGAGACTTGACACAATGTGGTGTTCTATACCCGTTGTTTGTTTTAATAAATAATGCATGTTTTATTTTTAATTATCTTATCTTTTAATGCTTTATATGTATGCGTGGTAGAAGGTGTCACACTAGGGGTGTCAACATGGTTGGGATGTCTAGTCTCATAGTGATGCATTAGCGATCTTTTGGCTTAAAAAAATCACTAGAGGATCCAAAATCCGATCCAATCCAATAAAAAAAAGTGGTTTTTGCGGTTTTCAATTTTTTCGATTTTTCGATTCCATTTTTGCTATATGAATAGGTATGAATCGATTGATGAACACCCCTAGTTTAAGGGGTCTTTTTCTACTTAACATAATTTGGGTTAAAGATTGTATTCTTTCGAAGGTTGTGACTAGTGTTTCAAAGTGTGGATCCTTTGCCTTGAGGAACCCATTTAATTAGTGGTTCTATGATTAAAGTGTGTTACAGTGTTTTGTTTGATTTGTTGATTGGGGTTTTAGTTACTTTTCAATCGTTAGGACTTTTTTTTTTTTTTGGTATTTGGTTGAAACATTAACTTTGTACGCATTATGAATGGCAATTTTATCCGCATTCATGGGTATCCGTGGGTAAAACCTGTCACGAGCATGGGCGGAGAGGTTAAATGTGTTTCTGCGGATTAAATAAACGGATTTTTTATAATACCCCTTTATTCACCAGCACAGGGGCGGGTATCGAGGTACCCGTGCCCACGGATACCCGTACCCTCCATGTTCCATCTTTAATTACATTTATTCTTCAGGTTCCATCTAGTTCACCTTCCAACCTTTCTCTGGTGATACAAACAACGAACCACATTTTGGTGGTGAAATGAATTTTCTGTTAAAAGAGATGGTCATGGTATTTTAATTGCATGATCTGGATTTATGTGCGTACCATCCTGATCCTGATTCCATGTACCATTTCCTGATCTTTCCATGTGTCTCGTACATTCTTCCTACTATTCCTATGCTCTGACATGTATTTATTTTTGCTATTTTACTCTTAAGTCTTATCAAACTGGACAGACATCAAAAGTTGGGAGTGGGGAACCCCCTTTTTTTCTTGAAGTTTCATACATAAAAATGGGTTTAATTTTTAGGAGTATATATGATAAGAAGTTAGTGATCAATTTGTTGGCGTTGGGTGCAATTTTATTTGACATTTCACTTTTTTTTACAATTTTTTTATAATTTTTTAAGGAATTAGTGCATTTTAAATAAAATTAATTACTGTCAAATATCCATGGGTACCCGCCATACTCATGGATATTCGTGAAACCTGCTAAATACCCGCCCAATGAGGTACCTGCGCGGGTAGCGGATTGGGACGGACACGGATTTATCCTCCACGGGCAGGGACTGGGGTGATACTACCTGTGCCCGTTGCCATTCCTAGTACGTATAATGTATATTTTAATATCTTTATATATGAGTTAGAGTACCCCTTACATTCATTTAAAATAATTTTGCTTATAAAATATAAAATAAAATTATCCAATGACAATTAAATGTAGTGGTTCATTGCCTAGTTAGGGTATCTATCTGTGATGCTAGTACATTGTAGGGCCCAATAATAAGAGTTCTTAAATCCTTCGTGGCATTATATGACCATTAAAAGAGAGTTAAGAAACGAAATTTGGTTTTATGGTTGGAGATGCTGTTACGCACTATTTCATTAATTAATGATATGAATTAAGCTTGTTTCGCTAAAAAAAATAAAAAATCAGGTCATGAATCCCATTATTGAATATATTCAAAATATCTAAACCCAAATATATATTAAAACATATTTAAACCCAAGATATTCATCCAATTTCATTGTCTTTATCTTTCAATTTCACCGTAATCGCAGAAGGATAACAGATACATATCAAATATATCGTTAAAGGCTTTCTACATGTCTTGTGCACAAAGATAATTATCTGAAAACGAAACCGTTCTCTCATGAAGATCATACTCTATCTGAAAATATACTTGTTGACTGCTGCCAAGAACGGAGGTCCCTTCGGTAGGGAGTATCAAAAAGCATCGCATGTCTCTAATCTGCTGAAATAAATGCCTTGGTTGCAACTGCAGCACATTATCAGCATTAGAAAATTTGAATGTGATAGAAGTGAGGACATCATCAACTTGTTCCGCCATATAGCATAACTTAAATGGTGCAATAGGATTCACTGGTAAATTATCAGCACCAATAACATCCTTGACAGCAGCTTCAACTTTGTCATAGAAACTTTTTGTAAGATAAGTCAATGCGGAACCACTATCAATTAAAATGTAGTCTACATTTTGTTCTGGTTTCACCGCCTCCCCCCCTTCAATGGAGACACTTTCAAGACCAAGGTAGTAAAAGGTTGGTGATTCTTTGGACACCATTGGAGTAGTAACAACGCTATCTCCATATATAGTTGGTTGATTCCCAAACTTTAGTGTACTATTTTGCGGTGCTGCTGTTACAGGAAGCAAACAGTAAGAGAATATGTGACCAATTTCATCACCAAGTTGTGAAACTAATGACAATGCTCCACCACCAAGACCAACAACTCCTGTGCTCAAGCTTGAGTATGTCCCAGCACTATCATGTCCACACCCTATTATAGTTTTTGGAAAACTTTCCAACTCGCCATTATCGGTTCGAATAAAGCTAATGGTATCATAAGCCAAGTCTCCTCTTGAGTGAGATTTGTCCATGTAATATTGCTCATACTTGCATTTGCCTCCATCACAAAGTGGTGTCCTTAGCCAGCCACAAGAATCATCGTAACAATCGATCCAATAGTAACTAGTTGACACTGTTGGATCGTATATTGGGGATTGTTGTTCGTAACATTCCTCACAAGGCTTGCATTGAAACCAAATAAGATCACTTCCTGTGTCTGGAATGGCAAATATATCCACGGGTACTGGTTTACCTAAGAAGAGGTGAATGATGTATTCCCCTCCGACCGGAGATATCATACTTTTAACATTGTTTTCACCTATAGTAGCAAGGTGGATGCTTTTCATTCGAGAATTTGAACGCACGGCAGCATTTATAAGGATATCACTTTCGGTCATTGAAGCGTTGTAGAAAGGTGACCATGGTGAGTCACGATGAATGAGATCAATGCTGAAACTTTTGACTAATGGTATCGACAATGGAAGTAGTACAATGACCAAGATCAGTACTACAACTTCCTTCATGTTGGGAGATTTAGAATGGGGGTGGTAGAGAGAGGAGGTATTGCCGCAAAAGACTTGGATGATGTTCACAGCACATGTTTATATTTATAGGAACATTTGCATGTATTTTAAAATTAATTAATTATTAAACGATGAGTCGAAGTATCAACGTTGTTGTTAAGGGTTGGAGTAGGCCATGCCTTTTGTCAGTCGTCTATGACCTAATTTATTTAAAGTCTAGGCTTTTTGAAAAACTCATATAGCTAAAGAGATCAAGTTAAGGTTTTTTTAAAAAAGAAAAAGAAAGAAAGCATATTATGTCAATCAGATTGGCCTTTTTTTTTTTTTATGTTGGTGATTTTGTTTGATGGGATATTATTCATTCTTTCATTAAGGAAGACTTTAATATAAATAGGTTTAGTCTTACTTTTTACGGGTTTCGTTGATTGTTTCATGGGTAAGGTCTCTGTCCCCTGGTTATTTGTAATTCTTTATTTTTTCTTATTATCAATAATATTTGAAGTAGACCGGCTATTTAACACCAACACAAAGACATATATACATAAATAAAACTTAATATATTATAATAATAAAATATATTATTTATAATATTTATAGTATTTGAAAGTAAAGTTTTATTGGCCTATTTAAATGTAAATACCTTCTTGCCTATTTATTATGTCAATCAGTCTCTTTATCATTTATTAGGTCAATCAGTATCTTTATCATTAAAGACATATAAGCATATTTACAAGATATTTATAGGTGAATGCATACTTAAAAGTCAGGTTTAAAAGTTGGCCTTAACTGGATTTCGAGGCTAGGTCATGCTTTGATGTAAACCAAAGCAGACCTTAAAATTTGATTGATTGATATCACACTAAATGATCAGACTTGGACCTTGTGATTATAACATATACCATGTCTGGGTCTAATCTGACCTAGTCAATTCCCACTCCTGGTAATTGTGGTTGCACATCATTCGCAAATCTCTAAACTCTAAACACCTTCGCTTTTAATGATCATAAAACACCTTTGCTTTTCATTGATATATGATAATGTGATGCGATATGATTCCTTTTATAACGATTTTTCAATTATTAAATATTAATTATTGTATTTATTTTTTACTTTTGGATATCATTAAATTATAATTGAATAGATATTCATTCATTTCTATAAAAAAAAAGTATATTTTTATACATTTCTATATATTTCAGATTTATAGAGTAATTAATGATTTTATTAATTTATTTAGAAAAAATAAAAGATTATTAACTTTAATATAATATAGTGTAATATATATAGTAAGATTGCCTATATTTGTTAAAACATTAAAGATCCTATTAATTATAATTAATATTATTATAATAAGAAGTTAAAATTGTTGTAAATATCCATATATTTATATATGATGGATGACTATCCTAATTTAGGAGATATGATAATATCTTTATATTTACTCCTTATTTATATCTCTTAGTGTGGTTTAGAAATAGTAGTCTATTATCTCTATAAATAAGAGTATTAAGTTTATCCTTATATACCTTCAATCAGATTATCAATACGATGATTTTTCTGTTGTCTTCATCTGCTTAATTTCTTTTCTATTTATAACACTTATCAACACGATAAGTCTTTAACGATGTAGTAATTCCTTTTTTTTTTCATTTTTCTTTTCAAGATAAGAATTCGTGTCAAATGTCATAATGTCAAAATTTTATCCCTGATATATATCACGTTGAATCTTTTTTTTTTTTTTTGTCATCACATGTTTTGAATAGTAAGAGTCTTTTTTTCCTGATGTATATCTTCATATCAAGGAATAATGAAATTTTCTTTTTTATTCTTCATGTAGGACGTCGGTCTTTTTTTATAGCATTTTTTTATGTATAAAAATTTTAGATTGGTGAAAGTCACGCCCTCTTGCAAGATAGGAAATACTACCAATCTCAATGATGATTTATAATGGATTGAAAGGCTTGACCAGATATGCCAACTCCTGTTGATAAAAAATGTATGGCATACTTTAGAATGTCATAATCTGAAATTATCAAGGAAAAAATTCACGTCTGGAGCGTTGTCAGAACCTTTTTAACAAGAAAGAATGAACATTTTTCTCTCCCAGATCATAGTTTTTGTTTTCTATTCTATATTACTCTCTCTGGACTCAATTATAAGCAAAAAAGTATTTATATTTTTTGGACTCAAATATAAGAAAAATCCAGCAAACTTAATTAACTTTATTTAATGTATGTATTCCAAAAATCAAGAAAATTAACCAATCAAATCAATTCTCTCATTACTTTTCCAAGAGCAATACACATTCTCGAGACAAAGGGTAGTTTAGTAATTATAACTTATTTTTTTACATAAATCAAGACAATTAAACTAAATTAAATAACTTCCTTATTAATTGTGAAATTAGTTATTTTTACTTAAAATTGAGTTCGGAGGTAGTACTATATATGATATATGATTTTCTATTGTTGATTTTCTTTAAGTATTTAAGTATCTATATGACATGAATGAATTCATCGTTCTTAATAAATCCTGGAAGAATATATTATTTAAGCATCCTTGAATGACCGCACAAAGCCAATGAGTTTTTGGTAATTGTTTATATATAGATTTGTGGTATAGTTCCTGAAAAAACTAGACATTTGAACCATTATTGAAATTTAAAAGATCATTTGATCTTAGTATATTTTAAAACAAATTAATGTGATAGAAAAATCACATATACATTATAATGAATTGAACATCATTCCATAAGAGTGAATGTTATTTATTATAATTTTTAGGTATGACAAAGCTCGTGGTTATAATCATTGATAAGGTATGTATTACCATTATTGTGATGGTTTAAGATTTTCATATGACAATATATAATATGAGTGGGATAACATTGAGAAAAATATTCAAAATAATCACATTATTTTAATGTTTTTAGCATGTACCAAAAGACCTTTATCATTCTTAATTGTATATCAATATTTGTTGTTGGATGGATTTTTGAATCAGGGTAAAGATTGACTTTTGTCTGTCAAATCTTAATGGTGAGTTATACTCTGGTGATATATCAATTATTTTGGTTTTTTCTTTTCCCTTTCTTGAATGCCACAATGCTTGGACATCTCTTTATTTTTCTTTTTTAATTATTTGATGATGGTTTTTATTAGTAACGTTTGTCAAAGGTGAATATTTATTTTGGCAAATGAAATGCTTATTGATAAAGAAGCATTTTAGCTTCGGAAAAGTTATTACATATTCGAATAATATAGTTATTTTGTGATATATATTTTTTATGAATATGGTTAGTGTTAGAACTTTCCTTGTAAAAATTATTCGTTTGATGATGATCTTACAAATCATGTACATTTGGATATTTAGAATGGGAGTACAACTTTGATGATGGAAGTAGTACTATGACCAAGATCAGTACTACAACTTCCTTCATATTGGGAGATTTAGAATGGGGGTGGTACAGAAAGGAGGAGGTATTGCTGCAAAAGACTTTGATGATGTTCACAACACATGTTTATATTTATAGGAACATTTGCATGTAATTTAAAATTTATTAATTGTTAAACATTGAGTCGAAGCGTCAACGTTATATCATTAAGGGTTGGAATAGATCACGTCGTTTGTCAGTGGTCTATGATCTAGTTTATTTAAAGTCTAGCCTAGCCTAGTCTATATAACAAAAATATCAAGTCAAGACTTTTTGAAAAGCTCATATAGTTAAAGAGATTAAGCTAAGGTTTTTTTTATAAAAAAAAAGCATATGATACCTATCAGGCTGGCCTATTTAGCACCAACATAAATACATATATACATAAATAAAATATAATATAATTTAATATATTATAATACCATAATATATTACTTATAATATTTATAATATTTGAAAGTAAAGGTTTATTGGTCTATTTAAATGTAAAGATCTTCTTGCCTATTTATTAGGTCAATCAATGTCTTTATCATTAGAGGCTCACAATTATATTTACAAGTAATGCATATGACATATTTATAGGTCGATGCCAGGCTAAATTATTTACAAGTGAATGCATGTGACCTATTTATAGGTGAATGCATGATGCATATTTAAAGGTCTTGCTTAAAAGTTGACCTTAACTAGATTTCGAGGCTAGGTCATGGTTTGATGTAAACCAGAGTACGTAGACCTTAAAATTTGGTTGATTGATATTAGGCTAAATAATAAGGTTCGGATCTTGAGATTACAACACAGACCATACATATTTATGTCAGGACCTAATTTGACCTAGTCTTTTTTTTTTTACCTAGTCTATTCTCACTCTGGTTATTGTAGTTGCTCATCACTAGCAAATCACTTAACTCTTAACACCTTTGCTTTTGGTGTTAAAAAAAAAAACACCTTCGCTTTTCGTTGATATGATGATGTGATGTGATATGATTCCTTTTATAACAATTTTTCAATTATTAAATATTAGTTATTGTATTTATTTTTCACTTTTGGATATCATTAAATTATAATTGAATAGATCACTACAAAAAAACCTATTTAGTGACCGAAGATTTCGGTCGCTAAACATGATAATTCGGTTGCTATATTGTATACCGACCAAATTAACGACCGAATTAAGGTGGTAGCAGAAACCCTGGTTGCTAAATGTTTAGCGACCGAATTTGTATTTCAGTCGTAAATTTGCGACCGATATTTCGGTCACAAAATTATATATTTCGGTCGTCGTATAGTTGGTCGCATGTTCAGATAACTAAATTTGGTGACTGATATTCGGTCGCTATTTCGGTCGCAAATTTTGAATTTTTTTTTATAAAAATTTTCCTGTAACTTAATCTTACTGACCAAATTTTGTTTTTCAACTATTACCCCATTTATTTTTAATTTCTGATATAAACAAAATACACCAATATCAAGAAAATACATACATTAATTAACGCAAGTTTAATAATTGTTTATAAAAAAAAGTTTAATAATGTACTAATTAACGATCAAAACATAAAAACACATCACAGTCAATAAGTACTAATCAAAATATCAAAACTCATCAATCTTCCAAAAGGATGAACATGTAGAAGCGAGAACCCCCAAGATACTTAAACTTTGCCAATACACCAGTGGACAACAAATACAACTCCCTGATACCATTTGTGTCTATTACAAAATATGGGCGATCCTCATGGATTACTATATTCCCATTGAACAGATTTCTGCATTTGTCTTCAATAGTCACAACACGCAGTATTCCTTTTCCCCAACGATGGTAGAATGATCGCGGGATTGAAATCAAATCCTTTAAATACACAAGAACAATTTAGTAATGATTAGTTTATGCCTTAACCATCATTACGTGAATCCGATCGTTATTCTTAAGTTGATGAGATACTGTACCTGGTCTAAATGGATGGCTGTCTCAAAACATTTAGTCGGATCCATTTTCTGATAAAACGATAAGGAAAACAAGTCATATGTCTAAACTTCATCAAGTGATAATAAGAAAAGATGGAAAGATCCATGTAGCATACTAGCATGTTATAAAATAGAACAAAGAAATGCAACTTCACATGCAACTTTACAGATAAGCAAACATAGTAGTTTTCAGGAAAGCAGATGCTTTTACGTCGTTTTGAAGGATGGTCATATAAAGGACTTTTCCTACTGGAAATGCCTAGATAACCTAGTAAGGATGGTCATCAACAACTATTTCTGGAAAGCTCCATTGCCTAGTGAAACAAATGAGTAGAAAACCAGAGTTGCTTTCATAATATTGTGTACAGAGCTGTTTTCTAATGTGAATAATGTTTGAATGATGACGGCACATCATGTGCCTGGCAAATTGTGTCACCACCCTTCATTTTATCTAACCCTATACTTAATCCTTCATTATCTAAGACCTTGGCCTTAAGGCAGAATTAAAGAAAAACCTCAAACTTCAAGAATCCTTCAAGCACATCCAAAATATTGAATGAGCATGCGTGCCCTGAGAAGGGACGCATGCTCATTAATATTGAATCTCAAATAGGAAACTAAGGCTTTCGTAGCTCAATAATTAACTCTAGCAGAAAATAAAACCATTGACTTATAAGGATTGCAACATACTTCAACAAATATATATTGAAGCATCTTTCAATACAAACTTAGATAAAATATAGTAGCAAACATCCTATTGAGCTCCGCTCTCCACTAACAAGTAACACATAATTATCAAACACATGCATAACTTCTAAATTAGCAACACACAACAAGCATCTCGCCTTTTTGACCGGATCACATCCTATTGAGCTCTACTCTCCACTAATGGCAATCAAGGCATAGAATTGACACATCCATCCTATTGAGCTCTGCTATCCACTAACAAACAACATATAAAGTTTACAACCACATGCATCAATTTTAATCTACCAGCACACAACCAGAATCCTATTGAGCTCAGCTCTCCACTAACAAACAACATATTCAATTGCAACCACATGCATCATTTCTAATCTACCAGCACACAACCAGAATCCTATTGAGCTCAGCTCTTCACTAACAATCAACAAATCAATTCAAAGTCTTCAAGCACCACTAGCAACAAATAAAAAGATAGAGTATTTGACCTATCTCAACTCCAAGCAAATAGTGAAAACGGGTGACGACTAGAGCAGTTGTCAATCGACAAAGAAAACTGTAAGAAAAAATAATAACATCATCATAGGCTCTTATGATAAAAGTATAAACTTGGAAATCATTAACCTACTTGCACACTTGCCACTCATGAAAGTATAAACACAACATTTTCATTACATATCAGATATCTACTCGTGGCTGTACATGCTAATGTAATGGGAAGTAATATCTACTAGCTAAGCTTAGGGAAATGTAAGAGCTAAGCTATTATTGAAAAATACTAATTTCATTCATCATATTTCTTCTCTATTATTCATTCATCAGATATCTACATATATATAGCACCCTGAGCATAACAGAAAACAAGCCTAATCAAGAAGTTCATATATGCAACTGAATCTAATAACAAATGCAAAACAGAATTGGTGACTAGTGTAGTGACTCATCATAATAGAAAACCTGCAAAACCTGCAAACATAGCCTGCAAACCGAATCAAACCTGCAAAGAGAGAGAGACAGAGGGAGAGAGAGAGACGTGAGTGAGAGAGAGAAGGAGAGGGATAGAGAGGCGCGAGTGAGAGAGAAAAGGAGAGAAGGAGAGGGAGAGAGAGACGTATGCTTACCGTGTGGAGGAGGTAGTGGCCGGAGAGGAGCTGGAGGAGGTGGTGGCCGGAGCTCGCGAGTGAGGAAGAAGGAGAGAAACGGTGAGAGAGAAGGAGAGGTTCGGGCGAGTGAGGAAGAATGGGGGATGCACTGGTTTTAGGGATTTCATTTTTAGCGACTGAATTATTCGGTCGCTAAATCGGTCTCTAAATGAGTTAATTTGAAATTTGAATTCATAAATTTAGCGACCGATTTAAAATCCGGTCGCTAACACGCTCTATTTTAATTTTTTTTTGCGCGTCGTTTAGCGACCGATTTAATATCGGTCGCAAAAATAGATAAAATTTAACCGTTGCATTTAACTCGGTCGTCATTTCGGTTGCTAAAAGGTCAGCAATTTTTTGATTTTACTTTCCTTTATTTTGCAACCGAAATAGAGACCGATAACTCTGCTACGCTCTATTTCGGTCGCTATTTCAGTCGCAGTATCAACTCTAATCAGTGTTTGATTTAGATCCTACAATCGGTCGCCATTTCGGTCGTAAACAGCAACCAACAAATTCGGTCACTATTTTCGGTCGCTAAATGACCTTTTTTTTGTAGTGTAGATATTCATTCATTTCTATAAATAAATATATTTTTATACATTTCAATATGTTTCAAATTATTAATTATTTTATTAATTTATTTAGAAAAAATAAAAGATTATCAACTTTAATATAATATACTGTAATATATATTATCATAATAAGATTGCTTATATTTGAAAAACCATTAAAGATCCTATTAGTTTTTTGTTGGGAAACATTGGGAAAACCTTTTGTGAAAAGCGATTGGTCTTTATTTTTTAGTAGAAATGAATTAGGTTCGGGAGTCAATTATGTCTAGGGAAGGCATGAGTGATTATCCCCGCGGCACCCTAGAGCATCCGTCTTTATGACGGTTACACTTAGATTGTGCAAATTAAAATTACCCCTTTTATTTATTAAAAGATTTTTAGAAAAAATGAGTCATTAAACTATACAAAGTTAGAATGTCCGAATTGTAAGATCAACAAGCTGTTGGAGCTAAACTGATCTTTTTCGATTTTTTTATAAGGCGACTTTTAGTAATCTTATTTTTTAGCATGAATTGAATTTTTATTTCTGAAAGGGAATTTGGGAGAACAAACTATATAAGCTTAGATTTCGCTCGAATAATTAAGGAATCAATAAATCGTACAACTAAATTAATTCATTTGAATATTAATTTGAGAAATGAAAAAAATAATCAAGAATAAAAGTAATAGTTATTTTTAGTGTAAAAAGAAATCTTATTTTATAAAAAAAAAAGGCTTTGAAGATGTTAAGTTGTAGAAACTTAGACATCTCTCAAATGAGTGAGGGATCAACAAGTGTACACTGAATTGATTCCCTTTTTCTCTATTGAAAAAATATATATTTATTTTTAAGGAGTAGAGTATTACATTTTGATACTTTTTTTTAGTTACTAGCGTAAATGAAATTTTATTTTTAAAAGAAGTTTTGAGAGGTAAAGTTGTAAGAACTTAAACTCTCTCGAATAAGGAATCAATAAGCGTACACTAAGTTGATTTCATTTGTTATTCTAAAACAAATATTTGTTATATTTTTGAGCATCAAGTCAACCTGCAAAAGAATTTTATTTTTTTATCTGTTTTTCTTCCAAAAAGGAAAAGTGATGTTATTATTTACGTAAGAAAGAAAGTTTGAATGTGAGAGCCGACAAATCATTACGATTAAATCGATCCTTTATTACGTGCAAGTATGGTTCAACGTATAGACGTTAGAGACCATTTTGGTAAATTTTTTATTTCCTAGTGTAAAAGAAAGAAAAATATTTTTTTAAAAAAAGCTTTTGAGAAATATGAAATTAATAAGTTGTGCAACTAAATTAATTCACCTTTATTTTTATCAAAAAAAAATTTTTAGGAGCAAATTATTCAAAAAAGGATTTTAAGAATCATATTTTATCTAAAAAATATCATATTTTGTTAAATAAGGAAACTTTGGATGATAAACTAAATAGACATAAATGTCATTAAAAAAATTGAGAATCAATAAATTATACAATTAAGTTGATTAATTATTATTGAAAGATTTTCATTTTGAAGAGACTAAATTATTTTACAGCCAAGAATTTTAATTTTCGTATTCTATTGTTATAAAAAAAAATTGTAGTTATTATTGTTTACATGAAATGGAAAAGTTAAATTTTGAAGCTAACAAAGCATTGCAATTGAATTAACTTTATTTTGTTAGAGTATAAATGAAGCTTAACGTAAAATGTTAATTTCATGGCAAAGATATATACACTAGAAAAAGACTTCCAGCAAGTAATAAAGAAAGAGGCAAATATAGATGTGATTTGAAAATATAATTAGTAATTAAGAGAAAGAAGAAAATAATGGAGATCATATCTTCTTGATCTATAAAAAATGTGCAGCATGATATGTGACAGCAAATACAGCAATCCAATCAAATTAAGCATTTAACAGCATTCAAACAAAGTTTTCTTTCATGAAAACCGATCCAATTTTTTTATCAATTAATTGATGACAAAAAGGCATAGTAACATCAAACACGGTAGTCAGTATGAACATGTAGCATCAAACTCATTATGAACATGTAGCATCTGTGAACCAACAAGAAGATATTCCAATTCAGCCATTAGCATAAAGAAATTAGCTCACTCATTTAATAAAACAAACAGTGTCCTGTTAGGGAGAAGATTAAAATTGCTGCAAGCCAACAAAATCATAACAATCCAAATGTATGAACATGCTCAGATATAAGTACTAGCCTTCAATAAATTTACATCATCAAACATAAAAGAGACAAGATGTAACACCCCGTTTTTACTGTTTTTTATTATCGGTAGAATTTTAATTGTTTGTAATTTTTATATTAGATCTAGAAAATGATTTTTAATAAAATAAAATCTTAATTATACTCTACCTTATGGTAGAAGCTTACGGTAAAAATTTAGGTTTAAAACTCAGATGAAACCCGGTCTGCGTTTTCACTGATAGTAAGATTTTACTGGTCAGAAAACATAATTTTTAATCGTGAACGAAATGGTTTAGGTTTATATTTTATTTCCAACGATAGTGGTTATTTTGAAAATTTTCAAAATAAATAGGTTATTATATGTTAGTCGGGTGAATACTCGACGATCGGGAATCCAGGGAATCGAGAACGGAGGTGCAGAGACAAAACCTGATGCCAGATGGATGAAGACAACGAGTCATAGGGGTGAGTCATAGGGATGAGTCACATTACATTCAATGTAAGTAATGATGGCTAAAATGTGAAAAGTCCAAAATACCCTTAAGCTTGCATTGTAACTTCAAGTTTGCCATGACAACATTTTACCAATTTCTCCCTAGAAACCCACGGCCCCAACATCATGATACCACACTTGGTCATTCATTTCCTTCATTGTTCATGTTGTTCTTCCTAAACTTGAGGAAAAAAACACTAAGTTCTTCATCTTAAATTTTCAAAGGAAGTAATAGGTCTTGATCATTTCTTCAAATTCCAAAGGTATAGCCTTATGATCCATGATCATACCTTCACTTTCCATCACAAGTTTTCTTCTTAAATCCATGATTTCTTCATGATCAAATTCCTAGATCTAGTTTTTCAAAAAATTCTAGAAAATCATAGAAAAATCATTTTAATATGAGATCAATTTCTATGATCTTAATATGACTTCTATTTTCATCATCCAAGAGTTTGAAAAATTTAGAGATCCCTAGCTATTTTTGTAAAGCTTGGCCGTACCTAACTCATAAAGGGGTTAGATGGTTTTCTTTCATTTTTAACTTGTTGTTTTGTTGATTGTTCATGGCTAGGTTTTGGTTGTGCAAAACCTTGAGCTCTAGGTGAACATCATCCTCTTCTTGCTTGAGTTTCAAGTGATCAACAAAGGTATGAGGGAGATTACCACCATCCTACCTTAGGGTAGACATGTCGATTGTTTATTTAGTGTTACTTAGTATAAATGGTCTTGTAAATCATAAATGTGAAAGTTGTGTAATTTATTGTTTTATATGTGTATGATCCTCTTGGAGGATTTGGTTGATGCTTGACGTTGATTTTGATTCAATGATTTCTAATTGGGTACTTGATGGTTGTTTATTTGATTTAACATGAAAAATTGCCTAACAAGATCATTCTTGGGTCATTCGGCCTTGGATGTTTAAATGGGTTGCATGATGATTTAAATTGTTTGAATAATTTTTATGAGGAGTGAATGAATATATAAGAATATAGAAATTGGTTTGGATTGATTTGGATGTGTATATTGAAAGATATGATTTTATGAGTCCTTAGGGACTAAAATGCAATTTCTGAGAATTTCAGTGGCTGCACTGAAATTCATATTCTTTTGTGTTAAGATTGTAGTCCTTGATGAGACAAAACCATAGAAATTGGTTTGGTGTTAACTGGATTAATACATAAAAAGTTATAAGCTTTTTTTTTAATTAAAAAAGGACCCTTTTGCAATTATTGTAAAATATTTGGGGCAAAAATGTAATTTCTGGAAATTTGAGGGCAACTGAAAAATATTTCTAAATAAGTTGGTTTGGTGTGATTTGAAGTTATAAATAAAAAGTTATAAGGTTTTAAGTGAATAAAGACATTTTTGTAATTAATGAAAGTTTAGGGACTAAACTGTAATTTTCGAAAATTTATGTAATTGGACCGTTAGAAACTGTTTTTCATGCCTATCAAACTGTTCTAAAACTCCAAAATGAGTTTTGAACTATTAGAGTGTAAAATCGTTGAAAAATTATTTATGAGATTTACAAAATTAACGACGTTTGGTCAAATTCTTAGAAATTTTGTATAAATGAAGATTTTGATGGAAAATCAGTCTTTCAACATTTTAATATGAGTAATATAACCTAGGAGAGTAATAAATTTGAGGTGAATAACCATGTTTTCAAAAATATGGCTTTTGGGCCTAAATTTAGTAAAAAGCGAGAAACCGTTGTTAAACATTTTTACGGATTTTTGAGAAAATGTTTTGGAGAAATTGATACCTATGTATCTTTGAGGGAAATTACTCTTTAAAATAGATTTGATTTTATCTAAAGGTGTTGGTTTTAAGCCAAAAGGATTTTACGGTAAAATGCAAAAACCTAAGTCAAGAATGACTTAGTGAAAATACGAACGTAATAAATTATGACGTGGGGTGGAACACGACCTTATGTCATAAAGTATGGATAATTCATTATCCACATTCCATAAAATTTAATGGACTCAGAATGATTTGTTTTATTGAAAGCCAAATAAAAATGCTCAACTAGAAAAATACAGAGAAATAAATAATTGGACCTGTGTTCCAATCTCATAATGTGCTAGGATTTGTAGTCAAGTATTTTAAGAAAACTTTGCACAAAAATGAAATGTTACTTGAGAACTTTAGCTTGACGATTAAGTACCAGTGATTCGGACTTAAGAACATCTAGCATCTGTTACAGTACGTTGAAAGGATTCCGATGGAATCAAACGATGTTATCCGATGGATGGACGAGAAGAATGCATTTCCAGCAAAGTTTACATAAACACATAATAAAACTATGTTCTGTAAGGCTGATGTGTCAAGGAGATTGAGCTAACACTTTAATGCGGGTGCGAATTTTATAGTGACGATCTATTGATGCTTGGGGATGTCGGGGTATGAAATACTCATATAGGCCCAGTTGGTTGCTCTTCTGTGGCATGGTGATCTTGCACTACCCCGACATACTCTACTAGACACTATGTATTTTCTGGTAGTATAGGATGTTCCCGAAAAAGCCTATGTGCACCATCACGATGTTGACACATTTTATTACCCATGGCTGGTGGACTCCGGAACAATCCTCCGAACCACTCTCTCCGACTGTTTGTTAAAACCATGGTATAGGGAATCAAAGGTCATTCTTCGAGTCTTAGATGTCTTCTATAGGAAAACCGGTGCCCCATGATTGTGTTGTTGTGAAACATTATTATTTCTGTTGTGATGGATGATATAACTGTTTATTGATATTTGTACGTACCTGTATGTCGTACCACTGCATGTCTGCGTTAAGTGTAAGATGAATGGAAATCTCACCTCATTTCTGTATTTTTTGGTTTGCTTTTTTCTATCTTACGTTGGGCGAAGATGACGACAACATTGTTTCTCCATCACACCCCGCTGGAGTTTGAGAGTATTTAGAGACATCGATACAGTCTTGAGCTTTAGTGTAGTGAACATTTTGTCATTAATTTATATTTGACCAATCTCGTGTCTATGTCGATATTTCGGAGAGCTAGGTCTCCAAAAATATTATTATTATAAACATATTTTCAGTCTGTCGTGGTTTACTTCATTATTTGCTGGTCATTCCGATAGAGAATAAATTTTTGATTAAAGAAGAGAACAAAACATGAAATCCTTAAAACCCTCTTTTGAAATTTTCGAATCTTTTCCTGGTAGCTACAGAGAAGAGAACACGAAAGGAGAAAGAAGAAATCTCTAAAACCTTCTTCTGAGATTTTTGAACCCAGGAGAGTGTACCCTCAACCAGAATTTTCGGTCCCCCTTTTTGCTTCTCCTCTTCAGGCCCTTTTATAGTCAGCCATCTTCAGCAACTTGCTCTCCTACTTGCGTATCAAAGGAATGCAATTTAATGCTGGTTAAATGCTCTCAGATGATGTCTTCTTGCTTTTGATAAAAAAAAATCTTATCTCTTGCATCTTGTGTCAGAAACGAAACATGGAAGCACATGGGAGTCTTAAGCTTTGGAATAAAAGAAATAAACATAGAAGAATGACAAATGGAATAATCAGAAAGTTGTATTGCTGAATCATTCAAGTACAATGAGCTACAGTTATTCAATTTATAGAAAAGGGGAAAGGTGCACACTAGCTATTCTAGGTATTACTTCACAGAATTAGCTCCTGCCAATTCTGTTAGGTTGTTACAAAAAGGTAAAAAGAATAATTGGATGGATGATTCTGTAATGATTTTGAGGTGGATTTCCTTGCACCAGATGGCAAAACATTCCTGGTGACTCAGCACTTTCTTTCCTCATTTTCATGACCTTGAGCAGCATCATTTTCAGCATATTCTTTTTTTATATTAGCATCGCGTATTTTTGTCTCATTTGATCCAAATGCTTTTGTCTCATTCACTCCATAATTTAACACCCCCCCACAAGCTAGAGCATGGTATATATCAAGCATGCCCAGCTTGGAAATGAATGGTGTAAATGAAGAAGGAGGAAGAGCCTTTGTGAAGAAGTCTGCAAGTTGTTCCTTGGACGAAATAGGCAGCAATCTGAGAACACCCTTTTGCACTTTGTTGCGGACAAAATGACAGTCTATCTCCAAGTGTTTAGTTCGTTCATGATAGACTGGATTGGCAGCTATGTGTAAGGCACTTTGGTTGTCACAATGACAAAGACTGGGAGCTCTTGAACAAATAGTATGTAAGTCTTGTAAAAGATACAACAGCCATTGCAACTCACACGCAGCAGTAGATAGAGCTCTGTATTCAGCTTCAAAGGAGGATCGAGATACTGTTGGTTGCTTTTTAGCTTTCCATGATATCAAAGAAGATCCTAAGAAGAAGCAATACCCCAAGATAGATCTTCTAGAGTTAAGACACCCCGCCCAATCTGCATCAGAAAATCCTAAGAGTTGAACATCTGAGTTTCTTGAAAAGAAAAGGCCTCTGCCTGGGATGTTTTTGAGATATCTGATTACTCTGCAGGCAGCATGATAATGTGTCATGGTCGGCTTGCTTAAGAATTGACTAAGTTGCTGAGTTGCAAAGGTTATGTCTGGCCTTGTTGTGTTCAAGTACAGTAGCTTCCCAATTAGTCTCCTATAGGATGCAACATCCTCATATAGCTTGCCTTCATCGTGATACAATTTTATGGAGTGGTCAAGAGGAGTCTTTGCTGGCTTGGGCCCAAGTAAACCGGATTCATGTAGAAGATCTAAGCAGTATTTTCTTTGGCACACTGAGATTCCCAATTTTGAGTGAGCTACCTCCAATCCTAGGAAGTATCTTAGTGTTCCTAGATCCTTAATCTTGTAATTGAAGTCCAAAATCTTCTTTATTCGACCAAATTCCTCCAAAGAATTCCCTTCCAAGATAATGTCATCCACATACACTAGAAGTGCAGTGAATGTCCTGCCATGACTGAATGTGAACAGGGAGTGGTCAGCATTGGATTGGTGATACCCTTGGCTAATGAGCAGGGATGTCAACTTCTCATACCATTTTCGACTGGCCTACTTGAGTCCATATAAGGATTTAAGCAATTTGCAGACCTGATTGGGCTTAGAACACTTGACTCCTTGAGGAACAACCATGTAAACATCCTCCTTTAGATCACCATGCAAAAAAGTATTATTTACATCTAGTTGATCCAAATGCCATTTGTGAATGGAAGCAAGAGCAAGTAAAGTCCTTACTGTGGTGAGTTTGGTCATGGGTGAGAAGGTGTCAAAGAAATCTAATCCTTCCACTTGATTGTATCCTTTGGCCACTAACCTGGCCTTGTATCTCTCAATGCTCCCATCAGCCTTGTGTTTTATCTTGTACACCCATTTATTACCAATTGGTTTGACATTCATAGGTAGATCAACAAGTATCCATGTACCATTCCTCTCTAGGGCCTCCAACTCAAGTCTCATAGCATTGTTCCAGCAATCATGCTTGCTGGCTTCTTGGTATGAGCGTGGTTCATTGATGTGTGTTACAGCTAAAGAAAAAACTTGGTGTGATGGTGAAAGATTTGAAAAAGAATGATATGAAGAAATGGGATAGAGACTACCTGAGGTGACCGCTTCTGCTGTGGAGGTTGGGAGGCTACACACATAGTCATCAAGGTGGTGTGGTCGATGCCTTTGCCTATTAGACTTCCTCCTTGGCTCAATTATCTGCTCAGTATCTGCTTCTATCTCAGATGCTGCTTCTATCAGGACAGGAATATCAAGGCTGGTAACAGCAATGCTGTCATTAGGTACAGGTTCAGTTTGTGTGTTTAATGGTGGTAGTGGTTGGGGTAATGTGATGGGAGTAGTACTTTGGTGGCGAGGTGTGGGTGTGGAGTGGTAATTCCAAGTGGAAAGGGGTGAAGAACCTTTGTAAGGAAGAATGTGCTCATGATAAGTTACATTCTTGGAAATGAAAATTTCCTTATTATTAAGATCCATGAGGACAGTTCCTTTAACACCATGCTTGTAACCAAGAAAAACACACTTTCTAGCTCTAGGTTCAAGTTTAGTTCTGTGAGCCTGAAGTGTGGAGGCATAACATAAAGAACCAAAGACCTTCAATTCGTGTAAGTTAGGATCTTGACCGTATAACAGATAAAAGGGTGATTTGTTATTGGTAATAGGACTAGGGACCCTGTTAATTATGTAGGTAGCATGAATGACAGCATAAGACCAAAACTGTTTAGGTAGCTTAGACTAAAATAACAGAGCCCTCCCTACATTAAGGACATGTTGGTGTTTCCTCTCAACTCTTCCATTTTGTTGGGGAGATTCTACACAACTTGTTTGGTGTATTATTCCCTTTGAGGCATAGAACTGAGACATAAAAAATTATGGGCCATTATCCGTCCTGACAGTCTTGACTGTTGTATTAGGTTGATTTTCAATCAGTTTTATGAAGTTTTGAATGTGTTTCCTGACTTCAGCTTTGGATTTCATTAAAGTTAACCAAGTAAATCTACTAAAATCATCTACTGCAGTCAGAAAATAAAAGTGGCCATGTATGGATTGTATGGAAAGGGGTCCCCAAATGTCAAAATGGATCAATTCATAAGGTGCAGCAGCTTTATTGAAACTTATTAAATTGTATGGCAATCTCTTGTGTTTGGAAAAGTGGCACACATCACATATTGCCCTTTGATCAAGAGCAACAAAAGGAAAAGCAGAATTCAAAATATTCATCCTAGAAGTGGACAAGTGTCCTAATCTAAAGTGCCATAAGGCATTTTCTGGCAAAGTATGAATATTAGCTGCTTGAACACAGGCATTGTAGGCATGTTTGGCACCAACCACCAAGTGATATAGCCCCTCAAACTTCTCAGCAGAACCAATCGTCCTCTGTGACTTCAAATCCTGAATGAAACACATGAAATCAATAAAGGCAACTGTGCAATTCAGGTTACTACATAATTTTGAGACAGATATCAGATTTAATGAAAAATTTGGAACATAGAGCACCTCAGTGATTGAGAAACCAGGGGAAAAACTTACTGTACCAATATGCTTAGCAACAGAAAACTGACCATTAGGTAATTTTATGTTGACAGGTTTAGTTTCAGTGTAAGTGTCAAAACATTTCAAGGATCCACAGATGTGATCACTAGCCCCAGAATCTATGATCCATGGGCTTAAGGAAAAACTATTGAAAGATGAAGAAAAAAAAGTTTTACCTGATTTTGTCTTTTCGGTAGGTGAATGACCAAAGTGTGGTGTAATGTGAACCTGATTAGCCATAGCAGCAGATTGCTGGCTCATGCTAGAGCCTTGAATCAGATTGATCGGTTTCTCATATTGTTCATGAGTGAAGCTGGGAGGTGTAACAGGATGTGCTTCTCCGATAGTTGAGAGAGTTTCTTTCATTTCTGCATCATTTGAAACATTGTTTGCCATTGATCCACTGTTTTTCTGAAAATGTGGAGGGAAGCCATGCTTCCTATAACAAGTATCCACTGTGTGCCCTGTCCTTCCACAGTAGGTGCATACCCTCTTTGATCCTGAGTTTTGGACAAAGCCCTTTCCTCTTCCCTGTGTTCTTTTATAGTCAACAACAGCATTTACTAGTGCCTTTGAATCATCAAAAACAGAAAGGTTGTTCTGTCTCTCATGTTGAATCACCATGGAGAAAATTCGATTCATGCTAGGTAAAGGGTCCATTAGCAAGATCTGAGACTTAACAACTGAAAAATTCTCATTCAAACCATTCAAAAACCTTATAGCATGATTAAGAGTATGATAGTTTCTTACATTTCTCATTGCAGCACAAGTACATCTAACAGGGCAAGCACAACAAGGTATAGGCATATAAGTCTCTAGTTCCTCCCAAAGAATTTTTAGTTCAGAATAGAATTCAGTAACTGAAAAAGAACCTTTCCTGAGACCATAGATTTCCCGTTGAAGCTCGGAAATCCGGATGAGATCACCCTGTGAGAACCTTTCTTTTAGATCGTTCCACACATCTACTGCATTTTCCAAGAATACAATGCTCTGGCCAATCGATTCAGCAACTGAGTTCATGATCCAAGAATGTATGAGCATGTTGCATCGGCTCCAATCTTTGTAGCTCGGATCAAAGGCATTGTTGGGAATGGGTATACTTCCATCCACAAATTCGAATTTGTTCTTTGCTCCTAGCGCTCACCTCATAGATCGAGCCCACGCATGGTAGTTTGATCCATTCAAAACAGGAGTAACAGTAACTGATGAAGGTCCATCTCGGCATGGACAAAATAAGGGCTAGTAGGGTCTTGTGAAGGATCAGTATTTTGGACAGGACCACTTGAAGCATCGCCTTTGGCCATCCGAGTCGCACAAGTAGAGAGCTAAACGCTCTCTGATACCATCTTAAGCTTTGGAATAAAAGAAATAAACATAGAAGAATGACAAATGGAATAATCAGAAAGTTGTATTGCTGAATCATTCAAGTACAATGAGCTACAGTTATTCAATTTATAGAAAAGGGGAAAGGTGCACACTAGCTATTCTAGGTATTACTTCACAGAATTAGCTCCTGCCAATTTTGTTAGGTTGGTACAGAAAGGTAAAAAGAATAATTGGATGGATGATTCTTTATCACAACACAATATTTTTCCTATTAAATCCCCTTTCCTCTTTTTCTTTAAATATTACACTATAAAAAAAAAAACCTATTTAGCGACCGAAGATTTCGGTCGCTAAACATGATAATTCGGTTGCTATATTGTGTAGCGACCGAATTAGTGACCGAATTAAGGGGGTAGCAGAAACCCTTATGGCTAAATGTTTAGCGACCGAATTTGTGTTTCGGTCGCAAATTTGCGACCGATATTTCGGTCACAAAATTATATATTTCGGTCGCTGTATAGTTGGTCGCATGCACAGATAACCGAATTTGGTGACTGATATTCGGTCGCTATTTCGGTCGCAAATTTTGAATTTTTTTTTATAAAATTTTTTCTGTAACTTAATCCTACCGACCAAATTTTGTTTTTTGACTATTACCCCATTGATTTTTAATTTCTGATATAAACAAAATACACCAATATTTTTTTTGAATAAATAGAAAACGTAAACATGATGTACTAACGATCCAAAACACCACAGTCAATATGATCAAGAAAACACATACATTAATTAACGCAAGTTTAATAATTGTTTATAAAAAAAAGTTTAATAATGTACTAATTAACGATCAAAACATGAAAACACACCACAGTCAATAAGTACTAATCAAAATATCAAAACTCATAAATCATCCAAAGGGATGAACATGTAGAAGCGAGAACCCCCAAGGTACTTAAACTTTGCCAATACATCACTGGACAACAAATACAACTCCCTAATACCATTTGTGTCTGTTGCAAAATATGGGCGATCCTCATGGATTACTATATTCCCATTGAACAGATTTCCGCATTTGTCTTCAATAGTCACAACACGCGGTATTCCTCTTCCCCAACGACGGTAGAATGATCGCGGGATTGAAATCAAATCCTGCAAATATACAAGAACAATTTAGTAATGATTAGTTTATGCCTTAACCATCATTACGTGAATCCGATCGTTATTCTTAAGTTGATGAGATACTGTACCTGGTCTATATGGGTGACTGTCTCAAAACATTTAGTCGGATCCATTTTATGATAAAACGATAAGGAAAAAACAAGTCGTATGTCTAAAATTCATCAAGTGATAATAAGAAAAGATGGAAAGATCCATGAAGCATAATAGCATGTTAAAATAGAACAAAGAAATGCAACTTTACAGATTAGCAAACATAGTAGTTTTCAGGAAAGCAGATGCTTTTACGTCGTTTTGAAGGATGGTCATAGAGAGGACTTTTCCTACTGGAAATGCCTAGATAACCTAGTGAGGATGGTCATCAATGAGACACCCAGTTGTGCCCCGGTGTTTTATTAGATTAAAACCTTATTAATTAATTCCTTAATCGCATGTTTAGAGTTAGAGATTTTCATAATTCATTTTCGAAATGTCCCCTTTAAAAAATCGGAGATTTGTATGACGTCGGAAAAACACCTGATAGACAGTTTATAACTTCAAAACTTTATCCAACCATAATTGGTCTCTGGTCTTACATCAACTGCCAAGAGCGGAAAAATAAATACACAAACTCCAGTCGTGATAAAGACTTAGGAAATAAATAGATACAGTAATCCCAAATTGGTTTGTCATGCACATACACAGTTTTCATTAATAACATAAAATATTCGCAAGGTTATAATATATAAATACCCCATGTTTATCTATTACATTACCAAAACACTGTTGAGGGTATCCTCTCGGTAGGAGCCTCACAAGCATAGACTTAGACAAAAATACTAAACAACTGAAAACATCTAAAACATCTCACAAGACGCACTGGCCATATACTACCTTGACCCTAATCACCATGGGTTAAGACTCGAGCTCCGGCATCCGGCTCATAGGGAGTCTCGTCCAATCCCTCATCATTAAGTTTGTCCATGATCGGATACTCCAACCTCGCATGTTCCCAACACACGATTGCGAACAACAATACCAATACACGAACCTTACCAACCCACATTAATAACCACCTAGTGCCTTAACCTTCCACCAAAACCTCAACACATGTTCTATGTCACCACTCATCTTTAAATAATTAGTTTAGGCTAGTCAACTCTAAGTCAATTCATTCTCACCCAAACAATTATCTCCAAACAACACATATCCTCACTTAAAGTCAACTAAGAATAGAAATAATCCAGGTAGATCATGCATAACACAGACAATCATAAATATTCAAATATCACAAAGTAATTTATCACCACCTGCACAGCATAGCAATCCAATAATAATAAAGTCAATTAAACACGAGCACTAACGACAACCGATAGAGTCGATCCAAACATAGAAACAACCAAACAAATCGCCAAATTAATTTCTCAACAATTACACTATAAGTATAGCTCAATAGCATATTTAATTTCTTAAAAAATCTCATTGGTTTAAGTCAAAACAGATTTGGGGGTCTATAGGCTCAAGGTGAAAATTGAGAAAAATCAATTAAACAAGGGACTGATAAAATTGATTTAGGGGAACACTTAATCATAACCCCAATTTCATAAAATACCAATTAATTTCAAAACTCAAACTCTCAAATTAAAGTTAGGGTTTGAGTTTGGGGAAAACTTGGGGTTTCTTGAAAATGAACCAAAGAAGTGAGGAAACCACTCACCCAATGAAGAAGATGAGCTTGTGGTGGTGCTAATGGCGGCGGCGCACGGCTGTGACAGCGGCGGCAAGGGCGGTTTTCTGTAAAACAAAGAGAGAAAGAAGACACATCGACACAAGGGAAGAAGAAGAAGCTTGGAAGGAACCCACATGGTGGAAACCACCACGAAAACGGCGGCTCGCAGTGCTTACCGTGGTGGAGGCGTGATTCGCGCAGCGCCACTACTGACTTGGACCGGTGGTGGTGTCACCGGAGGCCGCACAGTGGTGGCGGTGTTGGTGGTGGTGCACTGGAGAGACAAATGGGGAAATCAGTGAAAAGAAAAAGAGGAAGGGAGAAAGAGATAGAGAACAGGGTTACAGAGAGAGAATGTGGGTGGTGGCGATGTTGGTGGTGGCGGTGTTGTTTTGGTGGTTGGAGCTTTGTGTTGCGTGGCGGCAGGGAGGACCAGGGAGGCGCGAGAGAGAAGAACAAAGAAGAAACGAGAGAAATGGGGAAGAAAGGGGAAGGGCTCGTGATTTAGGGATTTCAGTTTTAGAGACCGAATAATTCGGTCGCTAAATAGGTCGCTAAATGGGTTAATTTGAAATTTGAAATTTGAATTAATAAATTTAGCGACCGATTTAATATCGGTCGTAACGATAAATAAATTTAATCGTTGCATTTAACTCGGTCGTCATTTCGGTAGCTAAAAAGTCATAATTTTTTGACTTTTATTTTTCTTTATTTTGCGACCGAAATAGAGACCGATAACTCTGCTACGCTCTATTTCGGTCGCTATTTCGGTCGCAATATCAACTCTAATCAGTGTTTGATTTAGATCCTACAATCGGTCGCCATTTCGGTCGCAAACAGCAACCAACAAATTCGGTCATTATTTTCGGTTGCTAAATAACTTTTTTTTTTGTAGTGTTAACTCATAATCTTTTATTCTTGTAAATATTTTTCTCCATTACTTTTTTTTTATTTTTTGTTAATATTTTGTTTTTCATCTTCCCAATAATGTATCTTTGCATATATTTTGTTACTTATTTTCTTTTTCATATTTTCCTTGTATATTACATGATTTAGTAATAATTTTGTGCAACAACCCTAGGATAGAAGACTATTATTTTTGTTGACTACTTGTTCAGGGTAGTTCTATCATGGACATCTTGAAGGGTTTATCCCTACTTCTGGCTAGGATCACGGTCCTGGTCTTTGCCTTTCGAGACAAGGGCAATTCGGGAACCATGAGATTTAGAAGTCTAGACCTACCCTAATTAATGTTGCACTAATAGGTTAACTTAGTGGCTACCCAGATTAGGGTTGTGATCTTAGTGATACATGTACTTAAGCTCTACCTTTCTAGGACACAATTGGGACATTTCTTCCTTACTCCTCTCTTTCATGTTTTTACATTCATTTTCTTAAAAAAGAAAAAGGAGACCCACCTTTTTGTATAAAAAAAGGAGGGCTTATTCCTCGTATTTTCTTTTTTGAAAAAAGAATCATTCCTTGTAATGCATGCATTTTTTTTTTTGTAAATTATAAAAAAAAAAACCATGCACTAAACAAATTCATGCATTCTTACATTAAAAATTTGAGTCAATTGAAACTAAGGAAAAACACATATTTGTTGTATGTCATCTTTTTAGCTGTAAAAGCCTTTCATACATGTCATGCATTGATATACACATCCATCTCATGCATCGACCTTTTTGAAAAAATCATGCATTCATTGGTAAAAGAAAAAGGAAATACATTCTTTAGGAATCTCATACATTAATAACTTTTTGGGTCAATCAGGAAGTTTCATTTCATGAATTTCTTAGGTCAATATAAAAATTTTCATGCAGTGGAAGCAAGGGCAGCCGAAAGTGGATCATGAGGTGGAATCATGCATATCATGCATTGCACTTTTAATGCTTGAATCATGAGGTGGAAGCAAAAACGAGACTTGTTCAAGCAGTTGAAAGTAGATTGTAGCCTATCACTTGATCATGGAGGTTCATTCAGTTGAAGTATGTAGTGGGTTCAAACGAGTCCTGGCATAATTGGTGGATATTGTAACACCCTTATCGAGCGCTACATCGTAAGTGATATTTTAAGGCCGAAAAGTAGATTAATTAAATATTGGCTATAAAAGAATGGGGAAATTTGTTTTTCGTTAGTCATAAATATAACTACTTTGATTAAATGAATGGACAATAAAATTTTCCATTATCGCAATTAGGATTATATGTTCAAAAATCATTTACATGATACCCAACCCGACTCATAAACATAAATCATAACCATACACAGATACATTATAAAGATATGGAGACGCAGCTCCTAAAATATAAGATACTTAGAGTCGCAGCTCCATAGACAGTTACATTAACTCTCAAACATATCCAGCTGACCAAACTAAAATAGAAAAGACCATCTTCTCTCATACCTTGTGAGAAGGACAAACCCAACCGACGAGATCTAGTGGAAACTCTATTTGAGTCTACTACCGACGTTGTCATAAAAGACACTACTGGAGCTACTACAATAATAACCCTCGAACTAAGTCCTTTCCTCTTCCAAGAGGAAAAACATGGTCTACGAACCATCGACAGTCTGGAAGACGTCCACTAGAAATTCCACCATAGCGTCCGCAAGCTCAAACCTCAATCTCTATGATGCGTCAGCCAAGTGACATCTTGACGTCTTAGTCTTCTCAAAAGAATACAGAAGACACATAGCCAGCCGATATAGGCAATATAAAAATAAGGAGGTGAGATTTCCATTTATCTTACACATAAGACAGACATGCAGTGGTATGAATCTCAAGTACGTACAATTAATAATTATCAATCATATCTACACTCATACAAAACAATAATGTTTCACAGAAACATGACCACAACACCACGTTCTCCTATATAGAAGACATCTAAGACTTGAGGAATGACCTCTGAATTCCTATACCATGGTTTTACGAACAGTCGGAGAGTGTGGTTCGGAGGATTGTTCCGGAGGTACCAGTCTTGGGTAATAAATAATGCGTCAATAGAAAAGGGCGTGCACGTCATATGCTTTTTCGGGAACATCCTACACTACCAGAAAACACATAGCATCGATTCAAGTATGTCGGTGTATTGCCAGATCACCACGCCACAGAGGAGCAACCCACTGGACCTATGTGAGTATTTCATAACCCCGACATCCCCAAGCATCAACCAGATCGGCCCTACGGAATTCACACCCACATTAAAGTGTTAGCTCAATCTCCTAGGCACAACGGCCTTACAGAATATAGTTTCACTATGTGTTTAGGAAAATTTTGCCAGAAATGCATTCTTCTTGTTTATCCATCGGATGACATCTTGATTCCATCGGAATTCTCTCAACGTGCTTTTTCAGATGCTAGATGTTCTCAACATCAAGCTGAAGTTCTCAAGTAACCTTTCATCTTTGTGTAAATATATCTTAAAACACTTTGTTTAAAAGTCCTAACACATTATGAGATTGGAACACAAGTCCAATTATTTATTTCTCTGTACTTTTCTAATTGAGCATTTTTCTTTGGCTTCTAAAAAACAAATCATTCTGAGTCCATTAAATTTTATGGAATATGGATAATGAATTATCCATACTCTATGACTTAAGGTTGTAATCCACCCTACGTCATAAATTATTATGTTTGTGTTTTCACTAAGTCGTTCATGACTTGGGTTTTTGTTCTTTACCGTAAATACTTGTCTTTGAAGACTAAAACCCTTTTGATCTTAAAACGAATTAGATAAAATCAAATCAATTTTCAAGAATAATTTTCATCAAAGATACATAGGTATCAGTTTCTCAAAACATTTTCTCGAAAATCCTTAAAAACGTTTAACGACGTTTGCCCAAAAGCCATATTTTTGAAAACATGGTTCTTCACCTCAAATGTATTACTCTCCTAGGTTATATTACTCATATGAAAATGTTGAAACACTGATTTTACATTTAAATCTCCATTTATACAAAATTTCTAAGAATTTGACTGAACATCGTTAATTTTGTAAATTGCATAAATCATTTTTCAACGATTTTACACTCTAATAGCTCAAAACTCATTTTGGAGTTTTAGAACAGTTTAATAGGTATGGAAAACAGTTTCTAAATGTCACATAAATTTTCGAAAATTGCAGTTTAGACCCTAAACTTTCATTAATTACAAAAGGTCCTTATTCACTTAAAACCTTGTAACTTTTTATTTATAACTTCAAATCACACCAAACAAACTTCCCAAATTTTTTTTACAACATTTCAGTGCAGCCACTGAAATTCTCAAAAATTGCATTTCAGTCCCTAAGGACTCATAAATTCATAACTTTCAATATACACATCCAAATCAATCCAAACCAATTTCTATATTCTTGTATGATCATGCAATCCTCATAAAAATCATTCAAACAATTTAAGTTATCATGGAACAAATTAAATTCTTTCATGACCGAATGGCCTCAGTTCATCATGTTAGGCATTTTTTGTTTCACAAAACAATCAATCATTAACCAAGGTTCCAATTAAAGATCAATAACACCAAAACCACATATATCACAACCAACATATATCAAACCAAATCCTCCAAGAGGATCACACATATGCAAATAAATGTAAAAATTTATACTGAGGAATTACAAGACCACTTAAACACTAATAAACCATCAACATATTTACCCTAAGGTAGGATGGTGGTAATCTCCCCCATACCTCTTGTAGATCACTTGAAGATCAAACAATAACAAGTTAAACAAAGCAAGGTAGGCCATGGTTTTTTCCACCAAAACCTAGCCACGAACAACCAACAAGAAATCAAGTTAAAGATTGAAGAAAATTCATCCTAGCCCACTAGAACATAGTTTCGGCCAAGTCAAGAAGAAATAGCTAGGGATATCTAAATTTTTCAAGATCTTTGATGATGAAAATAGAAGTCATATGGATATCATAGAAATTTATCTTACATTAAAATGATTTTTCTATGATTTTCTAAAGTTATTTGAAAAACTAGATCTAGGAATTGAACTTGAAGAAAACTTTGAGATAGGAAGAAATTTTATGAAGAGAGATGAAGGTATGATCATGAATCATAAGGCTTTACCTTTGGAATTTCAAGAAATGATCAAGATCTTAGAGTTCCTTTGTAAATCAAGAGAAAGAACTTAGAATGTTTTGTGTAGGAAAGTGAAGAACATGAAGATGAACACTTGTGTAAAGCAAAAAAATGAAATGAAGATGGCCTTATATAGGGAGGTGAGGCAGCCACGAAATTGGCCCAAAATGAGGATAAAAAATTGACTGTTTAATGGTAAATGGTAACCATGATTGATAGTAACTTAACCTATAGGTTAGAAATACAATATAATACTTTAACTATAGTTAATAGTAATTATAACATAGTTGAAAATATATGTGGTGAAGGTGAAAGGAGTGGTGTGGCTGAGTTTGGACCACAAGAAGGAAGAAGATATTTTTAGTTACAAATCATGGTTGGCTAACCTTGGTTGAAGTTAACTAAGCATCGATTAGGTTAAGATCCAAAATATCTAGATATTTTGATTCTAGCATTTATGAGCATTTATGATGGAGGTGACTCACTAACATGACTCATCCTCTTTGAGTCATCATGGATGATTCGCTGTTCTGTCTCCCGATGCATCTCTGCACATTCGTGTCCGGTTCCGTTGTTTACCCGATTAGGGTTTTGAGAGAAAAATGATGAAATGAAATCAAAATGAAATGATTTTGATTTAGTGGAGAGGCTGCACAAAATCACTAAGAGAGGAAGGGCATTTTGGTCCAAAAATTTGGTTGGACATGAAAGGAATAAACAAAGAAGTCCAACGGTAATTGGGTCATTTCGCTTAAAAACTAGATATTTTGTATAAATATCGTAGATATTTTGTATAAATATCGTAGATATTTTGTGGAATGTCATCATTAATTACTTGGTGACTCACCATGTGACTCATGGGGTGAGTCATCAATGCTTACTCATCGCCCCTATCCTCTAGCATACTTCTGCAGATCCGTTTCCAGCTACATCAGTTTACCCGACTAGGTTTTCCGCCCGTTTTTCACTAAAATTTCACCCGATAAAATAGAATATTTTATTTTTGGGAAGAAATTCTTGAAATATATCTTGTCCCCAACAAGTGGCAACATTTTGAAATTTTTCGCTTTTGGGCTGAAATTAGGGTTTTCTGCCGGTATAAAATTATATTGTCAGTAAAAACGCAGACCGGTTTTTGTCTGAGTTTAAAACCCAAAATTTAACTGTAACACACACACACACACACACACACACATATATATATATACCGATATTAAAGAATAGTAAAAATCAGGGTGTTACAGATATGAAACCGCTACAAGGACAATAATATGAATTACGTGGCTTTGAATTTCTCATCGTAACAGGAAATACGTAGGATCGAGATTGATCATCCTGTCAAGCCAATTTTTTTTTATATCTGTGCTCCTTTTAATTTCTCGAATAACTAATTAAAATAATGTTACTTTGGGATCGCTCTATGAAAAGTATCTTGTTCGATCCCTTAGATTTGAGTTTACCCTCTGTGTGGATGCTATGTACTTTCGAGAAATTAATTTCGATGATGAGCAAAAAAATTAAAACAATTGATTGAGATAATGAAAGTGCAAGATCAAGGCAAGATCATCCAAGATCAAGAGAAGAACTTCAAGGGTATATAGCTTAAGTTTGGTCTTAGGATTATTTGTAAGATTCAAGTGTAGGATTGGCTATTAAAATTTAATTAATTAAAAATTGTTTTTAAAATTGAAAATGGGCTCAAGGTTTTTCAAAGAATTGGAAAAATGATTTCAATAACTTATGAAGTGAGCTAATTGTCAAAAATGTTTTTCATAAGTGTTAGAATGTTCTTTAGATTGAAAAATATCATTTTTTCTGATAAAATAATTGCTCGTAATCGATTACCAGAACTCCTGTAATCTAATACCAACTTTCTAGAAAAATCAGTATTTGAAATTGTCAGTCGTAATCGATTATCAGCACTCCCATAATCGATTACCAGCTTTCTGGAAAACTCAGCATTTCAAACTGACAGCTCGTAATCGATTACCAGTACTTATGTAATCGATTACCAGTCGCGGAAAAGTGATTTCTGGTGCAGAAAATGCGTGATAGCTGTGCAAAACGACCATATTTTGAAACCCCACTATAAATACTCTGTAGCATCCCGAAAAACCCTAGGTTAACTAAGAACACTTGCCCAGCATCTCTAACCTCAAGATTCAATCTTTCACTCTTGAAATCGAGATTTGAGCCAATCCTACACAAGAATCATAGTGCTTCAACTTGTATTGATTCAACCTTTTGAGGTATTCTTCTTTGTAATCCCTTATTGCTTGATTTTTGTTGGTTAAAAAGAGTGAGGAATCTCTCTAGTTTGTGATTGTAACAAGGGTGAGGTATCTCTTGGTTTGATTTAGAGGCTCTAGCACAAGGGTGGGGGATCCCAAGTGAAGAGTGCTCAAGTTTGTAAAGCTTGGATTTGCTTTAGTGGAAAATACTCACAAATGTATTATGGGGACTGGATGTAGGTCACTCAAGGGAGTGATTGAACTAGTATAAATCGATTATGTGATTTTCTCTTTATCTTTTTATAATTTCTCAAAATTAGTCTAGGTCATAAAAAGGGGACAAAAATTTTAAGATCTCAATTCACCCCCCTCTTGAGATTGAAGCCACTTGGTAACACTCTGGACTTATTTGCGATGTTCAATCTCATTTAGGTTTTATCAATAATAATTTTTTAAAATGCAAAAACAACAAAGAATTACAAAATATCACAAAAAAAATTCCTATTAAATCCCTTTTCCTCTTTTTATGTAAATATTAACTCAATATTTTATTCTTGTTAATATTTTTGGGGTAAGATAAACAATTCAAAAATTAAAAGATTTGAGCAATTAATTTAAGGTACCATTCGTAGAATGGGCGACGTAAGGTGTTAACATCTTCCCTACTTGTAATCGACTCTCAAGCTCAATCTCATTTTTTAAGGACCCGTTTTCCAAATAAAAAGGGTTTTCCGAAGTTTTCCTATTTAAATAAATTTTGGTGGCGTCTCCTCTTGATCTTATTTCTCTTCACAGCACCCAGGCAGGACGGTTGCCCAACCAAAGCATGATATTTAAGATGCAACAAGAATTTGGGGCCACACATTAAAAGGAGGTTAGAACTTAATGATTAAGCTGGGTTTAATGTAAGTAGAAACTTTCGATCTCTAGTTGTTGAAGCGAATTGGTATGAAAATCTCACATTTGATGAGCGACATCATTGGGTTCCTGTGTACGTCAGATATACATTTTGGGTTGGAATGTATACAGCACAATGAAGTGAAAGTATGAATTCATTTTTTCGATGGGTATATGTAAATTAAAGACCACATTGAATTGCAATTTGTTGAACGGTATGACAATGCAGTGAAAGATAAAATTTAAAAAGAGAACATGGATGGTTTTGATTCATTCAATACAACAATTCTTGTATCAGTCATTTTGGCTTTGAGCCCCAAATCCAAAAAGAAATTACCAATGATAAATTCAAAGAATTTTAAGTTGAAGTTGCTTCTATGATATACTGCAATACTAGCTTCGAGAGATCAAAAGACTTGAAACCAATTATAGTTGTAGAAAGTAAGAAGGTGTTCGACAAAATTTAAGATATAAGATTCAATGTTTCAATAAAGAAAACTTTGAGAAAAAGGGGCTGTTTCTTAGCTTCAGTTTGCTCTTTATGTGGCTGTCATGAAGAGACCTCAGAGCATCTTTTCTTCCAATGTGATTTTGCAACAAAATTGTGGAGATGGCTTGGTGATCAACTGAACTGTTCTATTAACTTGTCCTTAGTTAATTCTGTTTTTGATGCCCTGAGTAATGTTCATAGTAGTCAAGCAAAGGACTTATGCAAGGCTGTTGTGATTCACACAATTTGTACTATATGGCATTGTAGAAACCAAATGCGGTTTCAAGATAATAAGACTCGTTTCAGGAGTGCTGTTTGTGGAATCATTGGCGTCACTCATCTTTCTGGTTCCATCTCCAAGGGTTCCAATTCGGCTTCTATGGCTGAATTTGTTATCTTGAAGAATTTTCCTGTGAGTGGTCATGCTAGTCCAGCTCCCAAAATTATTCAAGCGCAGTGGCATCCCCCCTTGTCTCCTTTGATTAAGTGTAATAGTGATGGTGCGGCCAGAGGATCCCATGGCCTTGCAGCAGCTGGTGGCATTTTTAGAAATAGCAAAGGAGTGTTTCTTGGTGGTTTTACTGACTTTATTGGAAACACAATGGCTTTTCATGCTGAACTTCATGCGGCTATGATTACAATTGAAGAAGCCTTCAAAAGAGGATGGTTGAAACTTTGGCTTGAGTCAGATTCTAAATTATTTGTGGAAGCTTTTGCCTCAACAAAGCTTGTGCCTTGGTCCCTTAGAAATAGATGGAAAAACTGTCTCTCCTTGTATCTCAAATGAATTTTCATGTCTCCCACATATATAGAGAAGGGAATGCTTGTGCAAATGCTCTAGCCTCTAAGGTTTTTGTAATTAGAAATTTCTTTTGGTGGAATCACCTTCCTATCTTTATTAGTGATGACTATCATAGAAATAGGTTAGGAATGCCTAACTATAGATTCGTTTAATTTTTTATTATGGGTTTTGGCTCAATGTCCCCCCATCTTTTTGCATTCTTTTTTATTTTTAATAAATTTAGGTATGTTGCAAATGATAGATCTTGCTTTTGGTGCCATCCTAGTTGGGATGATTAGCTTCATTATGATGCCTCTGCATACCTTAGTCTTCTGATAAAAAAAAACAAACAAACTTTGAAATGCCATGTGCGGACTGCTTATTTGAGTTTGAAGGTATCTTATGCAGACATATCTTGTGTGCTTAAGCTCACAAGTTAAATATACTTAGTGCCACCTTATTATGTTTTGTCACATTGGAGGAAGGATGTAAAGAGGATACATACATTTAATAAATGTGGTTTTGATAAATTATTTGAAAATGCTGCAATGACTTAATAAAGCTTGTGATGTCTTTAATGAAGTTGCTTCCGTGGTGATAAATAGTGATGATGATTTGTTGAAAGTAATGAATTGGATTAAGGACTTAAAGATTGAGATCACATGCAAATAAACATCTCCTGGGATGACTAAAGTGTCATTTACACACCAAGATATTTCAAACCAATATAATATTAAGATACATGCTTAATTTGATTTCTTTCTAATCACCAGGGTCTCACTACCTAACAACAAGCCTTAATAATAAAATAAAAGTGTTCTTCCCCAAATTTAAATTTGTTGATATCATTGCACCATCCAGCCCAAACTTGTACTTAATTAACAGTCAAAAGCCATGACAGGAAAAGGTGAATTGCATATGAAATTGCTGCTAGGTGGGCAATAATCATGTTCTTGCTTGCTATGTGCTTGTAAAGACATTTGGCACGTATATGACACAATGACCAAAGAGAAATGCTTCCTCTGCTACTTTGGCAATACTTTCTTCTTGGCCTAGAGCCTCCAAAATTAGGGTGGCAAATAAGAAAATAAGAAGAAAGGCTGTGGTCAAGAATAAGACTATCCACGATCTTTGTAGATGCACTCCAAGCATGTCATACTGTTTAGCCCCATATGCTTGCCCACAGAGAGTTTCCAATGCACTTAAACCAAGCTGCAATTTTCAATTTGCAACCATTTCACCTTTTGAACTATGTACAATGTAGACTCCATGTATGCAAGATAAATAAAATAAAGTGAAAGAAAGTAAGGTCTAGAAGTAAAAGGAACACTTACCAGTACACCAAGTGCAAAACTGACTAGGACATCTTGCCACATCTTCTTGCTTTCTTTACATACCCTTTTACCGAAATAACTATGGCAGAGGACATCCCTTCTATTAGTGAATAAAGATTGAGAATAATAATCAGGTTTTTCACCCAAGCAGTTACAAGGCTATCATCATAATAATCAGGTTCACTAAGTGGTTAAATAACAATGATTAAGTTATTAATTAAACAATGCATAGGATTTAAACATAATATTCAAAATCGGAAGTTGAAAAAAATTCTACCACATTTCTAAGACATGAAACTGAATCAATTAGACATCTTTTACAATCTATTATAGCACTACACTAGACACAGCCTTTAATATCGTACACTTAATAACAATTTCGAGAAAAAAAAGCTTTAAAAGAAATGTGCAGAGGTCTTTAATAGCTTCAACATAATTTCCGGAAAAAAAGTTATCTTTACCTCAAACCTTAATTAAAAAAAAATGCACACAAATTTTAATAGTGCTTTAACGGAGAAGCATATCTTGTTGTATACCTTTAGTTAATAACGTTTTCCTCGAGGAAGTGATATCTGAGATACCCCTAGTATCTCATTTAATATCTAACATGTCCTAATATAATCCCCTACTAATTTCATCAACAACAATAAGTTCATACATTTACTAAATACAAAAGGCCCTTCGGGCTCCACATTCGTATTTTTCATCATCCAAGATAAATTCGGCACATACTTCCACCTTTTATGATAGTTATCATAATACAAGTACATATAAATATATGAATATATCATACTATATGTATGTTCCTCAAGTTTCTCAAAAGAAATATTACAACGTAAATATTCGAAACACATAATACTTATATAGTCCAGTACATCTCCTACAGAGCTGGTCTAAACAGACTATACATACTCCCCTCATTCAAGAGTACTCCACTCTAAAGAACGACGACACAACGTCCAGGCAGCAAGCAATTCATTTGTCGTCATTATGAGGTTTGATAGGGTTTGATCCTTTAGATGCTTCCACCGCCTCGCCATCCAATAAACCTACTAGGTTCAGAAAAGCACAAGCGGAAAAGAACAAACATAACAGATAGGAGGTAAGATGACTATCACCTATATAAAAGGGTAGCAGAGTAGTAATAGTTCTAAACAAGCATAAATCAAATATAGCATCACAACTAATACTAATTAGGCAAATAGAACAATATCAAGTGTATTCATATCATTTTCAAACAAATTGTGAGAGTATTAATATAATGTCTCAATCATATATGTGGAAAGATAAATGCTAATGCACATGTGTATGACTGTTTAGTGCCGACCGACTCGATCTCTGGAGAAACAACAACAACATAGGAGCAATCAGGAGTCAACATTTCCGTAACCAATAGCCAAAACAAGTGCTTAAAAACAAATCAATTTCGCGCCACACGGCTAATCGAAAATGTCCTCAACTGATCCTAAGTAGTTCAGGGTCTCGTCGCCGGTACCTCTGTGTTACATCGGATACCACGGCAACAAGGGAGCTACCACCCGACCTTGTGGGGTTCCACACCGAATGTACCCCCTAGGTCATCTCAACCTTCCCTTAGTACTCCCACTAGCATGTGGGTGTATCTCCTCATAGACACCACATGCAAGAATGGACACGATGCAATTATTTATGCAAAATATCTCAAGTGACCATCACATACAAGTGAGTTAGGCATAGGTGTCCATCAACCCATAAAGAGGGTTACCCAAATTCATAGTTGTCCAAATACACATTATTCTCATTTGATACCATTACTTTCAAATAGAACAAAATATTCATTATTCCCACAAACCACACAATAAAGCCTAATCACATTCATTCTAGGGCATAACCTTCTATAAACTTTCTAATGCTATAAGATCACCCCATTTAGGTTAGCACATCTAGAGATTTATAGAATCCAAGTTTCTAAACTAAAGCATAATTTTTCTTTCCGTGAGCTAGGTTTCTTTGATCGCTTAATTAAATCGACTCTCAACCCATATAAATCTGAAACCTTACCACAATAAACTACACATCCTAAGATTTCCAGGGAAATAAATATAATCTAATTTGAAGTTTTCTAGCCCGAGATATATGATCTAACAAAGATAATTATTTTGCAGCAGAATTTTGAACTGTACATATCTTTTTTTTTTGTGCACTGCAGCCGACCTATACGACCAAAAATTCTGAAAGTTATCATTATTAAACTAGGATATATTATCTTTCAAACACAAATGGTTTCACTAAAAAATGATTTTCCTAGCTCAGGTTATGCACCTTCCAATTGGACTGTTCTGAAACAAATTTCAGAACTTCACCTATCTGGTTTTGTTTTTAGCATTTTAATCAATACATATGGCCAAAAATTTTGAACCTTAATAGTATAAAGTTACTATATGTTATCTTTCAAACTACGTTGGTTTCACAAAAAATGAGTTCCCTAAAAAAAGTTATGTATGTTCAAAATGGACTGGTTTATATCAGACCACAAAACAGGACAACTAACTTAAAAGAGGCACGAAATATCGTACAAATAAGACATTATCCAGAAATTTCCAGTCATAAACTATTATGAAGCAGCTTTGAAATCCAATTGGTTTCATCAAAATATCATTCAATTCTTATACCAAAGTTATGGCCTGTCCATCAGAATCTATAACATGGCAGAATACTTTCACGAACTTACTAGGACCTACATGATTGGAGTAAAACTCTAAAACTTTCTAGACTCATACCACTATAAGTAACCTTCCAAACAAAATTTGTTTCACTCAAAAATGATTTTTATAGCGTAAGATATGCTTATTTCACATCATGTCATTGGTGCTAATTTCCCCCCAACTTGTTCTTGTACTAACACCTATGGCCACATGTTTTGACTAATCCTAAACTATGTTCTATGCTTATCAAATATTATTATGAATCCTAATCCATCATCAAATTTATTCGTTAATCACTTAATTCTATAAAACACCTAACTTACACATGGTGTCTCATTTGATCTTGTAGTGGCCAAATTTCCTATATGGTCTAGAAATTGGGATTTTGAGTTTCTATCTCCACCAACACTTAGAGCCTTCTAAATCTAGGGTTTTGAAACCCTAACCATCATCATGAGGGATAATTAAGGTCCTAGGATGGCACTTAACAAAAATAGGGTCTTTCAGTAATAAAAAAAAGGTCTCAAAACAACCCAAAATCACCGATTAAAGATTTTTCATACATCTTCCCACAACCAACGCACCAAATCCGAAAATAACAAAAATAAATCAATCATCAACACAACAAGAAACCTTTAAAAAACAAGAGGATTGGGGTTTCCTCTAACACATAAGAACTAAAACTACTCAAACCACCATAGATGTAGTCAATCTTCCTCCCCACCTTTGAGAGCGAAATTTGGCCAAACGAGAAGCACCACCACCACACTTGATTTCTTTCTTCTTCAAGCATCTAGGATCATCAACAAGTCAAGCAAAGAAGAAAGAAAATGAAAACCTAGTGGAAGATCCATGAAAACCGAAATGGGTATGGAGAGGAAGATGAAAAAGTGATGTTTTCTCACCTTTGAGCTTGAATCCGGAAATGACTTCTAGAGAGGAGGAGGAAGAAGCAAAATGAGAAGGAAAAGAGAGAGGGAGGACATATTTGGGAATGATAGATTTTATACATTTCAGCTGTTTTTTGGTCCTTTCAGCTATTTCATAAACATGTAAGATAAAAATGAAACCTCATGGGTGACATTATATGAAATTAGAACACCGATTTAATATTTACCTCGTTGAAGACATGATAACTAATGAACAAATAGAATTCTCATCAACGCGCGGTAGTTCTTTGTCAACTATAAGTCCCTGAGATTCAAAGACTAAGTCTTCCCCTGCCTGGTCACGCACTCCCAAGTCACAACCGTCAATGGGCAAGCCGTGGAGAAATTGATTATGATGTCCATGACGGTAGAGGGGACCTAGCCAACTATATATACAATAATAATAATAACCCTAGGCACCTCCCATCACAGGCCTATAGGTTAAGGCTTACACTATCGCCCAGACATTATTAGGTGCCAATAGCCCATTACGAATAGATCACCGTATTAGCGGGCTTAAGCATCATCAATTGGATCATAACATTAGCCCGTTTTTCGCAAACCAAAAATCACAATTAATTGTAGCCCACAAGAATTATTAGAAAAAATTATAACATTCTCCCACTTGGGGAAAATCAATTATGTAATTTTAATTTGTACAAAACAATTTTGAAAATGGCTTTCGGGCTAATAACAAAATGCTTAATGTGGCCACAAATTACAAATGATCCTAAGATGCAACACCTAATTAAGACTCCATCCAACAAAAGCCAATTACCATCGAATCATGGCGGTAGTCATATCCTTTATTGATATGGGATCTTCCATAGTTACAAATATTACCGACTTCGTCGACTAGTCATCAGTGTTGGAGTGTAGCAAGAAAATGACAAGCCAGTGTGATTCAACAGTCATACTGTCATTTTATTTGTCAGTCCTCAATTTCTCTCAAATGCTAGAAGGCCATAGAAACTACATGGTTAATCAAAAAACCATCATGCCTCGACTCCAACAAGGTGTCGACCACGTGCACAATGGTCCCAACAACGCCAAGCTTCAAAATACATAATGTCTCAGCTCAAACATGGCGTCGACCATGGGCACAGTGGTCCCAATGACACCGAGCTTAAAAATTCATAATGCCCCAGATCCAACATGGCATCGACCACGGGCATAGTGGTCCCAAAGATGCCGAGCTTTCAAAATAATAATGCCTCAGCTCCAACATGGTGTCAACCACGGGCATAGTGGTCCTAATGACACCGAGCTTTAAGTCTTCATAATGCCCAGCTCCAACATGACATCGACCACGGGCATAGTGGTCCCAATGACACCGAGCTTATAAAATAATAATGCCTTGGCTCCAACATGGTGTCAACCACGGGCATAGTGGTTCTAATGACCCCGAGCTTCAAATTTTCACATTTGATATACATATCCAAAAGTATATAAAAACAATATTCAACTTATCATTAATTTCTTAAATCAAATGGAAAATATCACAAAAAACACCAAAGTGTTCAAAATAAAAATCTGACATCACAGAGAAGAGTCACATAAAACTCAAGCTCCCACTAACCAAGCCCATTATATATTGATAGGATTGTGCTAGAGGTGGTTTGCTGGCTTAGGGAATTCCTATCACTTGGAACATATTCAAAGAAGCCTTCTTGGAGAAGTACTTTCCTCTTAGTGTCCACATTCAGAAAAAGAAAGAATTCCTTCAACTTCGCCAGGGGAGACTTTTCAGTCGGTGAGTATGTGGCTAAGTTTGAAAGCTTATTAGCAAGGTTTTCATGCTACCAGGGGGACAATTCCAAGGCGAGGGTAAGGCTGTCAAATTCGAGCAAGGCTTGAAACCAGAACTCCAGAGTTTCATTGGTGTCTTGGAGATCGAAAACTGGCCCGACCCACTTTGGTTAATATGTGTTGGGTAGTTGAGTAGAACATGCAAGCACGGACAGTGGAGAAGCCTAAGGAGAATGCTAGTTTTGATGGAGAGCAATTACGAAGGTTTTAAATTATATCTAGTATGTATTCACACAAAAAAAAAATCCTGTGTATATGTATTTTTTTATAAGAAAAATGTGGTACAAGGGGTATCTCAACTGGTAGATATTATAAAGGAACAATTGAAGCACACTTAAGGGAGGAAGCATATCAAAAAAGAGGAGAAAATTAAGATCAGGCACACAAACAATCATAATTTATTATATTATTACTATTACTGTTACAAGTAGTTTTTAAGCCATAAATAAGATGATTAATGATTGATTAGTGTAAAAAAATTTCAATAATACTGGATGATACAAGAGCAATGTTTTAAATCCGGGTCCGAAACTACAATACGGGTCACGGCGTTTTGGTAGTCTCTGAAACCGCATCGCGACTGTAATTGCAGCCGCCTCGACCACATTTTCTCGCAATTGTCCACATTAATGGAAAACGCGACGCAATCACAACCGCGGCCGCAATTTAAAACCTTTGTACAAGAGGAAATAGGAACGAAAGATGTACATCATACATTGTAACCGCTATCTCACTTGATGTTGCTATAATATTCGTCACACTTTTCTTGATTAGTGTTCATACTGAATAGCACTCTCAAAAAAATTTAAAGTTACGATGTATCAGAATCATATAACTCTTAATATATAATAGGTTTAATAAACTTTCTAGTCCCCGAAAAGTAGACAAGTTTTAGTTTTAGCCTCTGCATTCTTTTTTCGTTGGTTTTGGTCCTTGTGAATTTAAATTTTTTTGGTTTTAGTCCCTATCGTTAGTTATCCTTTCTTAAGTGCTGACATGACTAACAGAGTATCGGGTCCCTACCGTTGGTTTTAATCCCTAAAAAGTGAGTAAATTTTGGATCAGTGACACTTTATTAAGTGCCGACGTGGCTAATATAGCACCACATCAGCATTGTCACGTCAACTTAATTATTAATATTTTAAGCCACGTAGGTTGCCACATCAAAAAATAATTTTTTAGAAAAATATTAACATGAATTATTATTATTATATTATTATATTATTATATTTAACCATTATTTTATTTTATTTTTTATTACTAGAATATTATAACTTTTTCTTATAAAACCTGATTGTCGTTTCTTCTTCCACTGTCTCCATCAGTCCTCATTCATTGTGCAACAATCTTGTTTCCTCATTTGCAACAATTTTATGCTCTTTTGTATTGAGGAGGGCATCATGGTCATGACTTTAGAAATTCATTACAGAAGAATGAAAGGGGGAAAACGTGAGAGATAGAAGGAAAAAAAAGCAAGTCTGAATGAAATTAGAAAAAAATGTTGCAAATGGTACGAAGAAACACTTTAATAGAAGGAAGCAAAATTTTAAAAAAAAATTGAAAAAATAATATTATGACGTGACAGTCTGCATGACTTAAAATAATAATAATTATGTTGATGTGGCAATGTGGATGTGGCGCTCTGTTAGCTACGTCGGTACTTAACAGAGTGCCACTGACAGTAGGGAATAAAATCAAAAGTTTTATATTTACAGGATCAAAACCAACGAAAAAAAATACAATGACTAAAATCAAAATTTACTCACTTTCAAGGACAAAAACCAAAGTTCTTTTTATGTGGCAGTCAAAGTGGCATAAAATAATAATATTTTTTATTGACGTGGCAGTGCTGATGTGGCATTCTGTTAGGTACCAAACATTTTAAATTATTAGGGACCAAAACCAACAAAAAAACAAAGTAGGGACTAAAACTGAAAGTCACTTATTTTTCAGAGACCAAAAAGATTGGAAAGATCAATTGGGTTCTCATAGATCATACAAAGATTGGAAAAAGAAGAAACACCACGTAAACACTGAAGATCAACCTTGTTCAAATTTATCACTCATTATGCAAAGATGTGTTCAATACTTCTGTATTAAGAGACTGGAACTATCATGTCGGACATACTTCCTCTAGGCCAACGCTAGTGGCTTTATTCATCTTAGATTTAATGGTAGCTCTGTTAGGAGGTGGGGGTGCGTTTTATTGGTTCGCTTTTATTTTATTGGTGGATTTTGGTTTTAGTCTAGTGTAATATGCATGGATTCCAATTCTCTTCGGCACCCACTCTCTAACATCTCTCTCCAGCACATGTATCTCCACCCGTCATTTATTCCAATGGCCTAAAATATTTTAATGTTTTAAACATTTTAAATATTAAAAAATAATGTTAAAACTTAAAACTTAAATCCCTAATTCTCTGAAAAGCCAATTCCCATCCAGACACCACTCACCAACTCTCACCTCCCCTTGCCACCAGCGGCCATCGCAAGCATCCGCGCCGACCCTCCTAATCAAAGCGAGTGAATAAGAGACAGTAACAAAGGTTTATGAAACAAAATGAAAAAAAATGGATCATATATAAAGTTTCCAGAGATTACAAATCGCTATTTCATTTTCTTGTAAAAAAAACCAATTAAGCATAAGGGAGAAGGGAGAAAGGGGTTGTGATGGAAGGAGGAAAACAGGTATATATCGGACAGAACCTGACGACGACGGAGCAGGCGGTGGATAGTGGAGGCAGGGATGTCGGCACAGGAAACGAGGGAGAGATATGCAGGGACGCCGGCGTGCGGTGGTGAGGGAACAGCGACGGCGGCGAGTCGGAGGAACACATATGACTGTGCACAGTAGATGGATGTCAGCGTCTAGGGATGGCAAAACGGGCCAACCCGCCCCGCCCCTCCCCTCCGCCAACCCGCCTAAAATGGGGCTGGGCGGGTTGAATTATGAAAGTGGGTTGAAAATCACCCCCCGCCCCACCCTGTGGTGGGTTGGCGAGTTGGGCCGCCAAAAAAATAAAATAAAATTTAAATTGTTAATTACTTAAACTATCTTTAAAATAATCATGTTTCCACTTGAAAATGACTTAAATTAATGAAAAATTACCAATATACAAAGACTTACTTGTTTAATTATGAGAACCTAAATTATATACGGCACCATTTTTCTAACAATCACCATGTACTCATGTAGTGACTACTAAAACCATGACTAAGGCTGTGTTTGATTTGAAAAAGGTATCAGGACAACACAGGACAAACAGGACAGCACAAGATAAATCCTTGAGTTATAGGACAATTCTTTGTCTTGTACATTGTTTGATGGATAATGGACAGCACAAACAGCTGCCCCATGGTTTGGTGGGGACAAAATTTTGGGTTTTTGTCCTGTCCCTCACCCTTTTTTTGTCATGTCCCTTGACCACTTTTCAAATCAAACAGGGGACAAAAATTTTTGTGCTGTCCAGTCCCCTGAATTTATGCAAATTAAAGCCCCCTAAATAGTAACATTAAAACTTAAAAGGCTACAAATAAAGCATGCATTAGTCCAATAAGTCCAACAATCAAAAGTCCATATCCACCCTAAACTAAAAATGAGAACTTAAAAAAAATAAATTAAAATAGCCTTATAAAAAAAAAGCCAACCCGACGGGCCAACCCACCCTGCCCCGCTTTCATGGTGGGTTAGGCAGGACGGGTCATGGCAGGTTGGTGGGTTGAAATCTCTACCCCACCCCGCAAAAAAAAACGGGTTAGGCGGGTTGGCCCGTCGGGCTCAACCCGTTTTACCACCCTACCAGCGCCAGCACTTGCGGTGGCCGCCAGTGGCAAGGGGTGGTGAGAGTTGGAGAGTGGTATGGATGAGTGAGGTGCTGGATGGGAATTGGGTTTTTAGAGAATTATTTCAAGTTTTAGCACTATTTTTTAATATTTAAAATGTTTAAAATATTAAAATATTTTGGAACGTTAGATTAAATGGAGGGTGGAGATGCATGCTGGAGAGAGATTCTGGACAGTGGGTGCCGGAGAGAATTGGAATCCAATTTGCATACTGTTTTATTCATGAAGTATTATTTTTACATTGGATCTGCCTTTCTTTAGTTCTCTTTGTATATAGATTAGAATACACATAATACTCTCAATCAATATATTTTTGCTTATTAAAAAAAAAATCGTGCTGTTAGTTGTTATCAAATATGATATTAGGAAAACCCAAAGTCCTAGATTGATTAGAGATAATGTCTAACAAGAGCTTATAAGTAGTGGACAGTTCTCCAATGAACTAGCTTTTGAGATTGAGTTAGACCCAAATATATTATTGTATCAGAGTTATCCTAGATTCATTATTGGGTCATCCACCTTATTATCCGCGCACTAAACCCCAAATTGCTAGATGTGAGGGAGTGTATTGAGAAAAAACTAAGTCGGATTAAGTTATGCCCAAAATCTAATATATGATATATATGAAAAATTACCATCATCCTCATAAATTAAGCATTTTAGGGACTAAAAACATATTTAACCCAATATAAAAAGTATAAAGGCTTTCTATTCCTTTGTGCAATCTGCTCTAGCAAAGGAAACCGTTTTCTTTAGAATATCAAACTCAACCTTATAGTTTATTTGTGCTTGGTTGCCTAAGACGGAGACCCCGTTGTATGATGGGAGAATAGCCAAGCATGTAGTTTGGCCATAATCCTCAAATGCATTCTCTTTGTGAAGGTGAAAATCAGCACCGCGAAAATGGAATATGATATCAGGGTACTCCTCAATGCTTCCTTCCCTATAACATAACCTAAATGGTCCAGATGGATCCCTTAGTGCTGGTTGATCAATAGCATTTGCAACTGCACTTTCAACACTGTCATAGAGATCTTTTGCAAGAATAATCAATGTCGTCCCAATATCAATTATAATGTCTATACTTCCTCCTGGTGGCCGTACCACTTGCAGCTTCACATCTTCATTGACAGAGACATAATCAAGAGTAAGGTAATAAGCGAAATTGGCCTTGTACGCAAAAGGGGTTGTAGATGCATATCCTGGCATTGTTGATCTATACCCAAACTTTATCTTACTATTAGATCTTGTAAATGGGGTAAGCAAACAGTACGAGAATATATGACCAAGTGAATAACGTAGTTGTGAAACTAATGACAAATATCCACCCGCAAGACCAACAATTCCTGCGCCTGCGCTTCCGAATTTCCCACCGGTATTGACATGTCCACACCCAAAGATAATTTTAGGAGGATAAACAGATCCAGTGGAGCTAAGACTAATTGTATCTTTAGCCAAGTCTCCAATTGTGGTGGATTTATCTGTATATTCTACAATGTACCTGCAAGGTTAGAGACAGGAAATTAATTTTAAGAAAGCATATATCAAATCAAACTTATATATATATATAATAGAATAAAGGCTCAAAATAGTTCGCTGAACAAAAAATACAGTAACATTTCTGTCCCCGAGAAATAAAAAATAACAATTTAATCATCAAGAATATGAAATACAAGCTAAAATAGTCCTTGATAGGGGCTTAAAATTATCTAAAAAAGACTAATTTTATCCGTATTTTATATTATTAAGTATCAAAATGTTATTTTCAATTTATCTGCACCAAAGTTTTACCATATTTTTTTTGTCAATGACCCATTTGGGCCTTTATTCTATATAATATAAAGAAAATTTTCAAGCATTTTGAACAATATTGCCTCAAAAAAAAAAAAAAAATGAACAATATGAAGATAGTAAAAAAGGTTGGGGATCCTTCCACCCAAGTACCTGCATTGGTCTCTAGTACGTCCACAAGAATGTATCTCTATCAAGGTACAATAATGAGAAAGACAAGGTATATCCTCGTAAGTAGTAGATTGTCTTGGATTAAATATTGGGGCTGTTTGTTTGTAACAATCCTCACAAGGCAAGCATTGTACCCAAATAAGGTTACTGGCTGGGTCTACAACAACAAGTTGCTCTTTTGGTGGGTGACCTATAAAGATTTTCATGAGGTAATCTCCAACGGGAACAAGTATACTTTCAGCTTTCCTTCCCTGATCTGCAGTGAAGTTAAGGTGGTGGCTTCGAGAAATGGAGCGCATTGCAGCATTTTGAAGAATCTCTCTTTGGGTCAATGAAGAATTGTAGAAAGGTGACAAAGGTGAGTCTCGATGAATAAGGTCGGCTACGGTTAAACCATCGTCTGGTTTTGCTTCAGCTGATGATTGAGTTGATGGAGAGAACAGAATAATGATCAAAAAGAGTACAACTTCGTACATGTTGCAAAACTCAAATCAATGCTAGAAAAAAAGAGCTAGGGAAGTTGAAGAGCATTTTTGTGTTTACTCATGTTTATAGGAAGATTTGCAATATTCAAATTAATTAAAACAATTAATGTCAAAAGGAAAATGCTTAATTGTGCGAGAAATTTTGGGCCCATTTAGTTTGCATTTTTATTTCTTCGTTTTCATTCGTTTTAATCAGTTTAAAAATCCGGATTTTTAAAATTCTGCTGAATAAGTTAACCATTTATTTACAAAAAGATCAATGACACTTCAATGTCATTGAACATACACCAAATGTGTGTTATTTTGAGTTAGAAATGTGCTTTCCTAAAATTTAAAAAGCTATATAACTCATATTTTCCTATCTGGCAATTTTTTGATTTTAGCCATCTGTAGTATTTTTAAATTTCATTTAATTTAAGTGATAGTAAGTATTTTTTTTCAACTTTCAGGGCGCATTATTTTTTCTATAATCGACAGCATTCTTGGCTGATATTGTGTTAGTTACGTATATTGATCAAATGTTTAAATTGAACTATTTAGTATTCACCCCCCCCCAAAAAAAAAAAAAACTAATTAGTTTCAACCAATATAATATAAAGATATATTAAGAGAACGTGATCATATATCGCAATTTTTCCATAATGGAACAACAGTAATTTTTTCAACTTTTAGGGCGTATCAACTTTTTTCCATAATGGACAATGTTTTTGGCTTGTATAATATGTAAACAATAATGGTTGGTACGGTTGGAAGTTGTAACACTCCGATTTTATAGAAACATTTGCAATATTCAAATTAATTAAAATAATTAATGTCAAAAGGAAATTGCTTAATCGTGTGAGAAATTTTGGGCCCATTTAGTTTGTATTTTTATTTCTTCGTTTTCATTCGTTTTAATCAGTTTCAAAAATCCGGATTTTTAAAATTCTGCTGAATAAGTTAACCATTTATTTACAAAAAGATCAATGACACTTCAATGTCATTGAACATACACCAAATGTGTTTTTTTTTTTTTTTTTGACTAAACCAAATGTGTGTTATTTGAGTTAGAAATGTGCATTCCTAAAATTGAAAAAGCTATATAACTCATATTTTCCTAACTGACAATATTTTGATTTTAACCATCTGTAGTATTTTTAAATTTCATTTAATTTAAGTGATAGTAAGTATTTTTTTCAACTTTCAGGGCGCATTATTTTTTCTATAATCGACAGCATTCTTGGCTGATATTGTGTTAGTTACGTATAATGATCAAATGTTTAAATTGAACTATTTAGTATTCACCGAAAAAAAAAAATTAATGTTTAGTTTCAACCAATATAATATAATATATAATATAAAGATACATTAAGTGAACGTGATCATATATCGCAATTTTTCCATAATGGAACAACAGTAATTTTTTCAACTTTTAGGGCGTATCAATTTTTTTCCATAATGGACAATGTTTTGGCTAGTATAATATGTAAACAATAATGGTTGGTACAGGTGAAAATTGTAATACCCCGATTTCATAGAAAGATTTGCAATATTCAAATTAATTAAAATAACTAATGTCAAAAGGAAATTGCTTAATTGTGTGAAAAATTTTGGGCTCATTTAATTTGTATTTTCATTTCTTCGTTTTCATTCGTTTTAATCAGTTTCAAAAATCCGGATTTTTAAAGTTCTGCTGAATAAGTTAACCATTTATTTACAAAAAGATCAATGACACTTCAATGTCATTGAACATACACCAAATGTGTGTTATTTGAGTTAGAAATGTGCTTTCCTAAAATTTAAAAAGCTATATAACTCATATTTTCCTAACTGACAATATTTTGATTTTAACCATCTGTAGTTATTTAAAATTTCATTTAATTTAATTGATAGTAAGTATTTTTCAACTTTCAGGGCGCATCATTTTTTCTATAATCGACAGCATTCTTGGCTGATATTGTGTTAGTTACGTATAATGATCAAATGTTTAAATTGAACTATTTAGTATGCACCCCAAAAAAATTAACTATTTAGTTTCAACCAATATAATATAATATACAATATAAAGATATATTAAGTGAACGTGATCATATATCGCAATTTTTCCATAATGGACAACAGTAATTTTTTCAACTTTTAGGGCGTATCAACTTTTTTTCCATAATGGACAATGTTTTGGCTTGTATAATATGTGAACAATAATGGTTGGTACCGGTGGAAGTTGTAACACCCTAATTTTTCAACGCTTTCCAATATCTGCAAAGATATTAATATGTTTATATTTTTATCCGAGAACCTAGAAAATGATTTTGACTAAGACAAAATCATATTAGGATCAAGTTCGATGAAATAAAGTTCCAAAGAAAATTTTGAATTGAAAATTGAGACGAAAACCGGTATGTGTTTTCACTAACAGTATAAATTACTGATCAAAACCTAATTTTGAAAAATGAATGAGAGATCAATGATTTTTTATCTCTTTTTAAGAGATATGGGTCATTTCCATATTTTTGCTCTGAAATAAATATTATATTTTATTCGGGCGAAATAACTAAATGGAACGCACGTAAAAATCTTCAATCGGGTAAACGACATAGCAGAAGATGGTGCAGAGATAATATGGAGCAAAGATGATGGAAGTGATTGAGAGGACTCATGAAAATTGTCACATCATGAGTCACTAAAAGTCATCATGATAACTTTAACCATATAGTTTCATATTGTTTGAAAACCCATTAATTGGAATTACCTAAGGCAAACTAAGTCTTAATATACCTAAGACCCTCCCCCCAATAACCCCCCAACTCTCACACTCCAACTCTCACTCTCTCATTTCTTCATTCTCCTGCTACAAATTTAAGAACTAAGTTATTTGGAGGAGCTCAACAAGATCACCTTCAAGCTATCATCATCTTCAACCTTCCCTACCTAAGGCAACCTCACAACCTTAACCTTCTCGTCTTCCTTTCATTTATCATACCAATTTTCAAGACTTTTAGTGGAAACCCAACTCTCACACTCCAAATCTCACACTCTTATTTCTTCATTCTCCTGCTACAAATTTAAGAATTAAGTTATTTGGAGGAGCTCAACAAGATCATCTTCAAGCTATCATCTTCAACCTTACCTACCTAAGGTAACCTCACAACCTTAATCTTCTCGTCTTCCTTTCATTTATCATACCACTTTTCATGACTTTTAGTGGAAACCCATTATTTCTCTTTCTCATGAACTAGGATCACAGTTTTTTGTAATGATCAAACTTGTGAGACTAAACTCATTTCATCATCTTCATGAGAACCTAAGTAGTAGTGTTATGATTGTTGAAAAAAAAAAATGAAACCCAAACCACATACCCCTTTTTGGCCGAAAATGAGAAGAGAAGAGGGTTTTGTGTTTTTGCTTCATTTTCAAATTCTAATACTTGATTTAAGCTCCCTAGGACCTATATGATCAAGCTCTAAGAGCTTAGGTTCAACAAAAATCCCTAACCTATTTTTCCCTATTAAGGCCGAAAATCACTCCAAGTGGGATAGAAGGAGATTTTCAAAAATTGACTTGTGTTGTGATGTTTTGTGAAGGAAACATAGCATAAGTGTACTTTCTGGAATCGTGGGAGGAAGCTGAATCAAGGACAACTCTTCACACGCAAAAATTTCACAGTTGAGATAAATGGAGTTTGCCTGCGGAGCTACTTGGATAGTTATGTACATTGTTTTGTATTGTTTGATATATGTTGATATTATTGAATGATCTACGTGAAAAATGTTCATGGAATTGTCTGTGTTGATACTATTGGACTTGTTGAGAATGAATATGCTATTGGACTTGTTGAGAATGAATATGCTATTATTGCACTATAGTTATTATTTTGATTGACTGTGGTTGACTGATAGGACTTTTTTTTATAGGCAAGTGTACCCAGTCGTACAAGAAATAAATCGGTGAGACCGAATATCGTCCACAGGGATTGGTTGTCAATTACCACTTCACAAATTATACAACTATCTAGACTAAACTGTGGTATGAAGATAGATCAAAACATAAAATAAACAAGAATAAAATGTTTTTGTTCTTTTAGGATTTTTCACAAACACTTAACACGCGACAGAGATGAGGTTATCAAATGAATGAAATTGTCAGGGTTAGACTATGTTAATCGTCCCAGGATTGCAATGACATGATTAATAACACAATTCCTAATTCAATTATGACAATCAAATCTTCTCAAATACTCAAACCCTAATGTCTTAGGTGGAATGAGCCTAAAACCCCAAATTAAACCCTAATGTCTTAGGTGGATTAATCTGAGAATTTGCATAAAGAGCCAAGACTTATAAGATTGCAAGCACCCCAAGACCTATGTCTAGGTTCATGAACTACTTGGCATTGATTCATGAGCATGCCTTAACATCAATCTTTCAATTGTCTATCAAAGCAACAAATCATTCCATGGGTAGCTAAGCCAAGAAAAGCATTAAGCACAGAAATCAATAACTCATAGAGAAATAGGAATTTGTATTAAAATCAAATCATGAGACAAACAAGTTCAGAAAAGCAAACATCCAACCCCAACAAAAGGGGATTTAGCTACTCATAGTAATAGAAATTACACAAGAGAAAGAGAGAAGATAAGAAGAAAACTCCATGACGAATCCTTCAATCTTCTTCCAATCCAAGAGCAGAGAAAATGTCCCTTTTTGGGTTCAGATCCTTCCCCTAGCCGCAGCCTCCAATTGCCCCGTCCTAGGGTTCCAAGCCTCTGGTAAAAGTCCCCTTTTTCTGTTCAGTGTGGCTAAATTTATAGATCAGTCGTGTGTCACGGCCGTGATGACCATCACGGCCAGGCCGTGACGGGTTCTGCCCTGGGCGCGTCTTTACTGTTTGGTCTGTCATGGCTGTGATGGGCATCACGGCTAGGCCGTGACAGCTTCTGACTTTTGCCTTCTGTCTTTTCAGCTCTGCTTGATCACGGTCGTGATGGGCTCTGCTTGGCACATTTTCTTCACTTTTCAAGCTCTATCTTCATCCAAGCTTCATCATGGCCAATCTTGAGCATTTTTTCATTGATTTCTGCAAAACAACACCACGAAACCACCTTATCCGTTCCAAAGGAAAAACTAACAAAAATCAAACTAAAATGGCCTAACTATATGAAAATGCATGCAGAATTGTACATGAAATATAAGGTAAAATCACACTCATCAAATCACCCCAAGTTTAAGACTTTGCTTGTCCTCAAGCAAAAACCAAGGCCAGAAGATAAAATCAACAGATCAATGATAGTGAATCGGGAACCCGAGCAACTAATCCAAGTGACAGGCATTTTCAAATAATCCACCAAGAGACAACCAATTTCAAGTCCAATTAGAAGCTTAGGTTTCCTAGACTCATATTCTCACTGATTCGGGCACTCTGTCTCACCTCACTCAAGTGATTACGTATATATCACAATTCGCTCAATTTCCTCAAGGAATGAATTCTACCATAAGCTTGACTATCAACCAAATCTCTACTTTATTAATGAAAACACAAAAGAATCATGAGGTCTTTACTTGGGTTGTAACAGGGCCATGGGATTAATTGTTAGGTGGGGAAATCAAGAAAAGGAAATTTCAAAAGGCTACACATAATATCAAGCATTGCAAAGCATGACCTTCTAAAATACCTTTTTGGGTTTTGATTTATTTCTCCACCTTTTTTTTCTTTCTTTTTTTGTTTTATTTCTCATTTCTTTTTGTCATCCCCTTCTCTATTTATATTTCTTTTATTTTTTCTTTTATTTGGAGAAGGGGATATTTTCCGCTCAGAATTATTTTTCTGATTTTCTCATCCCATACTTTTTCAACTACCTTTTTACCCTTTTTGTGCAATACTTTAGAAGGTCTCCTATCAAGCATCATTCATCAATATATTTCAAGGTACCAAGAAAAGTATTTTATTCTTTCAGGCTCAAAATTGGGCAACTAAGGGGTAGCATTTCATCAATCAAAGCTCAGAAGGCCGGAAAAATACCTAATGCCTCAATCATTGTAAAAAATGTTCTCAAAAATTTTTAACCTTCAAAATGGTTTCAAGTCAAGTTGTAGAGGATTACATCCAAGAGGAATAAACACTCTATCACAAAGAATGTGGTAGATTTAATGAGTACCCCTTTTGGCTCAAAATCTCACATTTTAGTAGTTCAAAAATCAGTGAGAAACACAAATCTAAAGAAACACATGCTAATTATCAACTATCCAAGATCATCTCAAGAATTTTTATTTGAAGCATTATCACAAGAATGAAAAAAATTGGGTTCAAAAATTCACTATCTCAATTTATTTGGCACTAGGTTCTCACAATTGAATGCTCAATCTAAGCAAGGGGGTAATCGAATCATGTGATCATGCAACACTATGCCTATATGAATGCAAAATGCAAAAACACCCCTACCCCAAGCTTAAAAACTTACATTGTCCCCAATGTAAATAATCAAGTTGGAGAGAGGAGAAAAATAAATAAAATAAATAAAATAAAAAATAAATTTTGGAACAACTCACCGAGGTGGTAACGGGTGCTGGCTCATATTCCAGTCAAAAACTTGTTGGGAAATGCATCACGGCCGTGAGCCTCATCACGGGCAGGCCATGATCAATTCTGTTCCACAGGAGCTGGCCGGTCACGGCCGTGACCTCCATCACGGCTAGGCCGTGATGCTCTCTGGTCTTGGCTAGCACATCACGCCCGTGATGCTGATCACGGCTGGGCCGTGATCCTTTCTGGTCTTCACATTAAGCTCATCACGGCCGTGACACTGGGCGTGATGGTTGCTGATTTTGTTTCTCCCTGCCCTTTTTGCTTCTCCTTCCTTATTAGCCTGAAAACACTTAACAAAATCTATTGATTTATGATTATTTACTCTTGATCTTCTCAAATTATTCAAGAGCTAAATTCAAAAACAAATAGAAACGAAAAAAAGAAAAATAAAATTTGGGTTGCCTCCCAATAAGCACTTTTTTAACGTCACTAGCTTGACAGGATCACCAAGCTTCCACCCGGATCCCATACCTTGTGTTATAAGGGCCAATTGGTGCTCACGGTGTAAGGGCATCCTCCCGGATCCCATGGCATGAAGAATGGCCATTGCAGGAGCAAGATGAATCTACCCTCAATTCCTCTTGGGTCAAGCAGCAAGTGATCAACTCCTCTTTTGACCCCTTCAGGCATAAATGTTCCATGAAGCATATGAGGTTTTACTTGTTGAGCCAATTTCGTAGTGTCCATACATGCATCCAAACCAATATATTTATCCAATGCCAAAATTCTCGATTTTTTAGCAAGCATGGTGAGAGGTGGTTCTTCTTTGCTCTCCACTACCACTTCAACTTCACTTTGAACTATCCCCAAAACCATATTTTGCTCAAATTGCGCTCCATGCGATTCTTGTACCAACTATTTGCAAATTTCATCAACTTGCATTTTGAAATTCTGCTTCACAGCGTTGATACTATCACAGTTAGTTCTTATTTTGGCCTCAGAGATGGATAGCTCTAGTGAATATTGTTGCAGAGCAACTTTCAAAGGACTTGGCTCATTCCATTTCCATTCCTCCTCATGCTTCATGATTACACTATAAGCTTGTGCATGAGGGCATTGATCTCCTCAGAGCACATAGTCTCCCAAGACTACATTAGGCCCAAAGGAATATTTTGTAACACCATCCAAGGCAGGAAAATAATAGGTCTCCATGATTTGCAATCCACCTTGGACAAACACAACTCAAAAGAAAAAAAATCAAATATATATACAAAAAAATATATAAACAAAAATGTCTAAAGTAGTTGTCTCATTTGTTACTACTGATATTGACAAAACTGATCCCCGGCAACGGCGCCAGAAACTTGATAGGACTTTTTTTTTTATAGGCAAGTGTACCCAGTCGTACAAGTAATAAATCGGTGAGACCGAATATCGTCCACAGGAATTGGTTGTCAATTACCACTTCACAAATTATACAACTATTTAGACTAAACTGTGGTATGAAGATAGATCAAAACACAAAATAAACAAGAATAAAATGTTTTTGTTCTTTTAGGATTTTTCACAAACACTTAACACGCGACAGAGATGAGGTTAACAAATGAATGAAATTGTCAGGGTTAGACTATGCTAATCGTCCCAGGATTGCAATGACATGATTAATAACACAATTCCTAATTCAATTATGACAATCAAATCTTCTCAAATACTCAAACCCTAATGTCTTAGGTGGAATGAGCCTAAAACCCCAAATTAAACCCTAATGTCTTAGGTGGATTAATCTGAGAATTTGCATAAAGAGCCAAGACTTATAAGATTGCAAGCACCCCAAGACCTATGTCTAGGTTCATGAACTACTTGGCATTGATTCATGAGCATGCCTTAACATCAATCTTTCAATTGTCTATCAAAGCAACAAATCATTCCATGGGTAGCTAAGCCAAGAAAAGCATTAAACACAGAATCAATCACTCATAGAGAAATAGGAATTTGTATTAAAATCAAATCATGAGACAAACAAGTTCAGAAAAGCAAACATCCAACCCCAACAAAAGGGGATTTAGCTACTTATAGTAATAGAAATTACACAAGAGAAAGAGAGAAGAGAAAAATAAAACTCCATGACGAATCCTTCAATCTTCTTCCAATCCAAGAGCAGAGAAAATGTCCTTTTTTGGGTTCAGATCCTTCCCCTAGCCGCAACCTCCAATTGCCCCAGTCCTAGGGTTCCAAGCCTCTAGTAAAAGTCCCCTTTTTCTGTTCAGTGTGGCTCAATTTATAGATCAGTCGCGCGTCACGACCGTGATGGCCATCACGGCCAGGCCGTGACGGGTTCTGCCCTGGGCGCGTCTTTACTTTTTGGACTGTCATGGCCGTGATGGGCATCACGGCTAGGCCGTGACAGCTTCTGACTTTTGCCTTCTGTCTTTTCAGCTCTGCTTGATCATGGCCGTGATGGGCTCTGCTTGGCACATTTTCTTCACTTTTCAAGCTCTATCTTCATCCAAGCTTCATTATGGCCAATCTTGAGCATTTTTTCATTGATTTCTGCAAAACAACACCACGAAACCGCCTTATCCGTTCCAAAGGAAAAACTAACAAAAATCAAACTAAAATGGCCTAACTATATGAAAATGCATGCAGAAATGTACATGAAATATAAGGTAAAATCACACTCATCATTGACTGATGGCATGACACTGGTCATTGCTTGTTAACAAAGACTAAGACATTTAAAATGTTTAATCCAGAAAGATTGAAACAACGATGTTTTGTTGTCTTTGACAAATCTGGAAAGAGAATCCTAATGGAGAAAGGGTTGAGATGGACTAAACTTAGGAGAAGAAAGAAGATGAAAAATTTTAGAAAGTCTATGAAAAATGTTTTGAGGAACAAAGATTTTAAAATGGAGAAATCCTTAGAAAAACAAAGATTTCCTTTTGAAACTTTCAAAAGTGGTTTTTCAAAAATGGAAAGATTTATACAAAAAGGATCTCTTGGATAAATTTCTTTAGAAGAGTTATGAATTTTGTCCAAAGTTGATAAAAGAATTTGAGTGATTTTGTTTTATGAATTGTGGAGAATGGTTTTTAAAAGAAAAATGTCATTGAAAAATGTATTTCTAAGCATGAAAAAGTATTCAAGGTACGAAGTTTAGGAAACGAGGATTTTGGTTTTTCAAATTAGTTTTCACTGAACGAAAAAGGAAATCAAGTGGAAAAAGGAAAACGTGTGGAGAGAAATGAAGTGGAAATGACCTAGATTACCGAAATGATGGGCTAGGATTCCTATTTTGAGTTTTGAGGAAACAAAAGGACCTAGGTTTCCGAGTGATTAAAACCCAGGCTGGATTTGGATTACTGAGACATCGGGCTGAATTCAGAGTGCCAGTAAAGCCGGACTAATGTTCCTAATGAGAAGAACCTAGATTTCCGAGACGTCGGGCTAGTGTTCGAATTGAGGAAGAGATTTTTAAGATCATTCGTTTGGTTTAAAAATCTTGAGTTAGTATTTAGAATGTATCTAATACCTGAATAAAAGTAGTCGAGAGCTTTAAGCCTTGAAGAGGAAAGAAATGATGCGAAAAAGAAAACCTTAAGGAGGAGGATCCTATTGACGATGAGTGGAGGATGCTGCAGAGGGGGTAAAGTATCACCCCCTAGATGATGATGCTGTTGATCCCATTGTTGATGCGGATGTTGGAGTAGGTTCACCCGATCCTTCTCCAGTTAGGGATGATCATGGTGGTCTCCCTAACGGCTTCTATTAGTTTGACCAGCTTAGAAGTTGTCTGATAGGGGTAGTGTTTTGCTTCTTTTACTGTATATCAGGCTGATCAGAGCCATGTCTTTTTGAAATCCTGGCTCTTTGCTTAACCCATTTGATCTTCTGGTATTGTATCTATATGTCTGTATTTACTTTCTAAATATTTGCAACCACTGACAAATGACCCGAAATCACAAAGGTCCTGGTGATGTAATTAAAGTATGATGATGTGTAATGATATGGAGGTGTATGTATGAGCAGGTTGTGCTTTTTGTGTATGAGTCAAAGTTTTTTTTAACACCGTTTTCCGAACTAGAATAAGAGATGATTTTATCTTCCGAAAGTAAACCAACAAAAGTTTTTCTATTTTATTTTTTGCATTTGAGTAAGTACATGTAGCGCCAAGGGAGGCGTTACATTAGTGGTATCAGAGCTGGTCGTGTCTTTCGGGAATCTTTGCGGAATAGGTCTGTTATGTCTAAGTTGTGTGATCTCTGACTATGACTTATTTGAATTACTTCTTAGTAGTAATGTGTGTTGTTAAGTGAGAATTTATTTCGGTTTAGAATTGTGGTTTAACTGATTATGTCTTGTATGTCAGTTTTGGAAATAGAGGGTGGACGTGGACATGGATGGGGACGTGGTCGCTGCCGTGGAAGGGACCGTAGAGGTGGTTGTATGCTCGGTCAGGGTGATTTCGAGGGAAATTATGAGAATGATGAGGGAATATACTACGCGACACAAGCCATGGCAGATGTCGCTGCTGCTATTACTCTCCAGACAGCTGCGATGACTGCTTAAACTCAACAGGAATAGCTTCGTACTGAGCAAGCTGTAGGAGGAAGAGGTCTGAAAGCTTTTAGATGTCAGAATCCACCTCAGTTTCATGGAGAAGCTGACCTTGAAAAGGCAGATTTGTGGATACAAGAATTTGAGAAGATCTTTGAACTGATTCACACCCTGGAAGGAGTCAAAGTTTCCTATGCTACCTTCCTACTCTTATGAGATGCTGAATACTGGTGGAAGGGCACCAAACAACTACTAGTTGTTGATCATCAGGAAATCACTAGGGAGGTATTCCGCAATGCCTTCTTGGATAAGTATTTCCCTATAAGTGCCAGAGTTGAGAAAGAACAGGAATTCCTACGTCTGCAACATAGGGAGCTATCATTTGGGGAATATGCAGCGAGATTTGAATCGCTTGCTAAATATTTCCGCTTCTTCTAGGCTCAACCAGATGAAAGCTGGAAATACGAAAAGTTTGAATGAGGGCTGAAGTTTGAGATCAAAGAGTCAGTGTTACCACTACAGATTCGAAATTTTCAAGAGTTGGTAGAGATGTACCTAAAAATAGAGCAAATGAAGAAAGGAAGGGATAATAGAGGCAATGAAGGAGGACCTTCTCGACCTACCAATCAATTTCAGAACAAGAAAGGGAAGCAGAACCAGAGGAAGCCATACTATAGACCACCAGGAAACAACCAGAACCGACAACCATACCGTCCAGTTACTTCTACATCTGGTAGCGGAGGCCAGAGGAATCAAGATCAAGGCTATATACAGAGATGCTACAAGGGTGGAAGTATGAACCATGCTACTGACAATTGTTTGCTAAAGGGAGTGAAATGCTTCAAGTATGGACAAGTGGGATACATGGCCAACGATTGCAATGCTCAGAGGTTTGCACTAGCTGGTAACAATTCAAGGACCAATAAACAGACCACTAAGGGAAGGGTTTATACCATGAGCGGTCCTGAGGCTTCACAATTCGAAGATCTCATACAAGGTAATTGTGACATAGCTGGTATTCTCTTAATTGTACTTTTTGATTCGGGTTCAATGCATTCTTTTGTTTCGATGGATTGTGTGAGGTGTCTAAAATTTCCTATTTCTTCTATGACATATGATTTGATTGCTTCGACCCCTACTACTGAACCCATTATGGTAAACTTTATATGTTGGAATTGTCCTATTGTTATTCAAGATAGACATTTTCTTGTAAATCTAATATGCCTGCCTTTAATACAGTTAGATGTAATTTTAAGCATGGATTGGTTATCTTCCAACCATATCCTTTTAGACCGTGCCCATAAAACTTAAGTTTTTCATCATCCTGAGATTTCTAGATTTTTATCTACCAATCAAGTAAGAACTTCTTCGAAAGGAGGAGATCAGGGATGCTTGTTTTTATCTAGCTTAGAAGTTGAGAGGGAGATCGATCTGAGTATCATGCCAGTAGTAAACGAGTTTCCGGAAGTTTTTCGGAACGATGTTCCAGGTTTGCCACCAATTAGGGATATCGAGTTCTCCATCGATCTAGTTCCTAGAACTGGTCCGATTTCAATTGCTCCTTACCAAATGGCTCCTACAGAGCTTGTTGAGTTGAAAACTCAACTGGAGGACCTTCTGTCAAAACACTTCATAAGATCGAGTGTGTCCCCATGGGGAGCCCTGTTAGTAAGAAAGAAGGACAGAGGTTCGAGACTCTGTAGATTTTCGACAACTCAACAAGGTGATGATCAAGAACAAGTACCCTCTACCCAGAATTGATGATCTGATGGATCAATTGAGAGGAGCCGTCGTATTCTCAAAGATAGACTTAAGGACGGGTTATCATCAAATAAGAGTGAAGACATAAGATATACCTAAAACTGCGTTCAGAACTCGTTATGGGCATTACGAGTATCTTGTAATGCCTTTTCGAGTGACGAATGCACCTGCTATCTTCATGGACTACATGAATCGAATTTTTTGTCCATTTCTTGATAGGTTCATCGTAGTGTTCATTGATGACATCCTCATATACTCTAAGAGTCCTGAGGATCATGGGAACATTTGCGACAAGTTTTGCAAATTCTATGCGAGAAGGTGTTGTACGCTAAACTTTCCAAATACGAGTTTTGGCTCGAGGAAGTGAAGTTCTTAGGACACATGATCACCAAAGAGGGAATTGTTGTAGACCCTTCTAAAGTAGAATCTGTACTTTCTTGTGAAAGACCAAAGAAGGTGATGGAAATTCGAAGCTTTGTTGGTCTAGCGGGTTACTATCGGAGATTCATAGAAGGTTTTTCAAAGATAGTCGTGCCCTTGACTCAACTCACAAAGAAAGATTAACCTTTCATGTGGACTGCAAAGTGTGAGGAAAGCTTTCAAAGGATAAAGGAGCGTCTGACAACTTCACCGGTGTTAATATCTCCCGAACCAAATGAACCTTATGAAGTATATTGCGATGCTTCACATCAAGGGTTGGGCTGTGTGTTAATGCAACATCAAAAAGTTGTAGCATACCCGTCACGCCAGCTGAAGACTCACGAGAGGAATTATACGACACACGATCTAGAGTTAGCTGTGGTGGTTTTTGCACTGAAAACATGGAGACACCACCTTTATGGAGCCAAATTTGATGTATTTAGTGACCACAAGAGTCTAAAGTACCTATTCAATCAAAAGGAGCTCAATATGAGACAAAGACGGTGGATGGAATTTCTAAAAGACTACGACTTCACATTGCAATATCATCCTGGAAAAATGAATGTGGTAGCGTATGCACTGAGCCGGAAAGCCGTTCATATTTCAGCTATGATGGTAAAGGAACATGAATTGATTGAGAAGTTCCGAGATCTCAATTTAATCATGGAAGTAAGCCAAAAGAAAATCAGTTAGGGAATGATAAAGATTTCTAGTGGCTTAATGGAAGAGATCCGAGAGCAACAAGCTGTGGATGCTTTCATTCAAGAAAATAAAAAATTAATGGAGAAAGGAAAAGTTACTGAGTTTAGCTTGGGATCGGATAACATCTTAAGGTGCAAAGGCAGAATCTGTGTACCTGATAATCCTGAGATGAAAAAGATGGTTATGGAAGAATCACATAAGAGTAAGTTAAGTATTCATCCTGGATCAACCAAGATGTATCAAGATTTAAAACAAAGGTTTTGGTGGACAGGCCTAAAAAAACAAGTTGCTAAGTATGTGGCATCACGTCTGACTTGTCAGAAAGCAAAGGTAGAATACCAAAGACCTGGAGGAATGCTTACATCTTTAGATGTGCCTGAATGGAAGTGGGATAGTATATCCATGGATTTCGTAGTAAGTTTACCCAACACTTCCAAAGGTTTTGACTCAATTTGGTTGATTGTTGACAAGTTTACGAAAACCACAAATTTCTTATCTGTTAAGGTCAATTACACAGTGGAAAAATTAACTGATGTCTACATCAAAGAAGTATTCAGACTTCATGGAGTGCCTTCGAGCATCGTGTTCGATCGAGATTCGAAATTCACTTCACTAGTGGAAATAATGTAATATACGGGAACGTTTTACGTTAGTTGACCATATGTTTGACGTTAAAAATGAGGCGGTGACAGTTTTGTAAATATTAAATCACTATTTGCGTCAGTTGTTTAATGAACTGATGTTAAAAGTGATTTGCAAGAATTATTAACACTTTTAACGTCAGTTGTTTATACGAATGACGTTAAAAGTGTGATTTTTACTTCAATTAAATAAATAACCGGCGTATATAATCCTATATCCCTAACTCATTCCTATCTTTCTTTCGTTGTCATCTCCCTGTTGTCACTCTTAATGCAGATCACTCCATACAGTGCAGTTTATTTCTAAACTTTTTTTTAAACAAGTTTAATTTTAATCTTAATTAATTAGCTTGAATTAGTAAACAAATTCTTGTGCAAATTAAAATAAATAAACACTTAACATAAAACAAGTTATATATGTATAATCAAATCGTATCTCATTGAAGCGATTCATAAGTTACAATCACATGATTAAAAGATAAAAAATTTATGCAACATAGCCCTAAAATATAAAAAAGTTTCTGCTTCAACATCATTTTCTTCTCAGTCCTGTCCTCAGAAACTCCAATGGATGCATCTCCTCCCTCACTTGAATTCCTTGTTGAATCATCTTGAATCCACAGTCACTTGCTGCCAAAGCGGAGTGAAAGAGATGACGGGGATGAAATAAAGTGAGGGAATCACATTACGTGATTCACCCAACCTTACCATCCATGTTACGTGATTTACTCAACCTCATAAGTTTTTTGACCATTAAGACAGAGACCTTGAAGTCTAGGTATAGGAAGAAATAACAAAATCTCAAATATGATAGAGCCATATTGTGAATGAATAGAAAACGCACGAAATATAGAGGAAAAGAAGGGGGGGTAATACAGACTGATACAAAAGAATGGTTCTTTATATAGAGAAGAGAGACTACATGATTTTCTTGAAAACTGATCTATAAACTTAATGCTCATTAAGAGAATTAAGTTACAATGTGCATGGGTAAGTAGCACAGTAGTCATGGGTAAGTAGCACAGTAGTCAAAGAAATGAAAGTTTTTGCAGAAACTTATACACTTTTAACGTCAGTTGTCTTCAACAACTGACGTTAAAAGTGTTTTTAAATAAAAAATATTGATTTTTAACGTCATTTGTTTAATATAACTGACCTTAAACAATGACTTTTAACGTCAGTTGTTTAAGACAACTGACGTTAAATAAATGACCTTTAACGTCAGTTGTTATAAACAACTGACGTAAAATGTTGTTTTATTTTTGGTTTTTGATTATAACGTTTACACCCGCGCGTCTTCTCCACTTTGCTCTGTACTTCTCTGTTCTTCTCTTTTCATCACGCTCACTCTCACTCTCACTCTCACTCCCACCTAATCGCGAGCTCATCTCCACCGTAACCACCGCGAGGGCTTCTTCACCACCACCGTGAGGTACACTCTTAACCCTAAATATGTCTTTCCCGCTCATTCTTTGCAATAACTTGACATCTCTCTTTCCCCTTCCCGCGCACTAACTCTCCTTGTCCCTCTGCTCTCAGTAACCACATCGAACGTTGGCCACCACTCGAGCTCCCCTCCCCACCACCACGCGAGCACCTATTTCTGGCGAGTCTTTTAGGGCACATTTTTTTATTTTTGGTTTTGAGTGTATGTTGAAACTGTAGTCTCTGTAGTTGAAACTTGAAACTGAGTTTGAGTTGTTTGGAATGTCTCTATTTCTGGTCGTGGGTTTTGTGTTTTCTCTTGTTTTTCTTCTGCTATCATGACCTATTTCAAAATGGGAAGAAATTTAGAGTTGCTTGTAGCATGTGACATCAACAATATATTGCTCATTGGAATTCTGTTTTGTTATTTTATCTTCATCTGCTTATTTCTTTTATCTTAAGAAACCTGAAGATGGTGTAAATTTGAAATAATTATTAAACGCCTTGGATATATGTTTTGTATATCTACAGAACCTATCTAGTTATGGATCGTAGTTGGATGGTTTGTAAGCGCACTAGTGCTGAGTATTTGAAGGGGGTGGGAGAATTTATAGAATTTGCTCAAAGGAATGTTCCTAATAGTAATGGAATGTTTTGTTGTCCTTGTGTCAAGTGTGTGAATAAGAGGAAATGTACGGTGAAGGATATATGTACTCATTTGATTTGTGAAGGGATTTGCTTGAGTTATACAAGATGGATATGGCATGGTAATGTGTTGTTGAGTAGTACGGCAAGTGTCTCCCAAAGTGAGGACGTTGACGTAGATATGAAGGATGATCAAGTAGAGGACATGATCTGTGATATTGGACAAGAATCTTTTCATCGAGCTCATGTGTATGATAGGTTGTGCGGTGATGCGGATAAGCCTTTATATCCAGGGTGTACTACTCATACACGGTTGTCGGTGGTGCTAAAATTGGTTTGTGTGAAGGCGAGAAATGGTTGGACCGATAAAAGCTTCACGGAATTGCTTGAAGTGTTGAAAGACTTGCTTCCGGAGGACAACACATTGCCTGACCGTAACTATGAGGCCAAGAAGGTATTGTGTCCGATGGGTATAGAGTATAAGAAGATACACGCATGCCCCAATGATTGCATATTGTACACCGGTGTTCATGAAGACAATCACGATTGCCCCAAATGTGGGTTATCACGATACAAAGTGAAGGGTGGTGATGATGATGATCTTGATGATGTGAGAAAAAAGGGTCCTCCTACGAAGGTGTTGTGGTATCTTCCAATAATTCCAAGGTTCAAGCGATTGTTTGCCAATGCGAAAGATGCGAAGAATCTTAGATGGCATAATGATGAGAGGAAACGTGATGGAAAGGTTCGTCATCCAGCTGATTCTATGCAACGGAAGAATATTGATACTATGTTTCCGGATTTCACCGATGATCCAAGAAACCTAAGGCTTGGACTTTCTACGGATGGAATGAATCCTTATGGTAACATGAGTAGTATTCATAGTTCATGGCTTGTTCTGTTGATAATTTACAACCTGCCCCCTTGGTTGTGCATGAAGTTCAAATACATGATGTTGTCTATGATGATTTCAGGCCCAAAGCAACCGGGAAATGACTTAGATGTTTATCTAATTCTCTTGATTGAAGACTTGAAAACGCTGTGGGTGGAAGGTGTTGATGTAGTTGATGGGTATTCTCATGAGACTTTCAAGCTTCGTGCCATGTTATTTTGCACCATCAAAGACTTTCCAGCATACGGTAACTTGTCCGGGTATAGTGTCAAGGGGCATAAAGCATGCCCTATATGTGAAGAAGGCACATGCTACACTCAATTGCATCATGGAAAGAAGACGGTTTACCTTGGGCATCGGAGATTTCTTAGACGTGATCACTCATATCATAAGATGAAAAAGTTTTTAATGGATGCCAAGAGACAGAAGAAGCTCTAGCAGCCTTAATTGGAGAGTAGGTTTATCAGAGGGTAAAGGGCATCGATGTTATATTCGGAAAGTCCAAAAAGAAAGGTAAAGCTGCTGAGAAAAACATTTGGAAGAAGAGGTCGATATTCTTTGATCTTCCATACTGGCGCAAGCTTGATGTCAGACACTGCATTGATGTGATGCATGTGGAGAAAAATATGCGTGATAGTGTGATCGGGACGCTTCTCAACATTCAGGGCAAGACAAAGGATGGTGTGAATGCTCGTCTCGACCTCGTTGCTATGGGTATACGAGAGCAGTTAGCTCCAGTTGTTGAGGATGGTAAGCGGACTTATTTGCCGCCAGCATGTCATACTTTGTCAAAAAAAGAGAGACAAAGTTTCTGCGGGTGTCTTCAGGGCATCAAAGTTCCACATGGTTACTCTTCAAATATGAAGAGGCTTGTCTCTAGTGATCTTAAATTAGTTGGCTTAAAGTCTCATGATTGTCACATCTTGATGCAACAACTTCTTCCCGTTGCTATTCGTGGTATTGCTCCAAAAAATGTGAGACATGCCATTACTCGGTTGTGCTCATTCTTCAATTCTATATGTAACAAAGTCGTTGACCCCCGTATGTTGGATGACTTGGAAGTTGAGGCTGCTACAATCTTGTGCCAATTGGAGATGTATTTTCCTCCTTCCTTTTTCGACATAATGGTTCACTTAATTGTTCATTTGGTGAGGGAGATTAGATTATGTGGGCCGGTTTTCTGAGATGGATGTGCCCAGTTGAGCGCTACATGAAGATCTTGAAAGGGTACGTGAAGAATCCTCATCGTTCGGAAGCATCTATTGTTCAAAGGTATGTTGCAGAAGAAGCGATTGAGTTTTGTTCGGACTACCTTCATAACACGGATCCTATAGGGGTTCCTAAGTCTCGGCATGATGAGATAAGATGTCAAGGTAAGGGTACACATGGCTTAAGAATTAATAGCAAGGGTCGGGAGGAAGTGCTTCAAGCACATTTGTATGTATTGAACAACATCGATTCTGTTCAACCTTTCTTATTTGAACATAAAAGAAAAGTCAATCAAGAAAACCCTCGAATGAGTGAAAGGTGGTTGTTGAACAAGCATATCAAGACTTTCTTACCATGGTTCAAGGAAGAAATGCTTAAGGATGGTAGTACTGCTTCTGATGACGTAAGATGGCTAGCACGTGGACCTAGCTTCAACGTCATATGTTGGAGCGGATACGACATCAATAACTTTTCCTTTTATACAAAGGAACAAGATAGCAAGAGTACCATGCAAAATAATGGGATTATGATCGTGGCCGAAGCAATGCACTTCTCTAGTGCCAAGGACACAAAACCCGTTATAGCACCGACACCTTACTTTGGATATATTGAAGATATTTGGGTGCTCGATTACACTAAGCTTACGGTGCTGGTTTTTAAATGTAAGTGGGTTGATAGTAATGGTGGTGTACAAACCGACGAATTGGGGTTCATATTAGTAGACCTCAACAAGTTAGGTCATATAACTGAGCCTTTCATAATGGCTTCCCAAGCAAAACAAGTGTTCTAAATCACTGATCCTTCTAACAAAAGGTTGTCTGTGGTTCTCCAAGGAAAAAGCATGTATAATGGTAGTGATTAAAATCAAGATTCAAATCTTGATATTCCCGAGACTCCTTATTTTTCAACAAACATGCCTACTATAATCGAGGAGACACAGGTGGACGATGTACATGCCACTCGTGATGATCATCACGAAGGGATATTGATATAGGTAGTTTAAACTTAGTATACATTTATTTTTATTTATACTTCTGTATTTTTTTTTAGTTATAACCTATGTTAATAAATATATATTGTTTCTGAACAGGCATACATATGGATCAGTCGGATGGCCCACATGCACAGGAGGACATTGTGGGGCCTATGCAGGACCCGATCGCGCCTACACCTGATTCTAGTGTAAGTTTACATGTTATATACTATCTTTAGTCCTTCTTTTTAATGTAAGTTTATAATGTTACAACCCTCTATTTTATCACTTTTTTTGTCCATACAGACATCACAGGCTCATAGGAAACGGGGTAGAGGAGCCACGACTTTGAAGAAACTAGAGAAGGCCAAGCAAAGCGGACAGAAGCTTGAGGTGTCCTTCGATGCTAATCTAAATCCCCATGGACCCCGTGCTAAAGAATTTAAAAAGTGGGTGTTTTTACAAGCGAAGCAGCACGTTAGCATCAACTACAACCACTGGATTGATGTTCCACAAAACATTAAGGATCAGATTTGGGAGGCTATCACGGTATTTTACCTTTACATTCTTTTGACTTACATTATTAGATAATTATCCGAGTTATAATCCATCCAGTTGTTATGTATTTAATGTGTAGGTAGCTTGGACTGTGCCAAATGACGAGGATCATCGTAAGAAATGTATGAAAAAGGCATCAAAGCATTGGAATGGGTTCAAGCATGATCTTACCAGGTACTATGTATTTGGGAAGAAGCGGCTTGATAAGATGTTCTCGGATTATCCCTGAATTGATCAGGATACTTGGGATATGTTTGCTACGAGTCGACAGGATGGAGAATTTCAGGTTGGTTGATTAAGTTAATTTTGTATGCTTCTTATAGATCATTTAACTATATTTAATTATGTGTTTTTGTTTGAATAGTCTAAGGCAGAGAAGGGTCAATAGAATCAGGCGAAGAACGTCCACCGCCACACCATGTCTCAGGGTGGGTACGAGACTCGGATCGAGGAGATGATGGCGGATAGGTTGAGGGTGAAGCAGGAAGAGCACTCAGCTAGGATAAAAAGAGGAGAGGTGCCTGAGGGCACACCATTAAGTCCTCCGTCGGACATCGACCGCGAGGATGTTTGGTTAGCCGGCCGCATGACAAAGACGGGATCTTTTAAAGTTGATGCCACTCGCGAAGTGGCAGATAAGATTGTAAGTAAATAATTAACTTCATTTCAATTGATATTTGTATAGATATTTTTAACACTTTTCACTTGCACGTTTTTCAATTTGTTCATTGTAGATGGATCTTAAAGCACAATCCTCCCAGGGCTCATTCGTCCCTTCTGGACGGCGGGATGTCTTGATGACTGCTCTAGGCAAGAAAGACCATCCTAGACGGGTTATCGGTGTTCCTGGTAACGTGACCATCAAAGAATATTATGGCAAGTCTGCTTCACGAAAGCGGGTGGTCGATGAAGCATCAATTTTGGATGACATGACTCAGCAGCTCATCTCCAACCCTGCTATTACAACGCATCTAATGCAAAGCTTACTATCCAACCCAGAATTCAAGCAGGCACTTGCTAGAGAGCTTTCCTCCATCGTTTCATCCTAGGACACTGCAGGGCATGCCAACCCTTCACATGTGAGCACAAAAGAGAGTTATAGTAGGGCACATGTGGAGGACGATGAGTTGGCAACTAGGGAGCGGGAGTTGGAAGTCCAACGCTATGAGCTTGAGTTAGAAATGAAAAGGCGTGAGCTTCAGTTGGACTTCAAACGACGTGAGCTCGAAATGTTAACAAAGGTATGTATTCATTATTAATGTCCAAATTAGTCAAATAATTACTTGTGTTTTTTTTAATTATCAACAACTAATCTATTTTATTTTTCCTAAATTGAAGGCCAAGTCGACGTCGGTGTTGCTGTCACCTGTCACTCGTTTGTTCTCACTTGGTGAGGATTATGCGTTTGACATTTTTGAATGTCCATTGGAGCACGATGGATGGGTGGCATGCCCAAATCAACAGAGGATATTTTCCTTCTGTGGTGAAGATCTCGGGCACGCCTGTAGAGATAACGTCTGGATGGCCAGCACGGTTTTGAGTCTCTGGTGCATGCAAGTTAATTTTAATTTTATAACTTATTTATTTTTGGTATTTTTCCATTTAATAATTTATTTAAATTTCAATATATATATATATATATATATTATGTAATTAACATCCACACCTTTTCATATCTTAGGTATCTCCATCGTCTTCAGCTTGATAAGGGCGTTGCATCAGTTTACGACTTCTTAGATCCGTCAATCCTTGTGCCCCAATTCTTTGCTGGAGATACATTTAGTAAATACATAGGGAACCTGTTGGGAGACAATCGGAAAGAATTATATCTGGCTCCCTACTGTATGAATAATCAATGGCAGTTGTTCGTACTTCACCCGTCTAGGCATACTGTCATATTCTTATGCTCTCTCCACCAAAACCCGCCACAGTAGGTAGTGGAAGTTGTAAATACGTAAGTAACTAATCTTAAATTTAATTTAAGTTTTAATATCAGTTGTTTTTAGTTTATTACACACGTGATATATGAATTTGTTAATTGACATGATTATTTGTTTATGATAGCGCGCTGAAGGCGAGTAGCATAAGTTGCGCCAACGGGAGAAGTAGGACTTCTAAGGCTAAAGGAAATCCTGAATGGACCATCCTCAAGGTTTGGTAGTTTATTTTTCAAATAATTAATATTATAATTACTAATTTATATGTATATTTAACTGACATTGAAATTAATTTTGTTTGTAGTCTCGATTTCAACCTAATGGGTGGTCGTGCGGCTATTATGTGATGCTTCATATGCTGAACATAGTCTCCGTATCTATTACGGATGGATGGAAGAAGGTAATATTTAAACAACTTGTTAAATTATATATTATAGTTTTGGTGATGACTTGCGTTAATGTTATTGTTATTATTTGAACGTGTGTAGGCATTTAACGACCAATCGCCTCTTCAAAAAGATGAGTTTAGAGACTTGAGGATGCGCTTAGAAAAATTCTTCTTCAAGTATGAGGCTGAAAAAGGAATTGACAAGATACCTCCGCAATACTTAGATGAACAGTTTTTTTTGTTAGACTTTAGAAACTAATTAATAACATGTATATATATATATATACATACTTAGATTGGTAGTTTTGTTTTTAGACATTAGAGACTAATATATATATATATATATATATATATATATATATATATTATATATATATATATATATATATATATATATATATACTTGTAGATAGTTATGTTTTTCCTATACATGGGTTTTGGTTTTAAGTCCCCCCCATTGGTCCTTTGTATATTTCTTTTCTTTTAGTTAATATTGAAATTTAAGGGTAGTGTTTGCAATTCTATAATGTGTGTGATATTCTGTGTTACAAGGATATTTACTGAATGCAGGGATAGCTGAGGGGAGTGATATTTTAAAACTGAATTTAAAAAAAATCTATTAACGTCAGTTGTATCAAATAACTGACGTTAATAGTATTTTATAAAATATACAGTACACTATTAACGTCAATTGGATTAGGAAACTGACGTTAAAAATAAAACATTTAACGTCAGTTCTTTAACACAACTGACGTTAGTTTGAACAACATTAACGTCAGTTGTGTTAAAGAACTGACGTTAATAGTTTTATATTTAACGTCAGTTGTTTAAACAACTGATGTTAAAATATTAACTATTAACGTCAGCTGTATTTACGTCAGACAATATTGTGACGTATAAAATCAATTTTAACTGACGTAAAAATCACTTATTGTACTAGTGTCTGGGGGAGTTTACAACAAGTGCTAGGAACCAAATTGCGTTTAAGTTCTGCGTATCATCCTCAGACAGATGGATAAACAGAGAGGACAATCCAATCGTTAGAAGACTTATTGAGAGCATGTGTCTTAGATCATCGTGGAAGTTGGGATGATCTCTTACCGCTGATTAACACGTACAACAACAGTTTTCCTGCAAGTATAGGGATGGATCCCTATGAGGCTCTGTATGGGCGAAAATGTCAAACACCATTATGTTGGTATCAAGATGGAGAAATCGTAATTCTCGATCCCAAAATTGTGCAGCAAACAATAGAGAAGGGTAAACAATTCCGTGAAAGGATGAAAGTGACCTAGAGCAGGCAGAAGTGTTACTCTGATCTAAGAAGACGACCTCTCGAATTTCAAGAAGATGAACACATATTTCTGAGAGTCACACCCACGACTGGGGTAGGTAGGGTTATAAAGTCCAGAAAACTCACTCCAAATTCATTGGACTTTCCCAAATTCTTCGTCGTATTGGTCCAACAGCCTACCAAATTGCTTTACCACCTTTTCTTTCAAATCTTCACAATGTGTTCCATGTCTCACACCTGAGGAAGTATATTCCTGATCCATCACATGTAATTGAACCCGATGTAGAACAATTAAAATAAAACTAGTTTATGAGACTTCACCTGTACGAATCAAGGATAAGATGATTAAGCAGCTCAGGGGTAAACAAATTTCCTTAGTCAAGGTTATTTGGGACGAGACAACCGGCGAAGCAATATGGGAAGCTGAGGACAAGATGACATTGTAATATCCTGATCTTTTTCCAGGTGCGTAATTTCGAGGATGAATTTTTTTTAGTGGGGTAGTAATGTAACACCACGATTTTTTCAATGCTTTCCAATATCAACAAAGATATTAATGTTTATATTTTTACCCGAGAACCAAGAAAATGAATTTGACAAAGACAAAATAATTTTAGGATCAAGTTCGATGAAATAAAGTTCCAGTAAAATTTTGGGTTGAAAATTCAAACGAAAACCAGTCTATGTTTTCACTGACAGTATAATTTACTGATCAAAAAACCTAATTTTGAAAAATAAACGAAAGATCAATGATTTTTATCTCTCTTTAAGAGATATGGGTCATTTCCATCTTTTTGCTCTGAAATAAATATTATATTTTATTCTGGCGAAATAATAAAACGGAACGCGTGTAAAAATCTTCAATCGGGTTAACTGCAGAGCTGAAGATGGTGCAGAGATGATGGAAGTGATTGAGAGGACTCATGAAAATTGTCACATCATGAGTCACTAAAATTCATCATGATAACTTTAAGCATATAGTTTTATATTGTTTGAAAACCCATTAATTGGAATTACCTAAGGCAAACTAAGCCTTAAAATATCTAAGACCCTATAAAACCCCTCCCAACTTCCTACCCCCACCACCACCCCACCCCACCGCTCACACTCTCATTTCTTCATTCTCCTACTACAAATTTAAGAACTAAGTTATTTGGAAGAGCTAAATAAGATCATCTTCAAGCCTTAAAATATCTAAGACCCCCCCTATAAAACTCCCTCGCCAACCGACGCCCCAACTCTAACACTCTCATTTCTTCATTCTCCTACTACAAATTTAAGAACAAAGTTATTTGGAGGAGCTCAACAAGATCATCTTCAACCTTCCCAACCCAAGGTAACCTGACAACCTTAATATTCTCTTCTTCCTTTCATTTATCATACCCATTTTCATGACTTTGAGTTGAAACCCATTATTTCTCTTTCTCATGAACTAGAATCATTGTTTTTTTGTGATGATCAAACTTGTGAGACTAAACTCATTTCATCATCTTCATGAGAACCTAAGTAGTAGTATTATGGTTGTTGAAAAAAAAAATGAAACCTAAATCCCATACCCCTTTTTGGCCTAAAATGAGAAGAGAAGAGGGTTTGGTGTTTTTGCTTCATTTTCAAATTCTAAGACTTGATTTAAGCTCCCTAGGACCTATATGATCAAGCAAGAGCTTAGGTTCAACAAAAATTCCTAACCTATTTTTCCCTATTAAGGCCGAAAGTCACTCCCAGTGGGATAGAAGAAGATTTTCAAAAATTGACTTGTGTTGTGATTTTTGTGAAGGAAACATAGCATAAGTGTACTTTCTGGAATCGTGGGAGGAAGCTGAATTAAGGACAACTCTTCACAGGAAAAAGTTTAACAGTTGAGGTAAAGAGAGTTTGCCTGAGGAGCTACTTGGATAGTTATGTACACTGTTTTGTATTGTTTGGTTATATGATTGTTTTAAATGTGTGTGTTAGAATTGATTGATGATTTGTGAATGATGATATATGTTGATGTTATTGAATGATCTATGTGAAAAATGTTAATGGAATTGTCTGTGTTGATACTATTGGACTTGTTGAGAATGAATATGCTATTGGACTTGTTGAGAATGAATATGCTATTATTGCACTATAGTTATTATTTTGATTGACTGTGTTTGGCTGATTGCATGGTCATTACTTGTTAACAAAGACTAAGACATTTAAAATCTTTAATCCAGAAAGATTGAAACAACGATGTTTTGTTGTCTTTAACAAAAGTGGAAAGAGAATCCTAATGGAAAAAAAGTTTGAGATGGACTAAACTTAGGAGAAGAAAGAAGATGGAAAATTTTAGAAAGTCTATGAAAAATGTTTTGAGGAACAAATATTTTAAAAATGGAGAAATCCTTAGAAAAGCAATGATTTCCTTTTGAAACTTTCAAAAGTGGTTTTTCAAAAATGGAAAGATTTATATGAAAAGGATCTCTTGGATAAATTACTTTAAAAGAGTTATGAATTTTGTATAAAGTTGAGAAAAAATGTGAGTGATTTTGTTTTATGAATTATGGAGAATGGTTTTTAAAAGAAAAAGTGTTATTGAAAATTGTATTTCTAAGCATGTAAAATCATTCAATGTACGAAGTTTAGGAAACATGGATTTTGGTTTTTCAAATTAGTTTTCACTGAATGAAAAAGGAAATCATGTGGAGAGAAATGAAGTGGAAAGGACCTAGATTACCGAAATGACGGGCTAGGATTCCTATTTTGAGTTTTGAGGAAAGAAAAGGACCTAGGTTTCCGAGAGATAAAAACCCGGGCTGGATTTGGATTACCGAGACATCGGGCTGAATTCGGAGTTCCGGTAAAGCCGGACTAGTGTTCCTAGTGAGAAGAACCTAGATTTCCGAGACGTCGGGCTAGTGTTCGAATTGAGGAAGAGATTTTTAAGATCATTCGTTTGGTTTAAAAATCTGAGTTGGTATTTAGAATGTATCTAATACCTGAATAAAAGTAGTCGAGAGCTTTAAGCCTTGACGAGGAAAGAAATGATGTGAAAAATAAAAACGGAAATGAGAACCTTTGATTTACATGCATAGTCTGGCTAATATACCGTTGTGGCAGACGTGCCATTGTGTATCGAGCGATAGTTTCACAAAGGGTGAACTGAAAAATTGGATAGTTACGCAACAGAGATAGATTCTTTAGTCTTTGGGTCTATTAGGGACATTCGGGCTCGAAAACCCACAGAAGGCTCGGGCTTTTGCAACCTCGACCCGTGGAAATCCATTACCTAGCACATAATGTACTCAATCAGGAACTATTCAATATTATTTAGGTGAGACGCAATATCCTAGAAAAATTGGGGATTTGACCTAAATTGAGAGGCCAACCCAACGCGAAACGATTGTGTTATAGGCATTATCGCGGTCTATCCTGCTCGACGAAGGGAAGTTAGGATCTCCGGAGAATTATAAGTTAGAGAGAAATTATTGAAGTGACATGAAAGTTTTTACAAAACTGCATTTGGTTGTTGGATTGAACTCTTTACTCCACTGTAAAATTATGTTATGCATGTTCATGTTGTCATGTCATTGTTTGTGTGTTGTGTATGTGGCTACCATACAATGCTCATATATTGGTATCTCACCTTTGCATTATCTTTGTTTGGTTCTCTTTTGTGGTATTTTCCATTATGTCTCACTACAAAAAAAATGTCATTTAGCGATCGAAAATAGCGACCAAAAATTTTAGTAGCAGTTCGCGACCGAAATAGCGACTGATTTTAGGATCTAGGAGAAAAATTGATATAATTCATTTGGCGATCGAAATAGTGACCAAAAATCTTGGTGGCAAGGAAATTCGGTCTCTATTTTCAGTCGCTAAATGGTATAAATCAAAAGTCATAATTTGTTAGAATTTTTAGTCGCTAAATCGGTCGCCACTGGTTAAAATTTACATCGGTCGCTAACTTTAAGAATTTGAATTTCAACAGACTCATTTAACGACCGAAATAGAGATCGAATGTTTCAATCACTAATATTAAAATCCCTAAATCCGCCAGAATCCCCATTTCTTACCCATTTCACGAAACTTCTCTCTCTCACTCATTCTCTCTTCCTCGCGAGCTCCGTCCACCAGCCTCCAGTCACCGCTGTCAGGTAAGCTCTCTCCCTCTTCCTCTCTATTTCTCTCTCTCTCTCTCCGTCTCTAACCATTTCTCTCTCTCTCAAGTCCGCCTTCCTCCGCACGGCCAGAGCAGCGCCACCACCGGCACCACCAGAGTAGCACCACCGTCACCAATGCAACACAGTAAGTCTTCTTCCTTTTGGTAAAATAAATTATAATTCTCTGCTTACCTCACAGTCTCACATAATCTTGATCACAATTTTCATGCTATGTTGGTAGATTTGGATTCTTCTTTGGTTTTTGGCATTTCTATATGCTAAATCTAATTGTTGTTTTATATATACATGCCACAAATTGAGGTTAAAAGTATGTTCATGTTCTAATTGTCTTATCTCTAAAATATTGTAACAAAACATACATATCAACACAGGCTCTCTGTACCTTTGATTTCTTAAACCAGTAAGATGTAAGCAATGATGTGCAAAAAACATTCTTTATCCATTTATACTTACTTGTTTAACATCCTGGTGAACGAGTTCGTTCCAATCAAAAGGGTTGCTCAGCATGCTCTAATGAGAGAAATAACACACACCTAGATCAGATAAAAGCAAAAAGACAAGATTTTTGAGCTGAAAACACACAAAAAAAACTATGGAAAATAAAAATAGATACTATTGCCTCATCTTGACAATGACGGCATGAGTAGATCTCATTGCAACATGGAGCTCGAATCCTGCATCTTCTTCTGTAATGCTTGCACCTATCATAAAAAGGTCACCAACACCATAAAAACAATGATATTTGAAATCAATTGAATAAAAAAATTACACTTTTTTAAATAGAAAAAGAAGAGGCATGGAAGAAGAAGAAGTACCCATATCCAATCTTTCCAAAATCAAGACGTTCAATGGCAGAGGGTTCCATGATTTGTGGAAGAGAGGAGGAGTTCCAGTTTCCTGAATAGGAAAGATTTTGTTGGTGTTGCTTTGTCTTTATACATTAATAAGATAAAGGATGATATGATATGTTATTTTAATGCAATAATAAAAAGAAAAAGAAAAGTCTAAGCTATAAAATTTGATAAATGGATAGAATAATATATCCACTTAGGAGGAGAGAGAAGGGGATAAGGTGGTGAGTGGGAATGATGGCACGACAGATAGGGAGAGATGGCTTGAGAATAAGAGAGAGGGATATGGGCATCTATGTCATCAACGAATGAGATCAACCAAACCATTTTTTTTGTGTTTCACTGTTTTTTTAATAAGCAGTTGCAGTACCATGATAACTTCCCAACTCTGCATGGATCCAAAAGTAAATTATAACTCTTTTAAGTGAAAATCTCAATATACAATTTGGTTTTTAAATATATATATATATATATATATATATATATATATATATCAAATTAGTATAAGGTTAAAGTAATATTATCAAATGTTGGCATTTCAGCTCTGACACAATTATTTTTATTTATGCATTAAAGGTCCTTGTCTGATCTTCGTTGTCCGCGGCTCCTTCCTTATCCTTACTTGGTTTTGCTTTGTCGAATAGGTAAGTTCTCTCAATACTCTCTTTTAAGGTTTTGATTTGTCTAATAAGTACTGATTGTGTGGTGCTTCTAATGTATTATGTGAATTATCGTGTTGTTTGTTAGTGAAGAGCTGCGCTCAATAGGATGTGATCTTGTCTGATTGTATACTGATAATTTAATGTTTATGCATGTGTTTGTCAATATGTGTGGTTTGTTAGTGGAGAGCGGAGCTCAATAGGAAGTGATCCTGTCCGAAAGGCGGGATGCTGGTTGTGTGCTGATAATTTAGAAATTAGGCATGTGTTTGACAATTAACTGCTACTTGTTAGTGGAGAGTGGAGCTCAATAGGATGTTTGCTACAGTATTTTATCTAAGTTTGTATTGATTTACGATGCAATTTATATAAGCTCAACTATGTTGCAATATTTATAGGTTAATGATTTTATTTTCTGTTAGAGTTAATAATTAATTTACGAAAGCCTTAGTTTCCTATTTGAGATTCAATATTAATGAGCATGCGTAACTTATCAAGGTACATATGCTCATTGTATTGAATATTGAATTGTCCAAGTGGGACAGTTTGGGAAAAAACTTTTTCACACTCGTACAATAGTCATTTCCATGTTCAAATGCCTTATATATATACTTGTTGAAATCTCGGTCTGATGCATTTCCTTTTGTTCTCCTGGTGGATACTTGATCGTGGTGATTCTCACCGTGCTCGAGTCGTGTACTTGGAGACCAATGGAAAATACTGCCGAAATTTTGTTAAGTATAAGGTATTTGAATAAGGGAATAACTATTATTAGCCGAGTGTGGTAAATGTTTCTTCTAGAATGGGATAGGTTCATACCTTGTCATAAGAATGAGATTGATGGAGTTATTGGAATGCACCGTAATATATAAGTGTTATTGTAGGGTTGGTCAGGCTATTTAATTGGCAGCAATGGATACTCCGAAGAATCAGAAATGGATGTATCGTAGGCTGGATCGGAATAAACGTCTTAGGGAAGAGTATAGAGTTGGAGTGGGTGAGTTTATAGATTTTGTTGTTAGCCATGAGAGATTTATACAGCTGGGCGGTGATCATTTGAGGTGTCCTTGCAAAAGATGCAAGTGTCAATCTTCCAAAAGCGTGGATGGAGTTGTAGCCATTCTTTATGAGAAGGGCTTCATGCCTGATTACTATTGGTAGAGTAACCATGGTGAGACGTTGCCTGATTTAAACCCGGTTGTGTTTGAAGGTTCGTACTGTGGAGGTGGTGAACGGAGGGAAGAATTGAATCCATACGAGCAGATGATAATGGATCATGCTGGACTATCGGTTGGTGTTGCACTAGAAGAAGATAGGGGAGAAGATAATGGAATGGGTTCCCAATACATAGAGGAGAATCCGAATCCCGAAGCTCAAATATTCTATGATATGTTGAGTGTTGCACGATCTCCATTATGGGAAGGATATTGGGAGTACACGAAGTTGCCGATGTGTATGGAATGGTTGAGTATCCAATCTGACTACAATATGCAAGAAGCCTGTTTTAATCGCCTCACCATGTCAGTGTCCAAGGAGTTGCCGGAAGACAATCGGATGCCTACTAGTTTTTATCATGCTAAGAAGTCTGTGGAAAATTTGTGTCTGGGGTGTTTGAAAATTGATTGTTGCTCGAATGGATGTATGTTGTACTATAAGGATGATTCAGCGAAGAGCATAACATGTTGTCGATTTTGTGGTGCGGATCGGTATAAAACAACTACTAGGAGGGGCATTGAGAAGAAGACTGCTCTAAAAATGATGTGGTACTTTCCGCTCGTGCCAAGACTTACAAGATTGTACTCTTCAATGGCCACTGCAGCTCACATGAGGTGGCATAGTGAGCATGAGGGGGAGCAAGATGTCTTGTGTCATCCATCGGATGGAGAAGCTTGGAAGCATTTTGATAGGGTTCGTATGGCATTTTCGCAGGACCCTAGGAACGTCCAATTGGGGTTATCTACGGATGGATTTAATCCTTTCGGGCAGTCTGGAAAAGTATACTCTTGTTGGCCGGTTATCCTGACTCCGTACAATCATCCCCCGGGGATGTGCATGAAGCGGGATTTTATGTTCCTAACAGTCATAATTCCGGGTCCGTATAATCCAAAAGGTAAGATTGATGTGTACTTACAACCGCTGATAGATGAGTTGATGATGCTGTGGAATGGTGGTGTGTTGACATATGACGTATCTTTGAGGCAGAATTTCATGATGAAAGCAGCTTTGATGTGGACGATTAATGACTTTCCCGCCTATGGGATGATGTTGGGTTGGATGACTGCGGGGAAGCTTGGTTGCCCAATATGTATGGAGCGATCGAAGGCATTCACGCTTAAAATCAGTCTAAAGATCTCATATTTTGATTGTCATCGTCAATTCCTTCCAGAAGATCATCCTTATAGGCGGAACAAGAATGCATTCAAGAAGCGTTGTGTGGAGACAACACCGCCTCCACCACGTTTGTCTGGTCCTAATGTATGGCGGAGAGTACAGTACTTACCGCTCGTCCATGAATCCCAAGGAGAACATATTCCTGATTATGGCTTCAACCATAATTGGACAAAACAAAGTATATTTTGGAGGTTGCCGTATTGGAAGACGCAGCTACTCCGTCACAACATTGATGTCATGCATACTGAGAGGAATGTGTTTTTGAATGTGTTTGACACTGTGATGGACATCAAGGGGAGAACAAAGGATACAAATAAAGCCCAATTGGATCTGGCTGAAATTTGTAATCGGAAGGAGCTTGAGTTGCAGGACGGTGGTGGTGGCAGACTTATCAAACCAAAGGCAAGTTATACACTAAGCAAAACATAGAAAGTGGCCGTCTGTAAGTGGGTTAAAGAACTAAAGTTACCAGATGGGTATGCTTCCAATCTGGGTAGATGTGTTGACATTAAGGAAGCAAAGTTACATGGAATGAAGAGTCATGGTTGCCACGTGTTCATGCAACAGTTGTTTCCAATTGCGTTCGACACATTACCGAAACCAATTTGGAACCCATTTGTTGAGCTTAGCCACTTTTTCAGGGAGCTCACATCGACAACACTAAATGTGAATCAATTAAAGGGTATGGAAGTCAAGATACCCGTTTTGTTATGTAAGCTGGAGCAAATTTTCCCGCCGAGTTTCTTTGATTCAATGGAACACCTTCCAGTTCATGTACCTTACGAAGCAAGAGTTGGTGGTCCAGTCCAATACCAATGGATGTATCCATTTGAGAGGTAAACAACATCAACTATTTTACTTAATACATATGAAATCCATGAACATGAAATCGTAGTTTAGCTTTCCCTAAAACTAGTAATTGTTTGTGTGTATCCCTCTTTAATAGGTTCCTGCACTCCCTTAAACCCAAAGTCAAGAACAAGGCACGAGTGGAGGGTTCCATTTGTGAAGCATACTTAGTAGAGGAGACTTCCACTTTTGCCTCTTATTACTATCCGGACGAAGTTAACACGAGAAGGACAAGGATGCCTTGAAATGTTGATTCGGGCGAAGGAAGTTCAACTAGTCCTCCTATATCAATATTCAACTATCCGGCCAGATTCAGTGGCAAATCAAAAGGATATTTCTTGGAGCAGCGTGACATTAATGCTGCTCATCTGTATATCCTTAAAAATTGTGAAGAGGTGGCGCCATATTTAGAGTAAGTTTCTACAATGTCTTTTATAAGTTCATTTGACATTTATGATTATTAATCGTCCTGCTGTTAATCTCCCATATGTAGGATGTACGACAATTTTCTAAGGGATCTCCAACCTGACATTTCAAACGATCAAGTTGATCGAGAAATTACTTCTCACTTTGCTACGTGGTTCAATAAATATGTAGGTTAAGCATCTTCATTTGTTGCAATACATTTTATCTCCAGAAAACAATGTTCAAATCCATTGTTGACAAATTTGGCATGGGGGCCTAACAGATGGGTTGTATCATGGAATACTTACATTGTAAATGGATATAAATTTAACACAAAAACACGGAATGAAGGAATGCAGTCGTGTAACTATGGTGCTTGTGTGCGAGCCACTGATGGCAATGTAGAGGATGATTTCTATAGGGTACTAACTGACATCCTTGAACTCGATTATACCAGTTTCCCCGTGATGAAGTTAGTTATCTTCAAGTGTGATTGGTTTGATCCTACTCTTGACGTCGGGACAAAAATCGATAAAAAATATGGTATTGTTCAAGTTAGGCTGTCTCATAGGTATAATAAGGTGTACGACCCATTCATTTTTTCACAACAGGCATATTAAGTTTATTACTCGCCATATCCTGAAGGACATCAAGACTGGTTGGGTGTTATTAAGATAAAGGCTCGTAGTATAATTACTAATAATGTAATCAACCAGCCTGAAAAAGATGCTCCGTACCAAGATGATGAGTTTTCAAGACCCCACGTACCGTTGTAAATTACGCCGGACATTATTGTTAATTCTCTGGCGGACATTTCTGAAAATGGGGAAGAAGTTGAAAGAGAGTTAATGGATCAATGTGAGTTGGACGCATATAGCGAAGGCACATTCCGATCAAGTGAGACTGATGAGAGTGAGGGTGAATTTAGTGACGGAGATTCTACTTAGGTAATTTATTTATGTCATAATTCATTGTGTAAATGTCATTCTACTTAGGTAATTTATTTTTGTATTATTTACACTGTTGTGTAATTATCTTTTCATTTTTTACAAAGATGGCAGATTCCTCTGGAGGTATGGGGCTGCGTGGTGGTTGTCGTGGAGGTCGTGGCAGAGGTCGTGCTGCGAGAGTCCCTCCGCCAACCGACCCACAACCTTCAAATCGAGATCACCCTACCAGCACCTCTGTGGACGGGACACATCAGGGTGATGGAGTTGCACCCCCTACCCAGCCTCTTGTGGTCGGGACACAGGCTGCACCGTCATCATCCACACTTATGACAGGACCATCATCATCATCGGGACAGGAGAGCCGTGGTCCATCCGACAGGAGGATTCTGCTTATCCACAAGGGGGATAATGAGTAAGCTAATTTAATTTTTTAATATATATAAAGTATCGTTAATTTCTATTTACTTGTTTTTTATATTTATTTATAACATTTATTAATGCTCTAATTTTACTGCAGCTTTCTGCCCGTGAAGGGCCTTTCTAATTCGATATCAAAGATCCTGCGACACAAGTTTGATGGTCCATGGCCTACACGGAAGGCCATCCCAGGGGGCCATAGGGATCAGTTGTTTTAAGAGTTTAAGTTAACAATTTATTAAGTTATTTAAATTAAATTTACATTATATATATATATATATATATATATATATATTTATACACACACACACACACACACACATGAATTTCCTAACAACTGTAAGTTGCAGAAAGAGTATAGGTGGGACGCAGCTTTAGAGGGTCTCGTTAGGGATATATTTGAGCATAAAGGTTCACTGATCATGAAGAATCTGACGAACAAGCCGAGGAAGGGTAAGTATAAGGGGAAGTGGGTGGATCCTGAGATCAGGAGGCAGTCAGACCAGTACTGGGCTGCTGAGAAGTTCCAGGAGATCCAGGCTACAGCTCGGCATAATCGAGCTTCTGATGGTGGCGCATGTGCTTGGACCGGCGGGTCTAAATAAGCCGCAGCCCACTACGACGAGATGGTAATACTTAAAACTTTTGACTTAGTATACTATTTAACGAGTTTTCATTTTTAAAAATTCTTATGAATTTAAGATTATATTTTTCTGTGCAGAAAGCATAGAAACAGCGGGCCCCCACTGCTATGGAGTTGGTGGAGAGGACGAAGAAGTTGAAGTCGGGGACATGGGTCAACGACAAGGCCCGTAACTATGTTGTAAGCAAAAAAAATTAGTCTTTACTTGTAATTTATTATAATTGATTTGTTAATATTGATTATAATTTTAACTAAATCTCTTCATCTATACTTTGTGGGTGGGCTTAAACGAGAAGAAGGACGATGCCATATCACGTGCCTCAGTCACAAGATGAGGCCTTGACTGGTGATGGACCCAACTCTCCTATCTCCGTCGACGATAATGCCATTTATTTGGAGGTTGTCGGGGGCAGGAACAAGAAGGGGCACGTGTATGGCCTCGGACACCTGGGAGGCGAGTTTATCGCTTCATCATCCGGCACGCATGCTCCTTCCTACGCCGATACCATCCCTCAGGAGCAGTTCAACCAAATGCAAGACACCGTCACGCAGCTGAACGCGGAGCTTCGGGAGAAGAGCGAGAGAGAGCAGCAGATGGTGAACCAGATTGCACAGTTGACTCAGGCACACCAACAGTTGATGCAGACGAGCATCGAGCAGGGCCAGACATTGCGGCTGGTGTTGGAGCAGATGAGGATCCAGACTCCAGTTGCTCAGGGTGATGCTCTGACGGTTGTGCCGCCTGTTGCCGCTCCTCCAGTTCCGCCGCCAGCTATTGATGCTGCTACTCCATAGGACGATCAGATAGCAGACGTCGGCGGCACAGACGCTGAGGATGATTGGGTTCCTCCACCTCCCCCTCATCATGACTTTTTTTTTTCATTTTTTTTAATTTTAAACGATTCTTGTACGACACTTTGGATTATTATTATTTATATATATTCATTATTTCTTATGATTGTATATTTCATTAGTAATTTGGTGTGTTTTATTAGTAATTTTGCTAAACTTTAAAGCAAAACAAAAAAAAATTATTATTTAAAAAACTAAATTTTAAAAAAATTAATAAAATCCAGGTTAGCGATCGAATTAACAACCAATAATTCGGTCGCTAAACTTTAGTTAACATTAAAAATTTGTGGTCTAGCGACCGAATATTGGTCGCTAATATAGGTTAACAGTAACCAACATTAGCAACCGAACTAGCAACCGATTATCAATCGCTAAAAATGGTTACCCAAACAATGCGACCAACCGTGTAGCGACCGTTTTTTATTATTTAGCGACCGAAAATACGGTCGCCATTTAGCGACCGAAAATACGGTCGCCATTTAGCGATCGAATTTATATTTCGGTATCTAAAATCTTAGCGACCAGGTTATCAGCGACCACGATGAATCGATCGCTAATTCGGTAGCTAACAGGTTTAGCGACCGAATATGTCGCTAAGCAGTTGATTTTTTGTAGTGTCTATAGATGGATCCGATGAACAACATGACCCATTCGGGGTACCTGGGGCTGGCTTTTGAGCATAGAGATGAGGGTGGCGCGTGGGTCATACACTCGAGGTCTCGAAGCGCTGTATATACCGGGCCTTTACTCACTACAAAGGGAACAAAAGCAGGAACTATGACGTGCACTCATAGTATTAAGATAGTAGAAGTGCCACTGCCTCCTATATGGCTTCTCTTGAGGACTTTGGTGGCGACCGACAACACTTATCATCAGCCTCCACCACTTCAATTCATGTTTGGGTCAACACCCGTCTCTCCGGCACCAGAGTCACCAGTACCCATTGTCCTAGTGGGAGGAGAGGACGATGATGATGAGGTGACGGTTGAAGAAAACCTTGAGGAGGAGGATCCTATTGAAGAGGATCCAGTGGAGGATGCTGCGGAGGGGGTAGAGTATCACCCCCTAGATGATGATATCACCCCTATATGATGATGCTGTCGATCCTATTGTTGATGCGGATGTTAGAGTAGGTTCACCAGATCCTTCTCCAGTTAGGGATGATCATGTTGGTCTCCCTAACGGCTTCCATTAGTTTGAACAGCTTAGGAGTTGTCTGATAGGGGTAATGTTATGCTTCTTTTACTGTACATCAGGCTGATGAGAGCCATGTCTTTTTGAAATCCTGGTTCTTTGCTTAACCCCTTTGATCTTTTGGTATTGTATCTGTATTTACTTTCTAAATATTTGCAACCACTGACAAATGACCCGAAATCACAAGGGTCCTGGTGATGTAATTAAAGTATGATGATGTGTAATGATATGGAGGTGCATGTATGAGCAGGTTGTGCTTTTTATGTATGAGTCGAAATTTTTTTTTTAACACCGTTTTTCAAACTAGAATAAGAGATGATCTTATCTTCCGAAAGTAAACCAGCAAAAGTTTTTCTATTTTATTTTCCGCATTTTAGTAGTCTCATTGAAGAGAAAGTTTATTTGACCACTATTTCCGATCCAAGTGTTAGTCTCACAGTTATCCATATCCATATATATGAGATATAATAAGATAAAGTGTTCTTATATATTTAAACTTTAATGATTTGTAGATATTTTTATACTTTCATGGTGCACAATTTTTGCATAATGGTAATGGACAATATTCTTGGGTGGTATTTTGTTAATTACATGTAATACGTAGAGATATTCATTGAGGAAAAAAATAAATAAGTAAAGGTTTATATTGAATTATTTAGTATCAATCAACATGATATGTGAATGTTCATGCATATTACAATTTAGGAAAATGTTAGACATTGGTTAAGGAATTAAAATGATAAGTTTTTATGGGCAAATAATGTAGTCAATATATTGAAAAGTATGATTGTTGGTCTTCCCAAAAAACCTTACTATTCTAGTATTCTTTCACTCGTTAACTTAACCATTGCCTTAAGGCACTGGTCAGCAAGATCATACAATTTAAAGTTTGAATCTCTATTAATGTTCATAATATTTAAAAGAGTTTAATTATTATATATTGTCAGTGTAAAGTTTTTTATATTGTCAACCAATTGGAAATCATAATATGAATGCCTTTTAAGCTGGTTCGGATTAGAGTCAAAGATTTTTATTGCTTAGTCAGTTTCTGATTGTTTGATAAAAAAAATTACACTATCAATATATATCAATCAAACAATATTATATATATATATATATATATATATATATATATATATATATATATTTACCAGAATCAAACATTATATTCTTAAAAGTTGAATAATTGTTAATTTAAAACATTGATAGAGGTTCTGATTTTGAAATTTCAAATTTATACAATAATTTTGACATGTGTTTTAATCTTTTTGTGCTATTTAACATGCATAATAAATTTTTGTATACAGTTCAAAGAAAATTGTACACATTTCAAAATTTGAATCTTTGTTTTCCTCAAAAAAAATTTGAATCTTTATTAATGTTGATTATGTTATGAATATTTAGTGGATGTTCATCTCCCTAAGTCATTTTATATATATATTATCTAGAAGGCTCTTATAACTCTCATGAAAAAAAGGTTTTATTAGTTATTGCCCTTGACTTCATATGTTAATTATACATTGTGTTAGACCCTTAATGGACTTACAAAACTTGTGTCCTTTGAATAGGACTTCTATAGCATGATAAATTAAGATCGTAACCTTAAAGAGCATAATACATACAAAGACTATATACTCTTCTCCTTATCTACTCCCTCTCTAGTATTATATTTTTTTTATAATATCTCATTCATGTTTTGGTTTATTTTATAAAAAAATATTTAAAATAATTATAGTATTAAAAATTTGAACTATTAAATTTATTTTTGGTGCTGAACTATTATTAATTTGAATCTTTTAAAAGTAGTCCGTGTAGGATTTTAATGACACGTACTAACTAACGATATAATTAAGTTTGTTTATCAAATATCTCTACTTTAGTCAAATAAGTTATTATAAGTTAATAAGTTATATGTTAGGTTATTTGATTGGCCAAATAAAGCCTTAGAATTAGTCATAGCTGTTATCATCATAAAAATGAAAATTACCATTATATGTCATCATAAATTAGACATATATCTATAATTTGAATATGTAAAATATGTAAAATCAGTTGGGACGATAGACAAGCAGGTAATTTTGCCCATTGTCACAAACATATTATCTTTCCGAAGATGAACATTAGCGCCAGCAAAATGGTACGTGATATCAGGGTACTCTTCAAATTCAATGTTTGCCAACCTATAACATAAGTTAAATGGTTAACGAGTAAATCGTAGTCGTGGAGCATCAATAACCTTTGCAACTGCAGCTTCAACACTTTTATAGAGAGCTATTCCAAGAAAAGTCAATGTGGTTCCAGAATCAATTATAATGTCTATACCTTCTTCTGATTCTTGCTGCACCTTCACATCTTCAATTGAGACAGCATTAAGTGTAAGGTAATAAGCGGATCGAGCTTTGTACACAAAAGTGGTAGTAACTGTTACAGCTCTTGGCATTGTTGATTCAATCCCAATCTGTAGTTTACTAGTTGAGTTTGCACTTGCAGTGGAGGGAAGTAAACAGTATGAGAATATGTCACCAATTTCATTACCTGGTTGTGAAACTAATGACAAAGGTCCACCCTATGGATGTAAATGGGGCGGGGTGGGTACGGGTAGTAGCCCCCCACTACCCGTCCCATTAGATGAAGGTTTTAAACAAATTTATCAATATTTACGGGTATCCATGTATATTCAAACACTTCACAAAATTATTGAATATTAGACTAATTTTTTTATTCAAACACCTGACATCACTCACACTTAAGCATTAATCTAGAAGCATTAATCGAGAGGCATTAATCCATAACACAGTAATCTAACAAAAGCAATTATATGTAACACAATGATCCATACGGCTTGAGAATGATAAGGTTTGGGTGTTACGACTGTCAAATTTCAGAAACAAAAAAAGGTCGTGAAAAAAAGTAGGACATTTGGTTTATATATGTAAAGGGATATTTTAGTAATTTCACCTTAGCGGGTATCCGCGGGTATGGATACTACCATACCCGCCCTTACCCCATTAATAAACGGGTAGAGAAAATATCCATTTAATTTATCCACAGATACCCATTAAAGTATCCATTTTCTACCCGTTACGGATATTATCCACGGATATCCACGGGAACGGATAAAATTTACATCCTTAGCTAGTCCGTCCCCCAAGACTAGGGGTGGCAAAATGATCCATTTGTCCACCATCCATCCAGTCCATTCATGAAAAAATCCATCCAATCCATCCATTTATAAAAAAATAATATAAATGGATTGGATGGATTGGATTATTTTTGTAGTAGATGGTTTATGATCCATCCAATATATTTTAGAATCCATTGGACCAACAATAAAAAATGTAACGGATCAACTTTTATCCATTCCAAAACCAATTTATTTTTTTCATATTATTTTTCACCAAATAAAAAAACCTCCATTTGTAAAAAAAAAAAGTCTATCTAATTTTCTCTTCCGTTCCTTATTATTTTTTCTTCACTATTTTTTATTTTATTTAGGATCAAACTTAGGTACAGTATTCTAGTTACTGTGCCTATTGTCTTAAGGAAAAACACTATAAAAGTATTGAAAGAGTTATCCAGTCCATCCAAAGAGTTATCCATCCAATCCATCCATTACAAAAAAAAAAAAACTTTAATGGATTGGATCAAGTTGGATCATTTTATATTAAGGATGGATCACTATCCATCCACTATGTTACTAAATCCATGGGATGATATTCTTAAATTAAAAACAAATCCATCGGATAAAATTGAAAAATAAAACAAAATTTACAAAATCCACTACCGATCCATTTTTGAGTTAAAAACAAAAACACACAACATATGAATACTACATGCGACATGTGTTAAATTTAAGCAGCAAAATTGGCCGAAGAGAATTGAACTGTTGAAGAGGATTTGGATTACTGCTACTGCTAGAGTATTTTCTTATTCCATTATAAGTTTCTTTGTTTGTATTTTTATGTTAACATTCTTAATGATATGGTATGTGCAGTTCAGGGACATCAGCAGGAAAACCTAAATTGACGCCATCAATTGTCGAAGATCTTGACCGCCATCAAAATTATTTAATTGTAAAAAAAAATATTCTTTAAAATAATTTTTATGGATGGATTGGATATCCATCCATAAAAAAATTGCTAATGGATGGATTGGATTTTTTTTAATGAATTTTTAATGGATCATAATGGATTAATGGATCGTTTTCAATCCATCCATTACAATCCGCATAAAAATTTATCCAATCCATCCATTTGCCACCCCTACCCAAGACCAACAATAACTGTGTCTGTGCTTTTGAACAGCCCAGTATTGACATGTCCACACCCAAACATAGTTTTAGTGTGTGTTTGGATTAGCTTTTGACAAACGTGATTTCAGAAAGAATTGATTTTGTAGAATTGATTGTGGTTAAAAGTGAGTTGATAGTGAAGTGATTTGTGTTTGGATGCCTTCATGAAAAAGTGATTCTTATCAATTCATATTGTTTGGATAGTTTAGATCAAAATTGCTTCTAAGTGTGCAATCATTCAAAAACAGTGCACTAAAACCATGGACGTGATTCAAGTTTACCGTAGAAGCTACAAAATCCAGCTTCTGTATGGACGTGAGTTTGGGACCAAAAGCAATTTTCGGACTTGGAAGCCAAACATCAAATTTTTTCGGTCAACGGTGGTTTGACCATAGCAGAAACACTTTTGGGGGAGAAAACCACTGAACCAAACATGCACTTAGGAGAAGCAAAAGCACCAGAATTGGAACCAAAGTTAGTGATGTCTTTAGCCAAGTCTCCTTCTGAATAGGATTCATCCGAATATGTTATAAGCTACCTTCAAGGTTGGAAACATAAATTTGATTTGAAGAGTACATACTGAATCAAACTTATATAATTATTTAAAGAAAAGAAAAATACTAATGAATGTCCTAGGTTAAGGAATCAAGTAAATACAGTTTTTATTGAAAATTAATGTATTTAATATTTATAAAAGTGAAATACTAAGAGTATGTTTGCTTTGTTTTCAATTTTCAATTTTAAAAAATAATTATAAAACTGTTATTTTGTTTTCATTTATGTCTTGTTTTCAAAAAGTTTGTACATGAAGTGCAACCAAAAGTTGTTTTTTCATGTTTTCGATTTATAATAAAATTTAAAGTATGTCTGTTTTATAATTATTTTTGAAAATAAAATAAAATAAAATACTAGAAACAAAAAGGAGATTGTTTTAATTTCCTATTTTTAGAAATAATTAAAACATAAATAATTATAAAATTGTCACATTATTTTCATTCTATTTCTTATTTTCAAATATATGAAAATAAGAAACAAAATAAAAACAAGCTAATAGTTTTATAATTATTATTTTTGTTTTAATTATTAATGAAATCTTGAAATTGAAATAGAAAATAAACAAAAGAGACTCTTAATTTTTTTTAATGAAAACTTTTTTTTATGTATTCCTTAACCAGTGTAGTTAACATGACCAAAATTTTAAAGCATTTTAAACAAGCAAATTTAAATGATAACATAACATTTTAAACAAGTACATTAAGATGATAGCATAGGTGGGTTTTGTTCCACCCTAGTAGTACCTGCATTGGTCTGTAGCCCCACAAGAATGCTTGTCAATCAAGGTACAAGAATCAGAATCACAAAGTATCTCCTCGTAGGTAGAAGAATGTGTTTTGGATCAAATATTGGGTCTGTTTGTTTGTAACAATCCTGACAAGGCAAGCATTGTACCCAAACAAGACCACTGCCTATGTCTGCAACAGCAAGTCACTCTACTGGTGGTGTACCTATAAAGATTTTCCTGAGGCAATCTCCTTGGGTGGCAATAACTACAGTTTCAGCTTTGCTTCCCTGATCATTTGCAGTGAAGTTGAAATGGTTGTTTCGAGAAACGGAGCGCATTGCAGAATTTAGAAGGACCTCTCTTTGGGTCATCAAAGAGTCATAGAAGAATGATAAAGGTGAGTCTCGATGAATAAGGTCAATGCTTAAACCATTATCTAATTTAGCTTCAGCTAATGATAGAATTGACTCTGGGATAAAATAATGACCAAAAAGAGTATAACTCCTTTCATGTTGCAACTTGCAAAACTCAGGTCAATATGCTATATATATAGAGAGAGAGATGTGTTAATATTAATCAACTAATTTTGAAAATCTGGATTTGTATAATCCTACGAATAAATAATTGTGACTATATATCATTTCAAAATCAAAATATTGATGCGTGGTATGTCAAAGATTTTACAATTTAAATCTCCATTAATACCATATATATTTTAAAAGGAATTTAATATCGTGGAAATACTGAACAATAATATATATAAAATGAATTTATTGTATTCTAAGGAGGAATCTTATTTAAAACCAACCCATCAAAGTTCTCCCAAATCAAACGGAAGAGAGAAGGATGAGCTTGATCAAAATATAAGCTTGCTGCCAGGGATGGAGCCGAACTTGAACAATGAAGTGGGCCTATTATAAAAATTAAGTTTATCTTACAAATATATACACATCAAATTAAATCGCATACCAAATTATACTCATAATTATATGATCAACACAGTGAATATTGTTTAAGTACTAAAAAAATTAAATATCATTTACTTATATATATATATATATATATATATATATATATTCAGAAAACATATATAATGAATTTATTTAAATTAATTCATTTTGTTTTCAATTTCCAATTTTGAAAAATAATTATTAAACTGTCATCTTATTTTCATTTATTTCTTATTTTCAAAAAATTTGTACAGGAAGTACAACCAAAAGTTGTTTCTTCATGTTTTCGATTTATAATAAAATTTAAAATAGAAACAAAGTGATTGTTTTATAATTATTTTTTAAAATAAAAAATAAAAATAAATACTAGAAACAAAAAGGAGACCGTTTTCATTTCCTATTTATAGAAATAATTAAAACATAAATAATTATAAAAATGTCACATTATTTTCATTCTATTTTCTGTTTTCAAAGATTTGGACAGGAGACACTAAAAAAAACTTTTTATTTGCTTTTACTGTACAAATATATGAAAATAGGAAATAAAATAAAAACAAGCTAATAGTTTTGTAATTATTATTTTTGTTTTAATTACTAATGAAATCTAGAAATTGAAATAGAAAATAAACCAAACAGACTCTTAATTTTTTAATGAAAACAACTTTTTTTTATGTATTCCTTAACCAGTGTCATTAACATGACCAAAATTTTAAAGCATTTTAAATAAGCACATTTAAATGATAACATAACATTTTAAACAAGTACATTAAGATGATAACATAAGTGGGTTTTGTTCCACCCTAGTAGTACCTGCATTGGTCTGTAGCCCCACAAGAATGTTTGTCAATCAAGGTACATGAATCAAAATCACAAGGTATCTCCTCATAAGTAGAAGAATGTTTTGAATCAAATATTGGGTCCGTTTGTTTGTAACAATCTGGACAAGGCAAGCATTGTACCCAAACAAGACCACTACCTGTGTCTGCAACCAGGGGCGGATCTTCTTGGGGACATAGGGGAGCCTTGGCTCCCCCAAGATTTTTTTTTTCTTTGTTGATATACACATATTATTGTCACACCAATGATACATTATATATATTTTTATTGCAAACTAAATCAAATGACTATGATAGCACAGCGGTTAGGTGACTCTATGCAACTCCAATGTTCCCAGTTCGAATCAGTGCAGGGAATATTTTTTGTTTTTAGACTTTTATTATGCAAAATAATTCAAAATGTCCTGGAGTGAGAATCGAACCCTGCTCTTTTGTGCATAAACGAGTGAAATAAACCACTGGACCAACGATTACTTCATACAAAATTGTGAAATATACATATTTATCTATTATCTTATTTGGCCCCCTCAAGATATTCTGTCAAGCTCCGCCACTGTCTGCAACAGCAAGTGACATTACTGGTGGGGTACCTATAAAGATTTTCATGAGGTAATCTCCTTGGGTGGCAATAACTACAGTTTCAGCTTTGCTTCCCTGATCATCTGCAGTGAAGTTGAAATGGTTGTTTCGAGAAACGGAACGCATTGCAGAATTTAGAACGACCTCTCTTTGGGTCATCAAAGAGTCATAGAAGGGTGATAAAGGTGAGTCTCAATGAATAAGGTCAATGTTTAAACCATTATGAAGTTTAGCTTCAGCTAATGATAGAATTGACTCTGGGAAAAAAATAATGACCAAAAAGTGTATAACTCATTTCATGTTGCAACTTGCAAAACTCAGGTCAATGCTAGAGAGAGAGAGTTGAAGGAGCAATAGTTTATACATATTTATAGGAAGGTTTGCAATACAACAACAACAATCAAGCCTTATCCCACTAGGTGGGGTCGGCTACATGGATCATACGGTGCCATAACGTTCTATCATGAATCATGTTAATAGTTAAATCATTGCCCTCTAAATCTTTCTTAATAGTTTCTCCTATAGTTTTTCTTGGCCTACCTCTGCCTCTAGCTATTGGATTGCCCTCCACCTGGTCCATTCTCCTTACTACAGAATCTAAAGGTCTCCTCCATACATGCCCAAACCACCTAAGTCGAGATTCAACCATCTTTTCTACAATAGGTTCTACCCCAGCTCTCTCTCTATTGCTATCATTCCTAATCCTATCACGTATAGTTTTTCCGCTCATCTAGTGCAACATTCTCATCTTTGCTACATTGATTTTACTCTCGTGTTGGTTTTTTACCGTCCAACACTCCGTCCCATACATCGCCGGTCTAATAGTTGTATGGTAAAATTTTCCCTTTAGCTTAAGAGGTACCTTTTTATCACACAAAAAAACCCGAAGCCTTCCTCCGTTTCGACCACCTTGATTGAATCCGATGGTTTACATCTCCCTCAATTTCTCCATCATTTTGTATAATAGACCAAGATATTTAAACCGTGTGACTCTAAGCTAGAGGTGTTTCGCCTTTTGCTAAAGTTACACTCCATATATTCCATCTTGCTTCTACTCAAACGGAAGCCAGGTGCTTCTAAAGCTTGTCTCCAAGTCTCCAACCTTCCATTTATATCCTCTCTCGACTCTCCAACTAAAACTATATCATATGGGAAAAGCATGCATCACGGTGTTGGCTCTTGAATGTGCTCTGTAAGTACATCCAAGACCAAGGTAAAAAGATAGGGGCTTAAAGCTGACCCTTGTGTTGACGGATCTAGGCAAGTATAGCTAGTCGTACAAGTAATACGGTGGTGAGACTGTTTATCGTTCCCACGAGGACTGTGACAAGTACTAGCACGTACTGAATCAATTACTATCTAAGCGGATATTTGGATTGAAGGGAGTTCTATACTAATTATCAAGCCCAAAACAAACAAAACCAAAGGAAAAGTTCTTTGAGAATTTCTATCGAACACTTGGAAGGCAGTTAAAGGGATTCTTCAAATATATAAAAGACGTTGGGATTAGGTTCACTAAACTTCATCCCCATGCAATGAAATGACTAATAAACAATTTCTACATCAAATATGACAATCAATCCACTAGATTACTCAAGCCTTGATTCCTCAGATGACAAGAGCCTAAATCCACTAATAGACCCTAATTCCTTAGGTGGCCTAGATTAATGAATTTGCATGATGATTAGGGATTACACGATTGCTAATAAACCTAAATCCATTCCTAGATACAAGGTTTACCAGGTGGTTGATTTCAGTTCTAGTTATAATACGAATTTTCCAATTGCATACCAAAACAATAATCAAGTCATGGGGGATCACGCCACAACAAGCATTAAGCATGGAGATCAATCACTCATAATGAAGCAAAAACTGTATTACAAGATCAAGTCAAATACATGGAGAATTCAGAAATAGCTACATCTAATCCGAACAATGGGAGTTTAGCTACTCATGATCATAGCCAAAATCAAAGAAATAAAGATGAAGAGGAGAAGAGACTCCATGGAATCCTTGTGCAGCTGCCCCCAGTTCAGAGAGAGTGTTTGAGGGTTTCCAAAAACTTTTTTCTTCTGTTTTGCTCGTGCCTCTTTATAGATCAGGATTCGCGTCAAGGCCGTGAGCGCGCTTTCAAAATATGTTTGTCACGGTCGTGACACTCATCACGGCTAGGCCGTGATAGCTTCTGCCTTCACCAATTAGTCTGTCACGGCCGTGATGAGAATCACGGCTAGGCCGTGACAGATTCTGCCTAGGAGGGTTCTGACTCAGTTAACATGTCACGACCGTGATGGGCATCACGGCTAGGCCATGACAGCTTCTGACTTATGCCTTCTTTCTTCTCAATTATTGCTCGATCACGGTCGTGATGGTCATCACGGCTAGGCCGTGATGGGCTCTGCTTGGGTCATTTTCTTCACTTTTCAAGCTCTGTCTTCATCCAAGCTCCATCATGGCTAATCTTGAGCATTTTTCCTTAAATTCCTGCAAAACAACACCAAGAAACCGCTTCACCCGTTCCAAGGTAAAAACTAATAGAAATCAATTTAAATATGCCTAAACTATATGAAAATGCATGCAGAAATGTACAAGAATTATGATGTGAAATCACACTGTCAAATCACCCCAAGCTTATTCATTTGCTTGTCCTCAAGCAATCACTAAGGCCAGAAGAGATGAATAATCAAAGCATGGATAGTGAACCAAGAACCCGAGTGATGACTGATCCAAGTAACAGGCATTTTCAAATAATTCAGCAAGAGACAATCAGTTTCAAGTCCAATTAGAAGCTTAGGTTTCTTAGACTCATATTCTCACTGATTCGGGCACTCTTTCTCACCCGAAAATCACCTCAAGCTTGTTCATTTTCTTGGCACTCTTTCTCACCTCACTCAAGTGTTTAGGGATATATGACAATTCGCTCCATTTTCCTCAAGGAATGAATTCTACCATAGGCTTGACTATCAACCAAATATCTACTTTATTAATGAAAACAATTAAGAATCAAGAGGTCTTTTGCTTTGGTTGTAACGGGGCCATGGGATTAATCATTAGGTGGGGAAATCAAGAAAAGGACATTTCAAAAGGCTACACAAAACATCAAGCATTGCAAATCATGACACCTTCTAAAATACCTTTTTTTGGGTTTTGATTTATTTTACCACCTTTCCTTCTTTCTTTTTCTTTTATTTCTCACTTTTTCTTTTTGTCATCCCCTTCTCTATTTATATTTCTTTTTCTCTTATTTTTCTTTTATTTGGAGAAGGGGAGATTTTTCAGCTCAAGAGAAACATTTTTCTGATTTTCTCATCCCATACTTTTTCAACTACCTTTTTACCAAATACTTTAGAAGGTGCCCTATCAAGCATAATTCATCAATATATTTCAAGGCACCAAGAAAAGTATTTTATTCTTTCAGGCTCAAAATTGGGCAACTAAGGGATAGCATTTAGTCAATCAAAGCTCAGAAGGCTGGAAAAATACCTAGTGCCTCAATCATTTTCAAAAATGTTTTCAAAAATTTTTAAGCTTAACGGTTTCAAGTCAAGTTCTTGAGAATACAGACCAATAGGAATAACACTCTATCACAAAGAGCGGGGTAGATTTAGTGAGTACCCCTTTTTGGCTCAAAATCTCACATTTTAGTAGTTCAAAAATCAGTGAGAAACACAAATCTACGAAACCACATACTAATTATCAACTATCACAGATCATCTCAAGAATTTTTATTTGTAGCCTTATCACAAGAATAGAAAATTGGGTTCAACAATTCACTATCTCAATTTATTTGGCACTCAGTTCTCACAATTGGATGCAAAATCTAAGCAAGGGGGTAATCTGATCATGTGATCATGCAAACTATGCCTATATGAATGCAACATGCAAAATGCAAATGCAAAATACCCCTACCCCAAGCTTAAAAACTTACATTGTCCCCAATGTAAATAATCAAGTCGTAGAGAGGAAAGAAAAATTGGAACGACTTACTGAGGCGGTAGCGGGTGTTGGCTAACATGATTAGTCAGAAACTTGTTGGGAAATGCATCACGGGCAGGCCGTGATCAATTCTGGTCCATAGGAGTAGCCTGTCATGGTCGTGACCTCCATCACGGCCAGACCGTGATGCTCTCTGATCTTCAAGGCTCTCTCATCACGCCCGTGATTGGTATCACGGCTGGGCCGTGATCCTTTCTGGTCTTTCTGGCTAGCTCATCTCGGCCGTGACCAGTGTCACGGCCTGGGCGTGATGGCTGCTGACTGTGCTTGTTCTTGCCCTTCTTGCTTCTCCTTCCTCCTTACCCTGAAAACACTTAACACATTTATTAACAAATCTCTTGATCTTCTCAAATTATTCAAGAGTTAAAAATAAAAAACAAACGGAAAATGAAAAGAAAACTTGGGTTGCCTCCCAATAAGCGATTCTTTAACGTCACTAGCTTGACGGGTAGGTGATCTCAAGGATCATGGAGGCGCACAGCTGAGATCAATCTCTCGATGTCACCTCCCAAGTAGGCCTTGAGCCTTTGGCCATTGACTTTGAAAATCCTTTTTGAAGTAGGATCCTCCACTTCTACAGCTCCATGAGGTGAGACTTCTTTGACAATGAACGGTCCCGACCACTTAGACTTCAACTTGCCCGGAAACAATCTCAGCCGGGAATTGAATAATAGAACTTGTTGTCCCGGCTGAAATGTTTTCATCACGATCTTCTTGTCATGGTAGGTCTTGACTCGCTACTTGTAAATAACTGCATTCTCATATGCATTAAGGCGCATCTCCTCTAATTCATGCAGTTGATTGACTCTTTTCTCACCCTCCAGAGTGGCATCAAAATTCAAGAACTTCAATGCCCAAAAGGCTCGATGCTCCAACTCTACGGGTAGATGACATGTCTTCTCATAGACCATCTAAAACGGATATAACCCCACATAAGTTTTTAGTGCATTCCGGTAAGCCCACAAGGCATCGTCAAGCTTCCTTGCCCAATCTCTTCTTGAGGTGGCCACAGTTTTTTCCAGAATCCGCTTAATCTCCCGGTTAGAGACCTCCGCTTGCCCATTTGTTTGCGAATGATATGGGGATGCCACCTTATGCCTCACATCATACTTGGTCAACACATTCCTCAATTGTGAGTTGCAAAAGTGAGATCCCCCATCACTTATAAGGACCCTTGGGACACCGAACCGGGCAAAAATGTTCTTCTTGATGAATTTAATCACTGTCTGGGCATCATTCTTCGGTGTTGCACTGGCCTCCCCCCATTTGGAAACATAGTCCACCGCCACCAAGATATATTGATTGGAGAATGAAGGTGGAAGTGGACCCATAAAGTCTATGCCCCAGCAATCAAATACCTCAACCTCCAATATGTTCTGCAGTGGCATCTCATCCTTTTTTGAAATGTTCCCGGTCCTTTGGCACTTGTCACAACTCTTCACATGATTGTAAGAGTCCTTGAAGATTGAGGGCCAAAAGAGCCCAGATTGGAGGACCTTTGCAGCTGTCCTATCCCCATTGTAATGTCCACCATATGGGGAGTTATGGCAATGCCACATAATTTTCCTTGCTTCCTCTTGACTAACACACCTCCTCCATAAGCCATCCGGTCCAACCTTGAACAAAAATGGGTCATCCCACATGAAATGGTTGGCATCCCGGAAGAATTTCTTCTTTTATTGCCAAGTGAGGTGCTCTGGAACAATATTGGCTGCCTTGAAATTTGCCATGTCGACAAACCATGGTCTTTCATGCACCAGAAATAAGGCCTCATCTGGGAACTCATCCCGAATGTCTTTTTCTTTGGCAGCAACTTCTTCATTCACTAGCCAAGATAAGTGGTCAGCCACCAAATTTTCGCTGCCCTTTTTGTCCTTAATGACTACGTCAAATTCTTGCAACAATAGAATCCACCTTATGAGTCTTGGTTTTGAATCTAACTTAGTCAACAAATATTTAATTGCAGCATGATCAGTAAAAACAGTGACTTATGAACCAATCAAGTATGAACGAAATTTTTCCAATGCAAACACTATGGCCATCAACTCTTTTTCAGTTGTTGCATAATTTACTTGGTTCTCATTGAGAACCTTGCTAGCATAGTGAATGACATGGAAATTTTTTTCCCTCCGCTGTCCCAAAACTGCCCCAACTGCGTAGTCACTGGCATCACACATTAATTCAAATGGTGACTCCCAGTTGGGTGCAACAAGAATGGGAGCAGTGATCAACTTGTCTTTCAAAATTTGAAAAGAGGTAAGACAAGCAGTATCAAACACAAATGGAGTGTCCTTGTTCAAAAGGCCACACAACGGCTTGGCTATCTTTGAGAAGTCCTTGATGGACCGCCGGTAAAAGCCGCATGCCCAAGAAAACTCCTCACACCCTTGGCATTCACTGGTGGAGGTAGTTTCTCAATCACATCAATCTTGGATTTATCCACTTCAATCCCTTAGCTGAAATTTTGTGCCCAAGCACAATGCCTTCCTGCACCATAAAATGACACTTCTCCCAATTTAAGACTAAATTGGTGTCCATGCACCTCTTTAACACAGCAGCAAGGTTAGACAAACAATTATCATAAGAGGAACCGAAAACAGAAAAATCATCCATGAAAACTTCAATGTATTTTTCTACCATATAAGAGAAAATGGAACGCATGCACCTTTGAAATGTCGCAGGCGCATTACAAAGACCGAAAGGCATCTTCCGATAGGCAAAAACTCCGAAAGGGCATGTGAAGGCAGTTTTCTCTTGGTCTTCCGGGTTAACCGCAATTTGGTTATAACCCGAATAACCATCCAAGAAACAATAGTAAGCTTGCTCGGCCAACCTCTCCAACATCTGGTCCATGAATGGAAGTGGGAAGTGATCCTTCCTAGTAGCTTGATTTAGCTTCCGGTAATCTATACACATTCGCCAACCGGTGACCGTTCTAGTTGGGATCAACTCATTCTTCTTGTTTTGCACGACGGTCATGCCACCTTTCTTTGGAACCACTTGTACCGGACTCACCCAAGCACTATCGGAAATTGGATAGATCATTCCAGCTTCAAGGAGTTTCAGCACCTCCTTCCTTACCACTTCTTTCATTGTAGGATTGAGCCTCCTTTGCGGTTGGACCACCGGTTTAAATTCAGCATCCATCATGATCTTGTGCATACAAAACGTGGGGCTAATACCTTTCAAATCTGAGATGGACCATCCAATATCTGTTTTATGCTCTCGAAGCACCCTTACAAGCTTCTCCTCTTCCAATTTGGACAATACATTGCTCACTATGACAGGGTCTTCATCATTCTCACTAAGAAATACATACTTCAAGTGGGGAGGTAGAGGCTTAAGCTCTAACTCGAGCTTCTCTTGGACTTCATCCTTTTTGAGCTCTTCTTTCTTAGTGTTGACAGCAAGTTGCTTGGGTTGAACTTCCAGATCACACAAACAGTCTTTTATTTCCTTCTCCTCTTCCTCATCAAGATTTTCAATAGAGTTCACAATTACCTTCTCAAGAGTAGAGGAGTGGAGCTGATGTGCAAAGGCTTCTTTAGCCACTACATCCACAATGTCCATGCGGAAGCAATTCTCTTCATCACTCGGGCGATGCATAGCTTCAAACACGTTGAAAGTAACCTCTTCATCTTGCACTCTGAGTCGGAGTTGGCCCTTTTCTACATCTATCAAAGCACGACCAGTTGCTAGAAAAGGTTTCCCCAATATAAGTGGAACTTCCGCATCTTCCTCCATATCTAATATCACAAAATCCACTGGGAAGATAAACTTATCCACTTTCACCAAAACATCTTCCAGAATACCATAAGGATGCTTGATTGATCTATCGGCTAGTTGCAATGCCATCCTTGTTGGTTTCACCTCACCACCTCCAAGCTTGTTCAAAATTGAAAGCGGCATCAAATTGATACTCTCTCCCAAGTCACACAAGGCCTTCCCAATAGCAACACTCCCAATAGTGCAAGGGATTGTAAAACTACCAGGATCTTTAAGCTTTGGAGGTAGCTTCCTTTGAAGTATCGCACTACACTCTTCTGTCAAGGCAACAGTCTCACCTTCTTTGAACTTTCTTTTCTTCGTGAGCAACTCCTTCATGAACTTTGCATAAGTGGGCATCTGCTCTAGTGCTTTAGCAAAGGGTATGTTAATCTGTAACCTCTTGAATATGTCAAGAAATTTGGCAAACTGTTCTTCCTTCTCCTTTTTCTTGCTCAAATGAGGATACAACAACTTCACATAAGAGGGGATATCTTAAGGCTTATCTCCATCTTTCAAAATCTGACTTTTACTCCTCCTCAAAATTGAATTCTCATCCACTAGCTTCTCCCTCTTGTCTTTTTCACTGTCTTTTTCTTCCTCCTCTACTACAACCTCTTTACCTTTTTCCTCTTTTTTCTCATCACTCAACTCTGTTTTTTCATCAACTCTCTGATTTTTCACTAAAGGCTCACCACTTTCTTCCTCAAGACTTTTGCCACTCCTCAAAACAATAGCCTTACAATGCTCTTTAGGATTAGTTTGAGTATTACCTGAAAAACTGCTGCTAGATTGCTCCGCTAGTTGCTTTGCAATCTGTCCAACTTGAACCTCCAAGTTCTTTATGGAAGCATCGGTGTTTTTCTGGTTTGACATGGACATTTGCATGAACTGATTGAGAGTGTTCTCCAAGATAGAAGTCCGGTCTTGAGGTGGTGGTGTGGGTTGAGGCTTACTTGCTTGTACGGCATCATGTTTCCAACCAAAACTTGTTTGATTCCTCCACCCTTGGTTTTAATTGTTGGAGTATTGGTTGTTACCTTGCCGCCCATAGTTCCCCATATAATTAGCTTCCTCATGGGAACTAGGTGGTGCCTCACATGTTCCATTATCATGATCTCCTCCACAAAAATCACATCTCATTACTTGTTGAGGTGGCATGGTTGTCCCTTGAACAATTTGGAGTTGTTGTGGAAGTTGAGCTAGTTGCTTAGTGATGGACTCAAGTTGTTGTGTCATAATCTTATTTTGAGCCAAAAGTGCAGTTTGTGAGTCTAACTCCAACACTCCCCTTCTTGATGTGGGACCTCGATCATGATGCATCAAATAGTCATTAGATGCCATAGCTTCTATCAAAATCAATTCTTCCTGATGCGTGATTTTTAGATATAAAGGCAAGTGCACCTCATCGCAATCAAGTAATACGGTGGTAAGACCGGTTATCGTATCCACAGGGATCGGTTGTCAATTACCAATTCGCAAACTCAACAACTATCTAGACTAAACTATGGCATGAAGAGATCATAAAATAAAGAAACAAAATATTTTTGTCTTTTTGGAATTTTGTCAAACACTTGGTATGCAAACAGAGACGTGGCTAGAATTGTCAGGGTTAGACTACACTAATCCTCCCTTAGTTGCAATGAAATGGCTTCTAACACAAGTCCTAATTCAATTATGTCAATCAAGCCTTTTCTAAAATACTCAAACCTAATGTCTTAGGTGCATTGAGCCTAAAACCCCAAATTAAACCCTAATGTCTTAGGTGGAATAACCTGAGATTTTGCATTAAGTTAAGACTTATAAGATTGCAAGCAGCCAACACCTATGTCTAGATTCTTGACCTACTTGGCATATGATTCATGAGCATGCCTTAATACCAATCTGTCAATTGTCTATCAAAGCAACATATCATTCCTATGGGTAGCTAATCCAAGGAAAGCATTAAACACAGAATCACATACTCATAACGAAATAGAAACTTGCATTAAAACAACCACATCACTATACAACTAAGTTCAGAAAAGTTACATCTAACCCCAACAACAGGGGAATTTAACTACTCATGATAAGGAAATACAAAAGGGAAAAAGAGAAGGGATGAAGAACACTCATAGAGGAATCCTCCAATCTTCTCCCCATCCAAGAGCAGAGAAAACGCCCCCTTTTTGGGTAGAAACCCTCTCCAGCCGCCAGCCTCAGCCTGCTTCCCAAGTGCAGATCCCTAATTCTGTTCAGTGCAGCTCTATTTATAGATCAGGCGCGCGTCACGGCCGTGACAGCCATCACGGCCAGGCCGTGATGGTTTCTGACTTGGGCGCCTCTTCATTTACTGATTCGTCACGGCCGTGATAGCCATCACGGCTAGGCCGTGATCGTTTCTGACTTTTCCAACTAACAGGTCACGGCCGTGATAGCCATCACGGCTAGGCCGTGACAGCTTCTGACTTTTGGCTCAATTCTTTCTTCAGCTACTGCTCCCTCACGGCCGTGAGGGCCATCACGGCTAGGCCGTGATACTCTCTGCTTGGCTCAATTTCTTCTCTTTTCAGGCTCTAAGTCCTCCAAGCTTCATACTGGCTAATTCTTGGGCATTTAATCATGAATATCTGCAAAACAACACACAATACCACCTTATCCGTTCCAAAGGAAAAACTAAACAAAATCAACACTAAATTGGCCTAACTATATGCGAATGCATGCGGAAATGTACATGGAAAATGAGGTGAAATCACACTCATCAAATCACCCCAAGCTTAAGACTTTGCTTGTCCTCAAGCAACAAACCAAGGCCAGAAGATGAAAATAATCAGAGCAATGATAGTGAACTAAGAACCCGAGTAAAATGATCCAAGTAACAGGCATTCAATTATTTCAGCAAGAGACAATCAATTCAAGTCCAATTAGGGGCTTAGGTTTCCTAGACTCACATTCTCACTGATTCGGGCACTCTTGCTCACTTGAAGCTCACCCCAAGCTTGTTTATTTGCTTGGCTCTCTTTCTTGCCTCACTCACTCAAGTGTTCAAGTATATATAACAATTCGCTCCATTTTCCTCAAGGAATGATTCCTACCATATGCTTGACTATCAACTAAATCTCCACTTTATTTATGAAAACACCTAAGAATCAAGAGGTCTTTATTTGGTTGTAATGTGGCCATGGGATTAATCTTTAGGTGGGGATAACAAGAAAGGGATATTTCAAAAGGCTAAACCAAGTATCAAACATTTCAACACAAGACACCTTCTAAAATACCTTCTTGGGTTTTCAATACATTTTTCCACCTTTCTTTTCTTTCTTTTTCTTTTATTTCTCACTTCTCTTATTTGTCATCCCCATCTCTTTATATTTTTCTTTTTTTTCTTTTTTTTTTCTTTTTTTTTCTTTTTCTTTTTAATAATTTTTTTTTTCTTTTTCTTGGAGAGGGGAGATTTTTTAACTCAAAAGAATTATTTTTTTCTGATTCTTATCCCAAACTTTCAACTACCCTTTTCACCATTTCTGTAATACTTTAGAAGGTCCCTTATCAAGTATATTTATCAAAATTTTTCAGGGTACCAAGAAAAGCATGTCATTCATTCAGGCTCAAAATTGGGCAACTAAGGGTAGCATTTCATCATTCAATGCTCAGAAGGCCGGAAAAAATACCTATTGCCTCAATCCTTTTCGAAAATGTTTTCAAAAATTTTTAAGCTTCGAAATGGTTTCAAGACAAGTTCTAGAGAAAAACAATCCAAGAGGAACAACACTCAACACAAAGAACGGGGGCAGATTTAGTGAGTACCCCCTAATGGCTCAAAAGCTCACATTTATCAGTTCAAGAACCAGTGAGAAACACAAGTCTAAAGAAACATATGCTAATCATCAACTATCCAAGACCATCTCAAGAATATTTAATTTGAAGCCATATCACAAGAATAGAAAAATCAGGGTCCAAAAATTCACCATCACAGAAAAAATTGGCACTTAGTTCTCACAATCATAAGCTCAATCTAAGCAGGGGTAACCGAATCATGCGATTATGCAAACTTAAGCCTATATGAATGCAATATTTACAATGCAAGCAAAAAGATTACCCCTACCCCAAGCCTAAAGATTTACATTGTCCCCAATGCAAACAATCAAGTTGGAGAGAGGAGAAGAAAAATAAAATAAAGCAAAAAATTGGAACGACTTACCGAGGCGGTAGCGGGTGTTGGCTCACATGCTTTTTGGCTTTGTTTCTCCCTGCTCTTTTTGCTTCTCCTTCCTTATTATCCTGAAAACACTTAACAAATTTATTAATAAAAGAAAACTCTTGATCTTCTCAAATTATTCAAGAGTTTAACAATCAAAAACAAAAGGACAAAGGAAAAGAAAAATTGGGTTGCCTCCCAATAAGCGCTTCTTTAACGTCACTAGCTTGACTCATTAAGAAGCATCCACCTGGATCCCATAACCTGTGGTATAAGGACCAAGGGATGCTAACCATGTGAGATCCTTCACCTGGATCCCACGGTTTGCAGCAAAAATGTGGAAGTGAGCGCTCGAAATTCATGCTGACTTCTTCAAATGGGAAGCGCTTTTCAATTCCTCTCGGGTCAAAGATGACCCCTTTATCGACAAAATCTTCCCAATAAAAATGGGGTTTAACCTCTTGGACTGGCCATGGTGCCTGCATTTTTAAAGATCCAAAATCTGGTTTCTCAGGCAGAGGCATGAACTCCATTGTTGACTGCTTTAAAATGTGAGGTGGCAAACAAGTCGAGAGGATCACTGGTGCTGTTTTGGTTTCTGTACAATCTTCATTCTCAGCATTACCAAATCCATCACCTTCCAAATATGCAGAAATCTCAGCACAAACCACACAAGTGTTTTTCCCATCACATTCAACACATGCATTGGAACCAATAGCATCATCTAATTCCAAAAGTTCTTCATCATCCCCAAGCATGGTGAAATAGATGTCCTCCAAATGCCTCTTCCTTTCAGGCTCTTTAGTCAAGGGTTCAATGGGGAATGGTGCAACTATGTTCTCCAAAACAGGGTCTTCACTTCTTGACTCGGTTGCTCCCACTTCTTCTTCTTCCTCCTCATCCATTTTGGCATCATCTTCATCATCATACTTTATTGCATCACCTTCATCATCATCCATCAAGTTCCCTTTTGACATTCCGGATAGTTGGTTAGAGATTTTCTCAATACGTAAACCGAAACTTCGAATGGTGTCTTCTTGATTTTTTAATTCTTCCATTGTTGTTACCATGAAGTTCTCCAAAACAGCCTCTAAGTGAGGTCGACTATCCGGGATAGGTTGCTCAACCTCGATTGGGAATGCGGATTTGAAGTTCTCCCAAGCAACTTCCAATGGGGATGGCTCATCATACCATTGAGATGGTTGTGGTTGATATGAAGGTGTGGAAGATTCCCAATGTTCCTCTTGATCAATCCAAGTATTGTTTGGAGGGTTCCCCCACCATGGAGTGTAAGTGTTGGGATATTGATTTCCCCATTCAGAATAGCCTACCATTGGTGGAGGAGAGATTTGTGCCCTTGACAGCTCATCACTCACTTGTTGGATGTTTATGGCTAATTGCAGCATATCTGCCCGTAGCTGCAGCTCGGATATCTCAATTTCTGCATCAGATGGTTGATAGCAATTGTAGTCCATGATCCTGTCTAATCAGTTTTTCACCTCACAGACAATTAAGCCCAAGATCAAAGAAACACAAAAACAAATATATACAAAACTAACTAAAGAAAAGGATATCAAATATATACAGAAAAATAAAATAAAAATGTCTAAACTAGTTGTCTCATTTGTTACTACTGATATTGGCAAAGCCAATCCCCGGCAACGGCGCCAAAAACTTGATGCGTGATTTTTAGATATAAAGGCAAGTGCACCTCGTCGCAATCAAGTAATACGGTGGTAAGACCGGTTATCGTATCCACAGGGATCGGTTGTCAATTACCAATTCGCAAACTCAACAACTATCTAGACTAAACTATGGCATGAAGAGATCATAAAATAAAGAAACAAAATATTTTTGTCTTTTTGGAATTTTGTCAAACACTTGGTATGCAAATAGAGATGTGGCTAGAATTGTCAGGGTTAGACTACACTAATCCTCCCTTAGTTGCAATGAAATGGCTTCTAACACAAGTCCTAATTCAATTATGTCAATCAAGCCTTTTCTAAAATACTCAAGCCTAATGTCTTAGGTGCATTGAGCCTAAAACCCCAAATTAAACCCTAATGTCTTAGGTGGAATAACCTGAGATTTTGCATTAAGTTAAGACTTATAAGATTGCAAGCAGCCAAGACCTATGTCTAGATTCTTGACCTACTTGGCATATGATTCATGAGCATGCCTTAATACCAATCTGTCAATTGTCTATCAAAGCAACATATCATTCCTATGGGTAGCTAATCCAAGGAAAGCATTAACCACAGAATCACATACTCATAACGAAATAGAAACTTGCATTAAAACAACCACATCACTATACAACTATGTTCAGAAAAGTTACATCTAACCCCAACAACAGGGGAATTTAACTACTCATGATAAGGAAATACAAAAGGGAAAAAGAGAAGGGATGAAGAACACTCATAGAGGAATCCTCCAATCTTCTCCCCATCCAAGAGCAGAGAAAACGCCCCCTTTTTGGGTAGAAACCCTCTCCAGCCGCCAGCCTCAGCCTGCTTCCCAAGTGCAGATCCCTAATTCTGTTCAGTGCAGCTCTATTTATAGATCAGGCGCGCGTCACGGCCGTGACAGCCATCACGGCCAGGCCGTGATGGTTTCTGACTTGGGCGCCTCTTCATTTACTGATTCGTCACGGCCGTGATAGCCATCACGGCTAGGCCGTGATCGTTTCTGACTTTTCCAACTAACAGGTCACGACCGTGATAGCCATCACGGCTAGGCCGTGACAGCTTCTGACTTTTGGCTCAATTCTTTCTTCAGCTACTTCTCCCTCACGGCCGTGAGGGCCATCACGGCTAGGCCGTGATACTCTCTGCTTGGCTCAATTTCTTCTCTTTTCAGGCTCTAAGTCCTCCAAGCTTCATACTGGCTAATTCTTGGGCATTTAATCATGAATATCTGCAAAACAACACACAATACCACCTTATCCGTTCCAAAGGAAAAACTAAACAAAATCAACACTAAATTGGCCTAACTATATGCGAATGCATGCGGAAATGTACATGGAAAATGAGGTGAAATCACACTCATCACTTCCTCCGCTGTCTTTGTGTTCATGGAACCTCCAGATGAGGCATCCAACATATACCCGGTTGACGGCCTCAATCCATTGTAAAATGTTTGCATTTGGGTATGATCATCAAACCCATGATTTGGACATCTTCGGAGCAATTCTTTGAACCTTTCCCATGTGTCATGAAGAGTCTCACCCTCTTGTTGAGCAAAGCTTATGATATCACCCCTTGTCTTCACAAATCTTGAGGCAGGAAAGAACCTTGCAAGAAATTTTGCCTTTAAGTCATCCCATGTAGTGATGCTCCCCCTTGGTTGAGATTGGAGCCAAGCCTTGGCCCTATCCCTTAGAGAGAAAGGAAACAACCTTAAGCGGAGTGCATCATCGGAAACACCATTGTGCTTACTCGTATCACATAACTCCAGGAAGTATGAGACATGATTATTAGGATCTTCCTTTCCAACCCGGCAAATTGATTTTGTGAAACCATATTGATGAGAGCTGGCTTGATTTCAAAATTTGCGCAGTTCACTGGAGGCCTCACTATGCTAGTGACATGCCGATTGACATTTGTATTGGCATAGTCACCAAGTATCCTCCGTGGTCGAGCATTTTCACCATTGCCTAACATCTCAAGTTGTGCTAATAACTTCTGCTGTCTCGCTTGCCTCCGATTCTCCCTAGCTGTTCTTTTTATTTCCGGATCGTAGAGAAGTTGGTCGGCTGGGACAGTACCTCGCATGCACAAATAAGACTAGACACCAAGAGTGTTAGCAGTAAATGACAGCACACAAACAGCAAATAAAACAGAAAAACCTATGACAGTAAAACAGAAAAAAAACTATGACAGCAAACAGAAACAAATAACAGAATTTTTTTTTTGCTTAAATTAGTAATCGAAATGGGTATGCTAATATTGAAACACAATCCCCGGCAATGACGCTAAAAACTTGTTGACGGATCTAGGCAAGTATAGCTAGTCGTACAAGTAATACGGGGGTGAGACCGTTTATCGTTCCCACGAGGACTGTGACTACTAGCACGTACCGAATCAATTACTATCTAAGCGGATATTTGGATTGAAGGGAGTTCTATACTAATTATCAAGCCCAAAAAAAACAAAATCAAAGGAAAAGTTCTTTAAGAATTTCTATCGAACACTTAGAAGGCAGTTAAAGGGATTCTTCAAATATATGAAAGATGTTGGGATTAGGTTCACTAAACTTCATCCCCATGCAATAAAATGACTAATAAACAGTTTCTACATCAAATATGACAATCAATCCACTAGATTACTCAAGCCCTGATTCCTCAGATGACAAGAGCCTAAATCCACTAATAGACCCTAATTCCTCAGGTGGCCTAGATTAATGAATTTGCATGATGATTAAGGATTACACGATTGCTAATAAACCTAAATCCATTCCTAGATACAAGGTTTACCAGGTGGTTGATTTCAGTTCTAGTTCTAATACAAATTTTCCAATTGCATACCAAAACAATAATCAAGTCATGGGGGATCACTCCACAACAAGTATTAAGCATGGAGATAAATCACTCATAATGAAGCAAAAACTGTATTACAAGATCAAGTCAAATACATGGAGAATTCAGAAATAGCTACATCTAATCCCAACAATGGGAGTTTAGCTACTCATGATCATAGCCAAAATCAAAGAAATAAAGATGAAGAGGAGAAGAGACTCCATGGAATCCTTGTGCAACTGCCCCTGGTTCAGAGAGAGTGTTTGAGGGTTTCCAAAAACTGTTTTCTTCTGTTATGCTCATGCCTCTTTATAGATCAGGATTCGCGTCAAGGCCGTGATGGCCATCACTTCACGGCCAGGCCGTGACGCTTTCTGCCTTGGGCGCGCTTTCAAAATATGTTTGTCACGGTCGTGACACTCATCACGGCTAGACCGTGATAGCTTCTGCCTTCACCAATTGGTCTGTCACGGTCGTGATGAGAATCACGGCTAGGCCGTGACAGATTCTTCCTAGGAGGGTTCTGACTCAGCTAACATGTCACGGCCGTGATGGGCATCACGGCTAGGTCGTGACAGCTTCTGAATTTTCCCTTCTTTTTTCTCAATTATTGCTCGATCACGGCCGTGATGGTCATCGCGGCTAGGCCGTGATGGTCTTGGGTCATTTTCTTCACTTTTCAAGCTCTGTCTTCATCCAAGCTCCATCATGGCTAATCTTGAGCATTTTTCCTTAAATTCCTGCAAAACAACACCAAGAAACCACTTCACCCGTTCCAACGTAAAAACTAATATAAATCAATTTAAATATGCCTAAACTATATGAAAATGCATGCAGAAATGTACAAGAATTATGATGTGAAAATCACCTTGGTGTAAACCTATGGTTATTGGGAAATCTTCTGTGGCTCCACCCTACCTTCTCACATTAGTCGTGGTCCCCCTCATACATATCCTCGATAGCTCGAATATCCGAACACCTTTCTTTTCTAGGGCTTCCCACAAAACCTCTCTTGGCACCCTATCATACGCTTGCTCCAAATCAATGACGGCCATGTGTAAATCTTTTTGATCCCTTCGATATTGTTCCATCACTCGTCGTAGCAAGTAAATTGCTTCCATAGTCGACCTCCCGGGCAAAAAACCAAATTGGTTGTTGGTGATTTTGGTTTCTTTTCTTAGTCTCCGTTCAAGCACCCTTTGCCATAGCTTCATAATATGACTCATAAGCTTAATCCCTCTATAATTTGCGAAATTTTGTATATCTCCCTTGTTCTTGTAAATCAGAACTAAAGTGCTTCTCCTCCATTCGTCCGACATTTTCTTTGACCTCATAATCTCGTTAAAAAACTTCATGAGTCAACTATTGCCTCTATTTCCTAGACTCTTCACTACCTCCACAGGTATATTGTTCGGTCCAACTTCCTTGCCATTATTCATCCTTCTCAAAGCTTCTTTTACCTCATGCTCTTGGATTCTACGATAAAAAGTGTAATTTTGGTCCTCCTCTCTTATGTCAAGCACCCGTGAGCATGATACAACTTCAAATCCTTCATTAAATAACTTGTGGAAATAATTCTTGTTGAGACCTCATAAGTCTGAAACACATTCAATGTGTAAATTCTCTAAGTTTTGATGATTCTAAATAGATTAAGTATGGTAATATCAAACCTTATGAAATTACTGACAAATCTGGTAAGTGTGCAGAAAATTAGATTTAAGGTCACTCGTCTACTTTCTGACTCGTCTGATTTTCAGTAGAGCTCGGTTTATAAGACCTGTCTGAAAACCACTCGTCTTCTTTTTAGTCAAAGACCAAGTCAACACGCTATCAAGATCTGAGTTTACTTGATGACGTGGCAAGAAGCATCTGTCTGAAACAGACTCAGTTGATCACCCATCTGACTTTTGGAATAAGCTAGCACCCGTCTAGTTTTGGACTACATGATCACCCGTCTAGTTTTGGACTGCATGATCACCCTTCTAGTTTTTGGACTGCTTGAGCACTCGTCTGATTTCTGATTACTTCTCACCCGTCTGATTTTCCAACTCTAGTATAATGTCAGTTTATCAGAAATGAAGTCCAAGTCATCTTATTCATATCAAATTCCTTCCTTAAGGATCTTGAAGACCTCTGGACAATAGCTCAAAGGATAAAGAATAAAGAACGTTTGTTTCAAGGTTTTAAGGAATAAACACACAATCTTCGTACCACAACAGTAGCCTTTTAGCTGTTTTATTACAAAGTAAAAGTGCTTTCTGAAAAGTGAACTGACTGTTGCACTAAAAGAGGAAAGCTCTCTACTGCAAGTACAAGAAGCCTATTGCTACCTACTCTGATATAACAGCTGATTCAGATTAAAATGTACTCTTGGACAACCTTGTCAAAGCTAAACGTTCCCAAGCATTTAATGTTTATACAGAACGACTCTTTGGCATTAATGGTATCTCAAAAGCTTAAATCAAAAGAACACATTTTTTGAAGCTGTGTCTAAACGGATCTCTTGATTGAAGCCTTTAAATAGCTCAAACAATGAAGATGAAAACAAGAAGTTGAATATCATTAAGAACACTATGCAGAAGCATTTACTCTCTTCATTAACTTCTTCATTCTTTCATTGAATACACCTTTAATCATTTGATATTAATTTGAAGTCTTCCACACTTCATATTTATTCCACTACTTAAGTGTGATCTGAAAGACTTGCAAGTTGTATTAATTACACAAAACCTTTATATTCCTTGTGTGTTGAGCCTGAAGAGGCTAGGTGTGCAAATAATACTTGTTTGAGTGTTGATCCTGAAGAGGCTAGGTGTGCAAAGAATACTTGTACTGTAATTTACTCAGTTATAGTGGAAACTTGGTGCTGCCAAGAAACTGGACGTAGCCCTGTGGATTTTGGGGTGAACCAATATAAAACTCTTGAGTGATATTCCTCTTCCCTTATCTCTTTCTTTTGCTTAAGTATTATTCTGTTCAAGCTTTTAACTTGGGGAGTTAATATTGTGAATATCAAACTCTGTTTAACTCTTCTCTGTTTGCTTGTGTATTCTGTCTGAATATTAGACGTGTCACTCGTCTGATTTTCTCTAATCTAAGTTCTGCTTGTTGTGCCTACGAAAATCTTTTTAAGTAACCAAAAAATTGGTAAACACAATTCAACCCCCCTTCTTGTGTTAACTTTGGTTATTTCAGTTGGTATCAGAGCTCAGTCTCTGGGTTGAGCACTTAACAGTGTAGCGGAAAAGATCTTGGAGATGGCAGGAGAAGCTAGCACAAGCAAGTACCATACTGGAGAAGGATCCTCAATGTTGAGACCTCCTTACTTCAATGGAGAGAACTACATTTACTGGAAAGAAAAGATGAAGTGGTTCTTACAGTCCACTAACTTTGATCTTTGGGATCTCATTGAAGAAAGCCCCTTTGTCCCTAAAGATGACAATGGAGATGAAGTTCCTAAAGCTAACATGACCTATGAGCAAAAGACAAAGTGGCAGTCAAATGCCAAGGCTAGATATGCAATCATGTGCGCCTTGAGCAGAGAAGAATTTGAAAAAGTGTTTGCATGTGAATCTGTAAAAGAAATGTGGGATTCACTAGCGGTTGCTCACGAAGGAACCAGCAAAGTCAAAGAGACCAAACACTACAAAAAAAGGTCATTTAGCGACCGAAAATAGTGACCGAATTTTTTGGTTGCTATTTGCGACCGAAATAGTGCTCGATTGCAGGATCTACATGAAACACTGGTGAGAGTGGATTCTGCGACCGAAATAGGGCGTAGCAGAGATATCGGTCGCTATATCGGTCTCTAAACAAAGGAAAATAAAAGTCAGAAATTTATGAATTTTTAGCGACCGAAATGACGACCGATTTAAATGCAACGGTCAAACTTTATATATATTAGCGACCGATTTAAAAATCTGTCGCTAAATTTATGAATTCATACTTCAAAATTTATTTATATTTGCGATCGATATTAATTCGGTCGCTAAACGGCACGTAAAAAAATTAAAATAGCACCTTTTAGCGACCAAAATTTAAATCGGTCGCTATAATTATAAATTCAAATTCAAACTAACCATATTAGCGACCGAATTAGCGACCGAACTAATTCGGTCGCTAAAACTGAAATCCCTAAATTCGACAGAACCTCCTTCTTCCTCATTTTACTCGAGGCATATCTCTCTCTCACTGTTTCTCTCTTCCTAGCCGCGCGCTCCGGCCACCACAAGACACCTCCTGTCACCACCATCATCCCCTCTGCTCAGGTAAGCTCTCCTCTACTCCATCTCTCTCTCTATGTCTCTGTTTCTCTCGCATCTCTCTCTGTCTCACTCTGCTTCTCTCTCTCTATCTGTTTCTAAGGTCTCTCTCATCCATTCGCTTGGGGACTGGGGAGATACATTAGCTGTTGGCGGATTCACAAAATACAGGTAACAAATTTGTTGTTGAAAACTATGTGTGTTTTGCTTTTGCTTTGTGGTTTGTGGTTGGATATTGATGTTTAATTTTCGTTTTTACATATGTCAGATTTTAAATACTTCTTTATCATTCACAAATGTTTTCATATTTGTGTTTATATAAATGAATGGGAGAAGCTGTGTCTGATGTGGTCTGTGATGGTGTGAACACAGTGGTGACTGGGAGGTTTTCATGTTTGTGTTTGCAGAAATCATAAAGCATTAGAGCTAAATTTAAATTGATCTTATCATATAACCAATGAGTTAGAGACCTAGAATAAAATTAATCTATTAGGAACCCCAAGTGGTTGGTCTAGTAGAGCTAGCATGACATAATCTCGTATCTGACAGGTCGTGAGTTCGAGCCCCCACTAGTCTCCTTGAGGAAGGTAAATGTAAATCCCTTTGTATCATAGAGCCCGAGGGTTTTCCCTACCTTAGACTAGGGCATCATCACCCTAAATTATTCTTTTCAAACAAAAAAATCTCTAAGGGATGCCCACACAGTGTGAGGAGGGTAGTACTGATGCTACCTATGAGTTTTTCTATTTAGATTTTCTTGTACAATGGGGATGATGAAACCCTTATTATTTTGGTATGCTATGTTGGCTTTTTGTTACTCAATATTAGAATTTAACACTTACTGAATTTGTGTTCCTCTCGATTGATATAATTAAACGTTCCATGTGTTCAATCTTGTTTTTCTCATGCTTAGAATTTATTCGAGGGTTGCTGATAGTAGTTGGATATAAATTGTGATTTCCTATCATGGACACATTTGATGTTTGATAATTTACTATTGATTCAGGGAAATATAATCATATGTTTTCTTATTATTTTTTATGCTTCATTGATTATTTTTTCGTGAGCACATGCTTTACCACTAGATATTCATGAGATAAATTATTTAGGTATAACAATTTAACATAGTAGATGACAAAATTCATCTTGGTAGATTTTGTCGCTTAGGTAATTTATATTTGATTAAATATAAATTTATTATTTTTATTTATTTTAATAATGTATGTTGTTTCACCTTTACAATTCATTTATTAATTGGGCGACAACTAGACTAGGAAAAATTTATCAATATCTAAAATTTAACTCTAAGTCTAGGTGGAACCAACCTCATACTTGCTCCACTAAACTTTGGCAAGATTCCTGCACTCGCGAGTGTTTTTATGGCTTTCAAAAGTTACAAAAAAATGTCACAAGTGAAATAAAATCACAAAATAAATTCATTAATTGCAACTAAAGTTGAAAATTGTACAAACCATTAATAGTATGCTTTTGAGCATTTTTTTAATTTTTTTTTATAATTTGGCATTTGTGATGCCTAATCTCATTTATTAGAATAATCATTTGTTATATAATTTGTTAATTTTTTTTTCTATGCATCTCTATATATCCTTGTTTTGTAAAAAAAGATGAAGAAAGAAAAGAAAAATGATCCAGATGAAATAACAGGTATTTTGGAATCTCTCTCATCTCATTTGCCACCCATACACAACCGCCCGCCACTGTGACACCCTATATGTGTTGCCTATAAAAGGCCATGGTTGTACGTTGGCAATTTGATGATGGAATGAATCAAGAATATGAGAACATAAATTTTCTTCTCTTCCTTTATAAGTGTTGTGTGAGTTTGAGAGTTAAAAGTGAGAGAGAACAATTATCCTGGGTGAGTTTTATGTGTTTGTATAAACACCAGAGTAGAGTCCAGGTCTGGATGATTTCATGAATCGTGACACTTGCTTTGCCCATCCAAAAAGCATTTGAAACATTCTTTTTTTTTTAGTTTACTTTATTATAGTTACGTTTTTGTCACTGATTAAAGCTTAAATTTTGTGTTTTGAATTTTGTTTTGAGTTCTCAGACATGCAAATATGACAAACCACAAACAAATGGAATTTGTAATTTAAGATTTAAATCCTTACCTCATCTTCCAAGACTTAGGTTTTGGGAGAGAAAAGGTTCCTTAGTACTTTTCTCCCTTTGTTTCCTCTCCTTCTGAAATAAAGGAGATGGGGAGGAGAGTATAAGGAAGAAGGGAAGTTGCAAGTTGTTATATGTTTGTAACCGTATATTGTTGATTCTATTTTATATTAATTTATGTGTTTCTAGTCTTATAAATAGTTTTACTGGATTCTGTATATATAGAATAATGATTTGATTTGAAATGACTAATTTCATTTATGCACGATAGGTCCTTGTTGTCATATTCTTCTACTCTCTGTTGGCTCCGGCTCCTCCCCTTATCCTTGCTCGGTTGTGTTTTCTCTCTCAGGTAAGTTCTCTGAAAACTCAGTGTAATGTATTTTGTGAATTATCGTGTTTTTTGGTAGTGGAGAGCTGAACTCAATAGGATGTGATCTTGTCTGATTGTATGCTGATAATTTAATGTTTATGCATGTGTTTGTCAATATGTGTTGTTTGTTAGTGGAGAGCGGAGCTCAATAGGATGTGATCCTGTCCGAAAGGCGGGATGCTGGTTGTGTGCTGATAATTTAGAAATTATGCATGTGTTTGACAATTAACTGCTACTTGTTAGTGGAGAGCGGAGCTCAATAGGATGTTTGCTACAATATTTAATCTAGATTTGTATTGATTTACGCTACAATTTATATAAGCTCAACAATGTTGCAATATTTATAGGTTAATGGTTTTATTTTCTGTTAGAGTTAATAATTAATTTATGAAAGCCTTACCTTCCTATTTGATATTCAATATTAATGAGCATGCGTAACTTATCAAGGTATGCATGCTCATTGTATTGAATCTTGAATTGTCCAAGTGGGACAGTTTGGGAAAAAACCTTTTTCACACTCGTACAATAGTCATTTCAATGTTCAAATGCCTTATATACTTGTTGAAATCTCGGTCTGATGCATGTCCTTTTGTTCTCCTGGTGCATACTTGATCGCGGTGATTCTGACCGTGCTCGAGTCGTGTAACTTGGAGACCGATGGGAAATGCTGCCAAAATTTTGTCAAGTATAAGGTATTTGAATATGGGAATAACTATTAGTAGTCGAGTGTGGCAAAGGTTTATTCTCGAATGGGATAGGTTCATACCTTGTCATAAGAACGAGATTGATGGAGTTATTGGAATGCACCGTAATATATAAGTGTTATTGTAGGATTGGTCAGGCTATTTAATTGCCAGCAATGGATATTCCGGAGAATCGGAAATGGATGTATCGTAGGTTGGATCGGAATAAACGTCTTAGGGAAGAGTATAGAGTTGGAGTGGGTGAGTTTATAGAGTTTGTTGTTAGCCAGGAGAGATTTATACGGCTGGGCGGTGATCAATTGAGGTGTCCTTGCAAAAGATACAATTGTCAATCTTTCAAAAGCGTGGATGGAGTTGTAGCCAATCTTTATGAGAAGGGCTTCATGCCTGATTACTATTGGTGGAGTAACCATGGTGAGACGTTTCCTGACTTAAACCCGATTATGGTTGAAGGTTCGTACTATGGAAGTGGTGATCGGAGGGAAGAATTGAATCCATACGAGCAGATGATAATGGATCATGCTGGACCATCGGTTGGTGTTGTACTAGAAGAAGATGGGGGAGAAGATGGTGGAATGGGTTCCCAATACATAGAGGAGAATCCGAATCCCGAAGCTCAAAGATTCTATGATATGCTGAGTGCTGCACGATCTCCATTGTGGGAAGGATGTCGGGGGTACACGGAGTTGTCGATGTGCATGGAATGGTTGAGTATCAAATCTGACTACAATATGAAAGAAGGTTGTTTTAATCGCCTCACCAGGTCAGTGTCCAAGGCATTGACAGAAGACAATCGGATGCCTACTAGTTTTTATCATGCTAAGAAGTCTGTGGAGAATTTGGGTCTGGGGTGTTTGAAAATTGATTTTTGTCCGAATGGATGTATGTTGTACTATAAGGATGATTCAGCGGAAAGCATAACATGTTGTCGATTTTGTGGTGCGGATCGGTATAAGACAACCACTAGTATGGGCATTGAGAAGAAGAGGTCGCTAAAAGAGATGTGGTACTTTCCGCTCGTGCTAAGACTTACAAGATTGTACTCTTCGATGGCCACTGCAGCTCACAGGAGGTGGCATAGTGAGCATGAGAGGGAGCAAGATATCTTGTGTCATCCATCTGATGGAGAATCTTGGAAGCATTTTGATAGGGTTCATATGGCATTTTCGCAGGACCCTCGCAATGTCCGATTGGGGTTATCTACTGATGGATTTAATCCTTTTGGGCAGTCTGGAAAAGCATACTCTTGTTGGCCGGTTATCCTGACTCCGTACAATCTTCCCCCGGGGATGTGCATGAAGCGGGAGTTTATGTTCCTAACAGTCATAATTCCGGGTCCGTCTAATCCAAAAGGTCAGATTGATGTGTACTTGCAACCACTGATAGATGAGTTGACAATGCTGTGGAATGATGGTGTGTTGACATATGATGTATCTTTGAGGCAGAATTTCATGATGAAAGCAACTTTGATGTGGGCGATTAATGACTTTCCCGCCTATGGGATGATGTCGGGTTGGATGACCGCGGGAAAGCTTGGTTGCCCAATATGTATGGAGTGATCGAAGGCATTCACACTTAAAAACAGTTTAAAGATCTCATATTTTGATTGTCATCGTCAATTCCTTCCAGAAGATCATCCTTATAGGTTGAACAAGAATGCATTCAAGAAGCGTTGTGCGGAGACAACACCGCCTCCACCACGTTTGACTGGTCCTAATGTATGGCACAGAGTACAGTACTTACCGCTCGTCCATGAAACCCAAGGAGAACATATTCCTGATTATGGCGTCAACCATAATTGGACAAAACAAAGTATATTTTGGAGGTTGTCGTATTGGAGGACGCAGCTACTCCGTCACAACATTGATGTCATGCATACTGAGAGGAATGTGTTTTTGAATGTGTTTGACACTGTGATGGACATCAAGGGGAGGACAAAGGATACAAATAAAGCCCGATTGGATCTGGCTGACATTTGTAGTCGGAAGGAGCTTGAGTTGCAGGACGGTGGTCGTGGCAGACTTATCAAACCGAAGGCAAGTTATACACTAAGCAAAGCACAGAAAGTGGCCGTCTGTAAGTGGGTTAAAGAACTAAAGTTACCATATGGGTATGCTTCCAATCTGGGTAGATGTGTTGACATTAAGGAAGCAAAGTTAATGGAATGAAGAGTCATGATTGCCACGTGTTCAAGCAACGATTGCTTCCAATTGCGTTCGACGCATTACCGAAGCAAATTTGGAACCCACTTGTTGAGCTTAACCACTTTTTCAGGGAGCTTACATCGACAACACTAAATGTGAATCAATTAAAGGATATGGAAGTCAAGATACCCGTTTTGTTATGTAAGCTGGAGCAAATCTTCCCGCCGAGTTTCTTTGATTCCATGGAACACCTGCCAGTTCATCTACCTTACGAAGCAATAGTTGGTGGCCCAGTCCAATACCGCTGGATGTATCCATTTGAGAGGTAAACAACATCAACTATATATTTTACTTAATACATATGAAATTCACGAACACGAGAGCGTAGTTTAGCTTTCCCTAAAACTAGTAATTATTTGTATGTATCCCTCTGTAATAGGTTCCTTCACTCCCTTAAACACAAAGTCAAGAACAAGGCACGAGTGGAGGGTTCCATTTGTGAAGCATACTTAGTAGAGGAGACTTCCACTTTTGCCTCTTATTTCTATCTAGACGAAGTTAACACGAGAAGGACAAGGATTCCTAGAAACGTTGATTCGGGCGAAGGAAGTTCAACTAGTCCTCCTATATCAATATTCAACTATCCGGGCAGATTTAGTGGCAAATCAAAAGGATATTTCTTGGAGCAGCGTGACATTAATGCTGCTCATCTGTATATTCTTCAATATTGTGAAGAGGTCGCGCCATATTTAGAGTAAGTTTCTACAATGTCTTTTATAAGTTCAATTGACATTTATGATTATTAATCGTCCTGCTGTTAATCTCCCATATGTAGGATGTACGACAATTTTCTAAGGGATCTCCAACCTGACATTTCAAACGATCAGGTTGATCGAGAAATTACTTCTCACTTTGCTACGTGGTTCAGTAAATATGTAGGTTAAGAATCTTCATTTGTTGAAATACATTTTATCTCCTTAAATATATAGCATGTATAAGAATAATATAATATTTGATTTTTTAGGTACTAGATCCAGAAAACAATGTTCAAAATCCATTGTTGACAAATTTGGCATGGGGGCCTAACAGATGGGTTACATCATGGAATACTTATATTGTAAATGGATATAAATTTAACACAAAAACATGGAATGAAGGAATGCAGACGTGTAACTATGGTGTTTGTGTGCGAGCCACTGATGGCAATGTAGAGGATGATTTCTATGGGGTTCTAACTGATATCCTTGAACTCGATTATACCGGTTTCCCCGTGATGAAGTTAGTTATCTTCAAGTGTGATTGGTTTGATCCTACTCTTGACGTAGGGACAAAAATAGATAAAAATTATGGTATTGTTCAAGTTAGGCTGTCTCGAAGGTATAATAAGGCGTACGACCCATTCATTTTTTCACAACAGGCAGAAAGGTGTTTATTACTCGCCATATCCCGAAGGACATCATGGCTGGTTGGGTGTTATTAAGATAAAGGCTCGCAGTATAATTACTGATAATGTAATCAACCAGCCTGAAAAAGATGCTCCGTACCAAGATGATGAGTTTTCAAGACCCCACGTACCGTTGCAAATTACGCCGGACATTATTGTTAATTATCTGGCGGACATTTACGAAAATGGGGAAGAAGTTGAAAGAGAGTTAATGGATCAATCTGAGTTGGACGCATCTAGCGAAGGTGCATTCCGATCAAGTGATACTGATGAGAGTGAGGGTGAATTTAGGGACGAAGATTCTACTTAGGTAATTTATTTAAGTCATAATTCATTGTGTAAATGTCATTCTACTTAGGTAATTTATTTTTGTATTATTTACACTGTTGTGTAATCATCTTTTCATTTTTTTCAAAGATGGCAGATTCCTCTAGAGGTAGGGGTCGTCGTGGAGGTCGTGCTGCGAGAGTCCCTTCCCCGGTCGACCCACAACCTTCAGATCGAGACCACCCTACCAGCACCTCTGTGAACGGTACACCTCAGGGTGATGGAGTTGCACCCCCTACCCAGCCTCATGTGGTCGGGACACAGGTTGCACCCTCATCATCCACACCTACGACGACAGGACCATCATCATCATCGGGACAGGAGAGTCGTGGTCCATCCGACAGGAGGATTCTTCTTATCCCCAGGGGGGATAACGAGTAAGCTAATTTAATTTTTTAATATATATAAAGTATCGTTAATTTCTATTTACTTATTTTTTAAATTTATTTATAACATTTATTAATGCTCTAATTTTGCTGCAGACTTTACGCACTCACGAGGCCCTTCTGATTCGATATCGAAGATCCTGCGACGCAAGTTTGATGGTCCATGGCCTACATGGAAGGCCATCCCAGGGGGACATAGGGATCAGTTGTTTCTAGAGTTTAAGGTAACAATTTATTAAGTTATTTAAATTAAATTTACATTATATATATGTACACACGAATTTCCTAACAACTGTAAATTGCAGAAAGAGTATAGGTGGGACTGAGCTTTAGAGGCTCTCGTCAGGGACATATTTGAGCATAAAGGCTCACTGGTCATGAAGAATCTGACGAACAAGCTGAGGAAGGGTCAGAATAAGGGGAAGTGGGTGGATCCTGAGATCAGGAGGCAGCTGGACCAGTACTGGGCTACTGAGAAGTTCCAGGAGATCCAGGCCACAGCTCGGAGTAATCGAGCTTCTGATGGTGGCGCATGTGCTTGGACCAGTGGGTCTAAATCAGCCGCCGCCCACTACGACGAGCTGGTAATACATTAAACTTTTGAATTAATATACTATTTAATTAATTAGTTTTCATTTTTAATTATTCTTATGAAATTAAGATTATATTTTTCTATGCAGAAAGCACAGAAACAACGGGCCCCCACTACTATGGAGTTGGTGGAGAGGACGAAGAAGTTGAAGTCGGGGACATGGGTCAACGACAAGGCCCGTAACTATGCTGTAAGCAAAAAAATAATTTTGTGTGTACTTATAATTTATTATAAATGATTTGTTAATATTGGATATAATTTTAACTAAATCTCTTCAACTATACTTTGTAGGTGGGCTTCAACGAGAAGAAGGACGATGTCATATCACGTGCCTCACAGTCACAAGATGAGGCTTTGACAGGTGATGGGCCCTGCTCTCCTGTCTCCGTCGACAATAATGCCATTTATTTGGGGGTTGTCAGGGGGCAGGAACAAGAAGGGGCACGTGTATGGCTTCGGACACCTGGGAGGCGAGTTTATCGCTTCATCGTCCGGCACGCCTGCTCCTTCCTGCGTCGATACCGTCCCTTAGGAGCAGTTCCACCAAATGCAGGACACCATCACGCAGTTGAACGCGAAGCTTCGGGAGAAGAGCGAGAGAGAGCAGCAGATGGCGAACCAGATTGCACAGTTGACTCAAGCACACCAAAGAATTGATGCAGGCGAGCATCGAGCGAGGCGGTACATGCGGGCTGGTGTTGGAGCATATGAGGATCCAGACTCCGATTGCTCGGATGGTGCTCGACGGCGGTTGCTCCGCCGCTGCCCCCCAGCCCGCCGCCAGCTACTGATGCTGCTACTCCAGAGGACGATCAGCTAGCAGACGTTGGTGGTACGGACACTGAGGATGGTTGGATTCCTCCATCTCCCCCTCATCATGACTGATTTTTTTTCCATATTTTTTACTTTAAACGATTATTGTACGACATTTTGGATTATTCTTTTTATATATATTTATTATTTCTTATGATTGTATATTTCATAAGTAATTTGGTGTGTTTTATTAGTATTTTTGCTAACGTTTAAAGAAAATCAGGAAAAAAATTTTATTTTAAAAATTAAAATAATTTTTTTTTTAATAATAACCAGTTTAGCGACCGAATTAGAAACCAATAATTCGGTCGCTAAACTTTATTTAACATTTACAGATGAGGTATAGCGACCGAAAATCCGTCGCTAATATAGGTTAACAGTAACCAAAATTAGCGACCGAACTAGCAACCGATTATCGGTCGCTAGAAATGGTTACCAAAAAATGCGACCAACCTAATAGCGACCGTTTATTATTATTTAGCAACCGTAAATTCGGTCGCCATTTAGCGACCGAAATATTAATTCGGTCACTAAAACCTTAGCGACCAGGTATTCAGCCACCACCATTAATCGGTCGCTAATTCGGTCGCTGAATTAAATAGCGACCGATTTACACTGTTTAGCGACCGAATATTACGGTCGCTAAACAGTTGTTTTTTTGTAGTGAAAGTCAGCGTGTTGGTCGGAAAGTATGAACTATTTAAAATGGAAGAAGGAGAAACTATTGGTCAAATGTATGGAAGATTTCAAACCATAACCAATGGACTGAAATCACTGGGAAAAGTTTACAAGACTGAGGAACACATTCAAAAGATTCTCAGAAGTCTTCCAAAGCAATGGAGACCACTTGTGACTGTTGTATCTCAGGCCAAAGACTTAACAATAATGAAGCTAGATGAGCTTCTTGGCACTCTCCAAATCCATGAACAAGAGATGATTGAATAAAACAATGGAAAGAAAAACAAATCCATTGCCCTTAAAGCTGACAAGAAATCATTTAGAGGAACCTCACCAAAAGCTCTCAAAGTTGATGAATCTTCAGAGGAATTTGAGGAATCAAATGAAGATGATTCAGATGATGAAAATGATGAACTCTCTCTTTTCACTAGAAAAATGAAAAAGCTTTGGAAGAAAAGAAACTTCAGAAAGGACAAACCTTTCATGCGCTTCAACAAAGAGAAAAACAAAGATGGTGGATCTCATGACAAGAATGTCATTATGTGTTAGGAATGCAAGAAGCCCGATCATATCAAAGCAGAATTCCCTCAGCTCAAAAAGCAATCTCCCAAGAAGTTCTTCAACAAAAAGAATAAAGGAATGATGGCCACTTGGGAAGATCTTGATGAAAGCTCCACTGAAAGTGAAGGTGAGGAGCTTGAAGCAAATCTCTGTCTTATGGCAGATACTGACTCTGAATCAGACACTGAGGTACATTCTGAACTTGAGAAATTGATGCATATGATAAACTGTTGGAAGAATCCAACTATATGTCTAAAGCTTTCAAATCCCTCAAGAGACAGTATGTTAAACTCTCAAATGAGTATACACAGAAATCTCAAGAGTGTGAAAAGTTAGCTGAAGAAAATTGTATGCTTAAGACTGAAAAGTCTAAAGCTGAGATCTCAGTTGAAACTCTACCTTCTGAAGAAATTAATAAACTTCAACAGAAAGTAGAAGAGCTCACCATAGATCTTGCCAAATTTGTTAATGGTAGAGATAATCTGACTAAACTTTCGGGAAGTCAGAGGCACTCCCTTAACAAAGAAAGAATAGGATATTCCAGTCAAGAACATCATAAAGGATCAACAAAGTTCTCAAAAATAATTGTCAAATCTGTATCAAATAAACCTATATGCACATGCTGTGGAAAAACTGGACATATCACGTCTAAGTGTATCTACAAAAAGAGAAAGAAGTCTTCACAGACTCCTTGTACTAACAGAAAAGGACCCAAGAAAGTGTGGGTACCTAAGTCCATGATCATTTCTGTTGCAGACCTACTTAACAGGACAAAAGAAACACCTGTCATGGTACCTGGACAGTGGATGCTCGCGACACTTGACAGGAGAAAGGTCTATGTTCCTAGACCTCCAACCTAAGAAAGGTGGACATGTGACTTTTGGTGGCAATCAGAAAGGAAAAGTTGTCGGTGTGGTAAAATTGGTGGTAAACCTCCCTTGCCCATTATCTGTGATGTTTTATATGTGAAAGGGCTGAAACATAATCTGCTTCGTATAAGTCAATTATGTGATAGTGGATTTTCTTTATCTTTTTCTAAAGATGCATGCATAGTCAATGACAATAGTGGAAAGACCCTCTTTTCTGCTAAAAGGCAAAACAATCTGTATAAGATTGACCTGTCTGAACTTTCAGATCAAAGTGTAACATGGTTTATGTCTAAAGAGGATGAAAAGTGACTATGGAATAAGAAACTAGGACATGTTAGTATGAAACAAATTTCTATATTGAAAAAGCATAACCTTGCAACGGTCAAACTTTATTTATATTAGCGACCGATTTCGAAATCCGATTTATGAATTCATAATCTAAACTTTATTTATATTTGCGACCGATATTAATTCGGTCGCTAAACGGCGCGTATAAAAAATAAAATAGCACGTGTTAGCGACTGAAATTTAAATCGGTCGCTAAAATTATAAATTCAAATTCAAACTAACCATTTTAGCGACCGAACTAATTCGGTCGCTAAAACTGAAATCCCTAAATCGCGAAATCTCCCATTTCCTTCCTCACTTCTTCATTTTTCCTCTCTCAGCTCTGCTCCCTACCTCCACCACCGCGCCAGTCCGTCGTCCGTCTCCACAACCGCCACCACCGCACCAGTACGGCCACCACCGTATCACAGTACGTAAGTCTTCTTACCTCTCATCTCTTCCTTTCTTCTCTTCCTTTTCCTCCCTCTCATCTTTGGTCTTTCCCTCCGCAGAAACAGTAGAGCTCTGGCCACCACAGGGACAACCGCAAGGACCACTGCAAAGGTATACCCTCCTTCCTTCTATGTATCCCCTGCGCCCTTCATTCTCCGTTTTATTGTTATTTCACAGTCTATGAAATTCTTTTTGCAACAATGATGATTACTGTTTTGGTTGCTTTATGAGTGTGTCCAAAAATTCTGGTCTGGTGGTATGTCTAAGAGGGTCCAAAAATTTTCTGAGGCTTCATCTCTTTCTCTCTGAATGGAAACTGCAGATTACAGAATGAGGCCAATCATGATTGTAAAATGAAATATCAGAAACAGAGACTGTAATTAATCCAAATTTTATTACAAAAATGTTCCAAAGACAAAAACTCGAGTGGCATGACAAATCTGGTTACCTTGGGGTAGCACCAAGTTTTGGTTTAGTTGTTGTATAGCACTTATTTGCATAGCTAAATGAAAACTTCGAAATTTATCGATGCCCCCAACAGATTAATGTCGGATAAATATATTTTCTACTATTCTTAGCTAGATAAAGGGGTTAAATAAGCACACACATAAACCTTAGCATGAAGATTAGGAGCATTCATATACCCTTGTATTCATATCATCCTGCACAGGAGATGGTTCTAAGTATGCTACTGAATCATGTGAATTAGTAATACAATCTGACGTTCCATTGCAACATTCTGATTGATCAAAAAAAGGTTGATGCAATTGAAAGGACAAGCAACGGTCTTGATAGGACCTGGCAGCAGAAAGATTTATTAGCTATATGGTCTCATGAATATAGCTAAGCTTTTGATGAAAACAAAAAAGACTTCACACAAACATAATAGAGATTAGAGAAATTCCAATCAATTATAGCCTCAACCACAATGGTTAAAGGGGGTTGGGGAAGTATCACATGTTATGCATTAATGTTATTCATTCGTCACAATCTCCAACATCTCCTTTTACACCTTAAGTTAATGAGAAAAGGGTCCATTTTCCCTATGAAAGAGTATAAAGGGAGATGCAAGAGATTGTGATGTGCAAATAACATAGATCTATGGTATGTCTCCTTAATGCACACAGAGACCATATCTTGTGATTTATTTATTTTTGTTTTTTTCGGGTGTAAACATAATCCAATTTCAAAAACTTCAAAATGATGCCATGAATAATTCATTATCGAGGTCAGTTTGGTACACACTTGGGGTGGGGGTGGGCGGGTTTGAAATTTTGAGATATGAGATTTATCAAACTTTTCTCCCTTTGTTTCCTCTTCTTCTGAAATAAAGGAGATGGGGAGGAGAGTATAAGGAAGAAGGGAAGTTGCAAGTTGTTCTAAATTTGTAACCGTATATTGTTGATTCTATTTTATATTAATTTATGTGTTTCTAGTCTTATAAATAGTTGTACTGGATTCTGTATATATAGAATAGTGATTTGTTTGTTAGTGGTGAGCGGAGCTCAATAGGATGTGATCTTGTCTGATTGTATGCTGATAATTTAATGTTTATGCATGTGTTTGTCAATATGTGTTGTTTGTTAGTGGAGAGCGGAGCTCAATAGGATGTGATCCTGTCCGAAAGGTGGGATGCTGGTTGTGTGCTGATAATTTAGAAATTATGCATGTGTTTGACAATTAACTGCTACTTGTTAGTGGAGAGCGGAGCACAATAGGATGTTTGCTACAATATTTAATCTAAGTTTGTATTGATTTACGCTACAATTTATATAATCTCAACAATGTTGCAATATTTATAGGTTAATGGTTTTTTTTTTCTGTTAGAGTTAATAATTAATTTATGAAAGCCTTAGCTTCCTATTTGATATTCAATATTAATGAGCATGCGTAACTTATCAAGGTATACATGCTCATTGTATTGAATCTTGAATTGTCCAAGTGGGACAATTTGGGAAAAAACCTTTTTCACACTCGTACAATAGTCATTTAAATGTTCAAATGCCTTATATACTTGTTGAAATCTCGGTCTGATGCATTTCCTTTTGTTCTCCTGGTGCATACTTGATCGCGGTGATTCTGACCGTGCTCGAGTCGTGTAACTTGGAGACCGATGGGAAATGCTGCCAAAATTTTGTCAAGTATAAGGTATTTGAATATGGGAATAACTATTAGTAGCCGAGTGTGGCAAAGGTTTCTTCTCGAATGGGATAGGTTCATACCTTGTCATAAGAACGAGATTGATGGAGTTATTGGAATGCACCGTAATATATAAGTGTTATTGTAGGATTGGTCAGGCTATTTAATTGCCAGCAATGGATATTACGGAGAATCGGAAATGGATGTATCGTAGGTTGGATCGGAATAAACGTCTTAGGGAAGAGTATAGAGTTGGAGTGGGTGGGTTGATAGAGTTTGTTGTTAGCCAGGAGAGATTTATACAACTGGGCGGTGATCAATTGAGGTGTCCTTGCAAAAGATGCAAGTGTCAATCTTTCAAAAGTGTGGATGGAGTTGTAGCCGATCTTTATGAGAAGGGCTTCATGCCTGATTACTATTGGTGGAGTAACCATGGTGAGACGTTGCCTGACTTAAACCTGATTATGGTTGAAGGTTCGTACTATGGAAGTGGTGACCGGAGGGAAGAATTGAATCCATACGAGCAGATGATAATGGATCATGCTGGATCATCGGTTGGTGTTGTACTAGAAGAAGATGGGGGAGAAGATGGTGGAATGGGTTCCCAATGCATAGGGATCAGTTGTTTCTAGAGTTTAAGGTAACAATTTATTAAGTTATTTAAATTAAATTTACATTATATATATGTACACACGAATTTCCTAACAACTGTAAGTTGCAGAAAGAGTATAGGTGGGACTTAGCTTTAGAGGCTCTCGTCAGGGACATATTTGAGCATAAAGGCTCACTGGTCATAAAGAATCTGACGAACAAGCTGAGGAAGGGTCAGAATAAGGGGAGGTGGGTGGATCCTAAGATCAGGAGGCAGCTGGACCAGTACTGGGCTACTGAGAAGTTCCAGGAGATCCAGGCCACAGCTCTGCGTAATCGAGCTTCTGATGGTGGCACATGTGCTTGGACCGGTAGGTCTAAATCAGCCGCCGCCCACTACGACGAGCTGGTAATACATTAAACTTTTGACTTAATATAATATTTAATTAATTAGTTTTCATTTTTAATTATTCTTATGAATTTAATATTATATTTTTCTGTGCAGAAAGCACAGAAACAGCGGGCCCCGACTGCTATGGAGTTGGTGGAGAGGATGAAGAAGTTGAAGTCGGGGACATGGGTCAACGACAAGGCCCGTAACTATGTTGTAAGCAAAAAAATAATTTAGTGTTTACTTGTAATTTAATATAAATGATTTGTTAATATTAGATATAATTTTAACTAAATCTCTTCAACTATACTTTGTAGGTGGGCTTCAACGAGAAGAAGGACGATGCCATATCACGTGCCTCACAGTCACAAGATGAGGCTTTGACTTGTCATGGGCCCTGCTCTCCTGTCTCTGTCGACGATAATGCCATTTATTTGGAGGTCGTCGGGGGCAGGAACAAGAAGGGGCACGTGTATGGCCTCGGACACCTGGAAGGCGAGTTTATTGCTTCATCGTCCGGCACGCCTGCTCCTTCCCGCGCCGATACCGTCCCTCGGGAGCAGTTCCACCAAATGCAGGACACCATCACGCAACTGAACGCGGAGCTTCGGGAGAAGAGCGAGAGAGAGCAGCAGATGGCGAACCAGATTGCACAGTTGACTCAGGCACACCAAAGAAATGATGCAAAGTAGCATCGAGCAGGGCCAGACATTGTGGCTGGTGTTGGAGCAGATGAGGATCCAGACTCCAGTTGCTCAGGATGATGCTCTGACGGTTGTGCCGCCTCCTGCTGCTCCTCCAGTTCCGTCGCCAGCTACTGATGCTACTACTGCATAGGACGATCATCTAGCAGACGTCGGTGGTACGGACGATGAGGATGATCGGATTCCCCCATCTCCCCCTCATCATGACTGTTTTTTTTTTTCCATTTTTTTGACTTTAAACAATTCTTGTACGACATTTTGGATTATTCTTTTTATATATATTTATTATTTTTTATGATTGTATATTTCATTAGTAATTTGGTGTGTTTTATTAGTAATTTTTCTAACATTTAAAGAAAATCAGAAAAAAAATATTTTAAAAATTAAAATTATTTTTTTTAATAATAACCAGTTTAGCGACCGAATTAGAAACCAATAATTCGGTCGCTAAACTTTATTTAACATTTACAGATGAGGTATAGCGACCGAAAATCCGTCGCTAATATAGGTTAACAGTAACCAAAATTAGCGACCGAACTAGCAACCGATTATCGGTCGCTAGAAATGGTTACCCAAAAAATGCGACCAACCTAATAGCGACCGTTTATTATTATTTAGCGACGGAAAATTCGGTCGCCAATTAGCGACCGAAATATTATTTCGGTCGCTAAAACCTTAGCGACCAGGTATTCAGCCACCACCCTTAATCGGTCGCTAAATCGATCGCTAAATTAAATAGCTACCGATTTACACTGTTTAGCGACCGAATATTACGGTCGCTAAACAGTTGTTTTTTTGTAGTGATTTAATAACCGTAGTGTCGTGACGAGGAGTGGGAAGTTCGTGTTTTCAGAGATAAGCTCAGGTAGGGTAAAGGATCACTCTAACGTCGGAATTGATAAGTAGTATATAATTTATAATAATGGTGAAGGGCGACCTAAACCCTACTAGTAGTCGAGAAATCGACAAGACCAAAATCACATTGGAAACCTTTTCTGTAAAACCAATGGTGATTCGAGGATTGTAGGTTTATCGACATTAAGGTTAATTTTATAATGTTGGGGATGTTTGGCTTTATTGCTTATTTGATTTGATTGTGATTTCCTGGTGGTGATAATTTGCTCTATATGATACTTTATGATGTTTGAATATTTTAAAGGATATTGTGTTATGAATGATCTGCCTGGTTTTTAATATTGAATTTAGTGGATTTTAATCAAAGATATGTGTTATACGGAAAATGTTTGCTTGTGAGGGAATGGGTGTGATTTAGAGGACCTAATTAAGTTGTTTTATAGACAAGATTATGAGATATCGTAATTTGAGGATTTATACGAGTTTCTAGTGAGAGGTTGAGGCAATAGGTTATGACCCGTAAGAGTCGGTGAGGTTTATATAAGTGTATGTATAGCAATTGGGCTATTAGAGATATAATTGTATGTATAGCAATTGGGCTATTACTGTAAATATGATTTTATGTGTAGCAATTGGGCCACTAGTGATATTATGTATTGTGTAGCAACTGGGCTACTAAAGATATAATTGTATCTGTAGCAATCGGGCTACTAGTAATATATTTTATGTGTAGCAATTGGGCTACTAGAGATATAATTTTATGTGTAGCAATTGGGCTACTATAGATATAATTTGATAGAGGGGAGTGCTCGCTCGAACGAAGGACTAATATTCCTATTGGGGTGGAGATGGTGTGTAAGGATTGTAGTGGTCTCGTTAGCATAAAGGTTTAGACGTATGAGAGTAAGGGTAGAGGATGATATTGTTAATTTGGCGATGATTGTTAGTTATGTGTGATGTGTGTCTTTGACTGTTGTTATATTATATGCTATGGTTTATTTTCCGTTTTTAATGATAGAACTATTTTTTATCCCCTATGTTTTCTGTATGTATGCTTTATCTTTTATGGAATCGTTCAAGAAGACCCTGTTGAGAAATTGATTGAGGAGGAGTTGGATGGAACTCCGTATGAACCAGAGGCCGGAGGACGAGCTGTGATCCATGGTGATTAGAGTCTAGATAGTATGGCCAGTGTGTCTTAGGGAAGTATTTTTACATGTTTCCGCTAGTATAACTTTTGTTTAAGTATATGCCTGTAAGGGATCCTTCTGAGAGGATACCCTCAACAGTGATTTAGTAATGTAATAAATAAACAGGTGTGTATTTATATATTACAACCTTAGTGTGTTTAACTTGTAGAAGTTATATGATTGTTTAAATAAAGTTTTAATTTTTACGTGTTTTCACGTTAAGCGCACAATTAAGGAATTAATTAATAAGGTTTTCAGTTAATAAAACACCGGGGCACAATGGGGTGTCTCATTTGGTATCAGAGCAGTTCGATTCTAATCAGACTGTGAGGTCTAGGAAGTTGTTACTGTCCGTGTCTAGTTGAGTCCACATCGGATATTGACTATGCTTAGAAGTTGGGTAGTGTGTCCGAACGCCATAACTAACATTGGTATGCAGTAGTCGGTAGTTGATAATAGAGGAGCCAGTGTTTAGAGAGGAGGAGCTGGAAAAGGAGTTCTAGCAGCAGGACAGCAAATGACCGGACCTCAGGGATCTTATACAAGGTATGTATTTGATATCTGGTAAACTTTGTTTGTTTGCCTAAGTAGCATGATAGACAAGAAAGTGATGAGAGTTTTGTTGATGTATAGTCGTGACTGGTAGGATGTGAACCCTTAAGATCAATATCAGTGAGTACGACAATTACTATAAGTCAAATGTTGATCGAGGCATAGTATCATTATGGAACCTAGGGCAATGATTAATGTTCGTAGTTAAGATGGATTGTATGAGTTTGGGAAGAGTAAACGAAAGTGTATATAGTAATTTCACCTAAGTTGAATATGAGCAGAAAAGATGATTTCTGATGTAAATTGAGGTTACTAGAGAAATTCAAATTTGTTAAGTTAGAGAATCCTAATAGGTGTTGTTCTTTTGATTGCAGTTTATCTTAAGGAGTGTTGAGATGTTTATTTGGAGACTTGAAATGTGTAATTTTGATATAATCTAGAATAGTGAAATACATTCTAAGGAACTAAAACTGTGATTGGATACACGAAGTAGGAAGGTAGGGTAGTTTTGATTGCGGTGTTAATGGTAGAAGTTAGATGTTGAAATTGATTGTGGTGTTAATTGAGGGTAATGGTAGAAGTTAGATGTTGGAATTGATTGTGGAGTTAGATGTCGAAATAAGGTTCTCTAGTGGATCGATAGTAAGAAGAAGGAAAGGATTAAGTTTTAATCATGTCCTTCAAGGATGATATATCAAGGTGAAATGTTAAGGACAATGAATATAATGTCGTGATGAATTGTTTCGAGGATAAATAAAACGATATAAGAATGAATTCTGTTATGAAGTTACCATTGTCACCTAGGGGAAAGACAACGATGAGAAATATATTGTGGGATCTTTAGATGAAGATACAATTACAAGATGATGTCTAGTTATGAGTTAAGAAATTCCGATGACGGAATTTTTTTCTAAGAGGGGTAGTAATGTAACAGCCTGATTTTTAATTACAATGTTTAACCGGTTAAACTATAATTAATTATATTTTAATCTGAGAGTTAGAAAGTGATTTTTAAATTAAATAAAATCATATTCATATTCTCTCTTATGGTAGAAGGTTACAGTGAAATTTTGGGTTTAAAACTCAGACGGAAACCGGTCTGCGTTTTTATTGACAGTATAGTTTTATATTGACAGAAAACCCTAATTGGGGCTGAAAAATGAAATTTTGTAGATCTTTTTATATTTTGTCCGTGAGGAAGTCTACTTTCCAAATTTCTGATCAGAAATAAAATATTATGTTTATTCGGACGAATTTTGGTAAAAGTTCGGACGGAAAATAGTCAGTGCTTTCACTGACAGTAAGATTTTAATGATCAGAAAACCTAATTTTGACTCGTGAACGAAATGGTTTATATTTAAAAAGTTCGGACGGAAAACAGTCGGTGTTTTCACTGACAGTAAGATTTTAATGATCAGAAAACCTAATTTTGACTCGTGAAAGAAATGTTTTATATTTAATTCATATTTCTAACGAGTTTGGTTGTTTTGAAAATTTTCAACCGAAAACGAAATATTACGTTTTAACGCGGGCGTAAAACCCTAATCGGGAAACCGACGAAGTCGAAAACGGAATTGTAGAAACCCGTCAAGAGATCGGGACAACGAGTCATACATGATGACTCATGGAGGATGAGTCACCAAGCATTTATGAGCATTAAATGCTAGTAATCACGACTTTTAGGTAAAAAGACCAAAATACCCCCAAGCTTTCGCGGGTATTAACAAGACACATCTATGCACTCTTAACCACTCATTTTACGTGGTTGTAAACCTCCCACATCTCCTCAATTTCGGGCATCCATTTATACTTAACCATACCTATTTCGTTTTGCTTTCGTTTCATTATTTTCCTCTCAAAGACCGAAATCGGGTAAATGACGGAGCTGCGTACGAAATTTTCGGGAACTGATAACGGATAGGATCGGTGACTCATTGGTGAGTCACTATGTGTGGCCCAAAATCATCCACACCTCCATCAAATGAGAGCCACATATTATTAACCATGATTAGCCAAAATAACCTTAGTTCAGTTAACTATTAACTATGATTCATCATATATTAAATTAATACTCACAAAACCCATTATTTGGACTCTAAGGAACCAAACAAAGCCTAAATCTAAGCCTATATAAAGGATCAAAACCGCAGCTTCCCTCTCCCACTTCTCTTCATCTTCCTCTCCAATTTTTCTCTAATTTCTCTAAGTTACAAAACTCATAAGAACACCGAATCTCCACCGAAAATACGACCCTCTTCCTTTATGAAAATATTAAAACTCTCAACATAAAAGTTTTTCCTATTTCTCTCTTATTTACAACAAGCTAAATATCATCAAAAATGGATAAGTGGTTTGGGAGATAGACTCAATACCGAAACTGCCTACAATTCTCAGTATCCCACGAAATAGTAGAAAGAAGGCCCTTTTCACCCCTGTTATGATCCAAACCAAATGAAACGTTCAACACTAACGTTGTTCCTTTTATTCTTATCTTTCTAACAAGACAAAGATCGTGATTTTTGGATGAGTATATTGTGAGATAAACTCACAATATCATCACACCCTCAAGCTGTCCAGTTTTCAACTTAGTTAAGGTTGATCATTTTCTTCATTTCTTCAATCTTCAAGAGGTAAAAGCTCTTCTCCTTAATCATATAAGTATTATCCTTCATTTATTTGGTAAGATCAAGCCGTGATCATCAAGTTTTCATAAATTTCCATTCCTAGATCTAGAACTTCAAATAATTCTAGAAAATTGTAGAAAAATCCTTTTAATGTGAAACCAATTTCTATGATCTTGTGATGTCTTCTACTTTCATTATCCAAGAGCATGTAATCAAAAACATTTTCCTTCCCTATTTTCTTTAATTGGCCGAATCTTACTCAAAGGAGGGTTTGATGATTTTGTTTTCATTTTTGAAATCTAATGCTTGATTTGAGCTCTCTAGTACCTATATGATCTAAATCCAAGAGCTTGAATCCAACTAAATTTCCTAGCCTATTTTTCTAATATAGGCCGAAACCCCAACCTTTGGTGTTAGAGGATTTTGTTTCAATTCTTTTAGTTATGATCATTGGTTTTGTAATTATAAATGCGTAAGGATCATTGATCTAAGAGTTTGTGAAGTTTTGAAATCCCTTGCCTTATCTTGGGTTGTCATAGCCGAACCTAGCCTTTTGTGGTTAAGGATGAATTTTGTTTGAATAATTCATTCTTATGTTGATTGGTTGAAGGTTGATTTAATAACCATAGTGGCGTGACGAGGAGTGGGAAGTTCGTGTTTCCAGAGATAAGCTCAGGTAGGGGAAAGGATCACTCTATCGTCGGAATCGATAAGTAGTATATAATTTATAATAATGGTGTAGGGCGACCTAAACCCTACTAGTAGTCTATAAATCGACAAGACCAAAATCACATTGGAAACCTTTTCTGTAAAACCAATGGTGATTCGGGGATTGTAGGTTTATCAACATTAAGGTTGATTTTATGATGTTGAGGATGTTTGGCTTTATTTCTTATTTGATTTGATTGTGATATGCTGGTGGTGATAATTTGCTCTATATGATATTTTATGATGTTTGAATATTTTAAAGGATATTGTGTTATGCATGATCTGCCTGGTTTTTAATATTGAATTTAGTGGATTTTAAGCAAAGATATGTGTTATACGGAAGATGTTTGCTTGGGAGGGAATGGGTGTGATTTAGAGGACCTAATTAAGTTGTTTTATAGACAAGATTATGAGATATCGTAATTTGAGGATTTATACGAGTTTCTAGTGAGAGGTTGAGGCAATAGGTTATGACCCGTAAGAGTCGGTGAGGTTTATATAAGTGTATGTATAGCAATTGGGCTATTAGAGATATAATTGTATGTATAGCAATTGGGCTATTACTGTAAATATGATTTTATGTGTAGCAATTGGGCCACTAGTGATATTATGTATTGTGTAGCAACTGGGCTACTAAAGATATAATTGTATCTGTAGCAATCGGGCTACTAGTAATATATTTTATGCGTAGCAATTGGGCTACTAGAGATATAATTTTATGTGTAGCAATTGGGCTACTATAGATATAATTTGATAGAGGGGAGTGCTCGCTCGAACGAAGGACTAATATTCCTATTGGGGTGGAGATGGTGTGTAAGGATTGTAGTGGTCTCGTTAGCATAAAGGTTTAGACGTATGAGAGTAAGGGTAGAGGATGATATTGTTAATTTGGCGATGATTGTTAGTTATGTGTGATGTGTGTCTTTGACTGTTGTTATATTATATGCTATGGTTTATTTTCCGTTTTTAATGATAGAACTATTTTTTATCCCCTATGTTTTCTGTATGTTATGCTTTATCTTTTATGGAATCGTTCAAGAAGACCCTGTTGAGAAATTGATTGAGGAGGAGTTGGATGGAACTCCGTATGAACCAGAGGCCGGAGGACGAGCTGTGATCCATGGTGATTAGAGTCTAGATAGTATGGCCAGTGTGTCTTAGGGAAGTATTTTTACATGTTTCCGCTAGTATAACTTTTGTTTAAGTATATGCCTGTAAGGGATCCTTCTGAGAGGATACCCTCAATAGTGTTTTAGTAATGTAATAAATAAACAGGTGTGTATTTATATATTACAACCTTAGTGTGTTTAACTTGCAGAAGTTATATGATTGTTTAAATAAAGTTTTAATTTTTACGTGTTTTCACATTAAGCGCACAATTAAGGAATTAATTAATAAGGTTTTCAGTTAATAAAACACCGGGGCACAATGGGGTGTCTCATTTGGTATCAGAGCAGTTCGATTCTAATCAGACTGTGAGGTCTAGGAAGTTGTTACTGGCCGTGTCTAGTTGAGTCCACATCGGATATTGACTATGCTTAGAAGTTGGATAGTGTGTCCGAACGCCATAACTAACATTGGTATGCAGTAGTCGGTAGTTGATAATAGAGGAGCCAGTGTTTAGAGAGGAGGAGCTGGAAAAGGAGTTCTAGCAAAGGAGACAAAGAAATGACCGGACCTCAGGGATCTTATACAAGGTATGTATTTGATATCTGGTAAACTTTGTTTGTTTGCCTAAGTAGCATGATAGACAAGAAAGTGATGAGAGTTTTGTTGATGTATAGTTGTGACTGGTAGGATGTGAACCCTTAAGATCAATATCAGTGAGTACGACAATTACTATAAGTCAAATGTTGATCGAGGCATAGTATCATTATGGAACCTAGGGCAATGATTAATGTTCGTAGTTAAGATGGATTGTATGAGTTTGGGAAGAGTAAACGAAAGTGTATATAGTAATTTCACCTAAGTTGAATATGAGCAGAAAAGATGATTTCTGATGTAAATTGAGGTTACTTGGGAAATTCAAATTTGTTAAGTTAGAGAATCCTAACAGGTGTTGTTCTTTTGATTGCAGTTTATCTTAAGGAGTGTTGAGATGTTTATTTGGAGACTTGAAATGTGTAATTTTGATATAATCTAGAATAGTGAAATACATTCTAAGGAACTAAAACTGTGATTGGATACACGAAGTAGGAAGTTAGGGTAGTATTGATTGCGGTGTTAATGGTAGAATTTAGATGTTGAAATTGAGTGTGGTGTTAATTGAGGGTAATGGTAGAAGTTAGATGTTGGAATTGATTGTGGTGTTAATTGCGGGAGTTAGATGTCGAAATAAGGTTCTCTAGTGGATCGGTAGTAAGAAGAAGGAAAGGATTAAGTTTTAATCATGTCCTTCAAGGATGATTTATCAAGGTGAAATGTTAAGGACATTGAATATAATGTCGTGATGGATTGTTTCGAGGATAAATAGAGCGATATAAGAATGAATTCTGTTATGAAGTTACCATTGTCACCTAGGGGAAAGGCAGCGATGAGAAATATATTGTGGGATCTTTAGATGAAGATACGATTACAAGATGATGTCTAGTTTTGAGTTAAGAAATTCCGATGGCGGATTTTTTTTCTAAGAGTGGTAGTAATGTAACAGCCTTATTTTTAATTACGTTGTTTAACCGGTTAAACTATAATTAATTATATTTTAATATGAGAGTTAGAAAGTGATTTTTAAATAAAATAAAATCATATTCATATTCTCTCTTATGGTAGAAGGTTACGGTGAAATTTTGGGTTTAAAACTCAGACGGAAACCGGTCTGCGTTTTTAGTGACAATATAATTTTATTCTGACAGAAAACCCTAATTGGGCCCGAAAAATAAAATTTGTAGATTTTTTTATATTTTGTCCATAAGGAAGTCTACTTTCCAAATTTCTGATCAGAAATAAAATATTATGTTTATTCGGACGAATTTTGGTAAAAGTTGGGACGGAAAACAGTCGGTGCTTTCACTAACAGTAAGATTTTAATGATCAGAAAACCTAATTTTGACTCGTGAACGAAATGGTTTATATTTAAAAAGTTCGGACGGAAAACAGTCGGTGTTTTCATTGACAGTAAGATTTTAATGATCAGAAAACCCAATTTTGACTCGTGAAAGAAATGGTTTATATTTAAATCATATTTCTAACGAGTTTGGTTGTTTTGAAAATTTTCAACCGAAAATGAAATATTATGCTTATACGCGAGCGTAAAACCCTAATCGGGAAATCGACGGAGTCGAAAATGGAACTGTAGAGACCTGTCAAGAGATCGGGACAACGAGTCATACATGATGACTCATGGAGGATAGTCACCAAGCATTTATGAGCATTAAATGCTAGTAATCACGACTTTTAGGTAAAAAGACCAAAATACCCCCAAGCTTTCGCGGGTATTAACAAGACACACCTACGCACTCTTAACCACTCAATTTACGTGGTTGTAAACCTCCCACATCTCCTCAATTTCGTGCATCCATTTATACTTAACCATACCTATTTCGTTTTGCTTTCGTTTCATTATTTTCCTCTCAAAGACCGAAGTCGAGTAAATGACGGAGCTGCGTACGAAATTTTCGGGAACCGCTATCGGATAGGATCGGTGACTCATTGGTGAGTCACTATGTGTGGCCCAAAATCAGCCACACCTCCATCAAATGAGAGCCACATATTATTAACCATGATTAGCCAAAATAACCTTTGTTAAGTTAACTATTAACTATGATTCATCATATATTAATTTAATACTCATAAAACCCATTATTTGGACTCTAAGGAACCAAAAAAAAGCCTAAATCTAAGCCTATATAAAGGCTCGAAACCGCAACTTCCCTCTCCCCACTTCTCTTCATTTTCCTCACCAAGTTTTCTCCATTTCTCTAAGTTACAAAACTCATAAGAACACCGAATCTCCACCGAAAATATGACCCTCTTACTTTATGAAAATATTAAAACTCTCAACATAAAAGTTGTTCCTCTTTTCTCTTCTTTCCAAAAAGCTAAGGATCATCAAAAACGGATAAGTGGATTGGGAGATAGGCTCAAAATACCGAAATTGCCCAGAATTCTCAGCAACCCACGAAATATCATGGTATCAAAACAGTCAGAGCAGATGTATATCAGAGCAAAAAAAATATTAACAGACTATTAATAGAGCAGAATTTGATTTACTACCTATTATTAATGTAAGCTTATAAACTCCTTAGCTCCCCCTCAACATATGCATGTATAGTTTGTTATTTTCTCCTTTCTTTATATTTTACTTTTTCTCATGTATAATTTGTTATTATCCCCTTTCTCTATATCTTACTTTTCCTCCCCCTTTTGGCATCATAAAAAAGGTGAAGAAAATAAGCATTCAAAGCAATAGAGAAGGTAAGCATTTTAAACATTCAAAACATAGCATATGAAATTATTCAGGATAGAGGGATAGGTTTAGGGACAAATCAAAGAATAAGTGCATCCATTAATTTTCCTCCCCTGTTTAGATTTTCTCCTGTTTCTTTAGAGATTAGATATAGGATTGATCGATTATGCCCAATTCTCTTCTAATGAAGAAGACGCTTTCCTTGTTCAAGGGCTTGGTAAAGATATCAGCAAGTTGCTTAGTTGTATCAACATATTCAACCTCAATTTCTCTACTTTGTATATGATCTCTAATGAAATGATGTCTGATTTCTATGTGTTTAGTTCTAGAGTGCATTATGGGATTCATAGTTAGGTTAATTGCACTTGTATTGTCACATCTAATAGGAACTTGGTTTAGTTGCACACCATAATCAACTAATTGTTGTTTCATCCATAAAACCTGTGCACAACAGCTACCAGCTGCTACATATTCAACCTTTGAAGTGGATAAAGCCACACGAGATTGTTTCTTACTGAACCATGATACTAATGAGTTTCCTAGTAAATGGCAAGTTCCACTAGTACTCTTTCTACCTAGTTTACAACCAGCAAAATCAGAGTCTGAATAGCTACTTAACGTACATGTAGCTCCCTTGGGATACCGAAATCCCATGTCTTTTGTTCCTAACAGATACTTAGTTATCCTTCTAACTGCTGTTAAGTGTGATTCTTTTGGATTTGCTTGATACCTAGCACACATGCATACACTAAACATGATATCTGGCCTACTAGCAGTAAGATAAAGTAGTGAGCCTATCATACCTCTGAATTTAGAAACATCAACAGGTTTACCTTGCTCATCTTTGTCCAGATAACAGGAGGTACTCATTGGAGTAGCCATATCCTTAGTGTTTTCCATGCCAAACTTCTTAAACAACTTATTGCAGTACTTGGTTTGGCTAACAAAGATTCCATTTTCAGTTTGCTTTATTTGCAGTCCAAGGAAAAAGTCCGGCTCACCCATCATTGACATTTCAAACTCACTCTTCATAAGACTTGCAAACTCTTTGCACAAATGCTCATTAGTGGCTCCAAAAATTATATCATCCACATATATTTGTACAAGTAAAATGTTGTGTGCCTTTTTCTTAGTGAACAAAGTTGTGTCAACTTTACCTCTTTTAAATCCTTTTTCAATGAGAAAATTACTTAACCTTTCATACCAAGCTCTAGGAGCTTGATTTAAGCCATATAGTGCTTTAGACAGTTTATAAACATGGTTAGGCAATTCATTATTCTCAAAACCAGGTGGTTGACCAACATACACTTCCTCTTGTATAAATCCATTTAAGAAAGCACTCTTAACATCCATTTGATGCAATTTAAATCTCATTATGCAAGCATAAGCAAGTAGCATTCTTATAGCTTCTAATCTTGCTACTGGTGCATATGTTTCATCATAATCTATGCCTTCTTCTTGGTTATACCCTTTGGCTACCAATCTAGCCTTGTTTCTTACAATTATACCATTTTCATCTATTTTATTCCTAAAAACCCATTTTGTACCTATTACTTGACAGTTCTTGGGTTTAGGCACTAGTTTCCAAACTTGGTTTCTTTCAAACTGGTTTAACTCATCTTGCATAGCCATCATCCAATGTTCATCAATTATAGCATCATCTATGTTCTTAGGTTCTACTTGTGACACAAATGCCATATGATTACAAACATTTCTAAGAAATTGTCTAGTTGTTACCCCCTTTGTAATTTCACCAACGATGTTGTCAATTGGATGATTTCTGATAGTCCTCCATTCCTTTGGTAGGTCAAGCTGTTGTTCTGTTTGCTCCTTCTACAACGATTTGTTCTTTAAGTTTTCATCTTCTTCATTGTCATTCAAGCCTTTGTCACATAGTTGACCGATACTTAATAGGTTATCTTTCAGTCCCTCAACATCTAGTACATCCTCAATGATTATTGTTGAGTCACTTCCAATGTTGTCAATGCCAAGTATTCTCCCTTTGTTATTGTCTCCATAGGTAACACTACCACTCAACTTAGGGGTAAAGGAAATGAACTTGCTTTTGTCTCCAGTCATGTGCTTGGAACATCCACTTTCAAGATACCATTTCACATTCTTGGCTTTCCAACACACCTACAAAACAGAATCAAGTTTTTGCTTTAGGTACCCAAATCTGTTTGGGTCCTTTTGAGTTAGTTGGAGCATTAGTTCCTTTAAGAACCCATATATATTTAGACTTATTATAAGCAGATTTTCTATAATGACATGTAGAAGCTGTGTGACCTTTTCTAGCACAGAAATAACATTTAACAAATGGTGTGTTTGATGTCATAGGTGCAGCAAAAAATTTCTTGAAAGATTTCTCATGTATCTTAGGTTTATAGCCTATTCCAGCCTTATCATAAACACATTTTTGCTGTCCTAACAATGCATCCAAATTATCTCTACCATTTGTGAACTTGGCTTAGTCATATTTCAGTTTTTCAACTTGTTTAGTCAATGTACAGCTAGACGCATTCCAGATTTCTTTATCAGTAGTAACTCTAGATAGATCACCATTCAAATGATTTATATGTTTCTCCAACTTAGGACATTTATCACATATTTGTGCATCTAAGACAGTAGCTAGTTTTTCTCTTAAAGCACAATTTTCTGCTTTTAATTGATCTACCTCTTTGTTTAAAACAGAAGTTTCCTCCTCTAAGAATGTGATGGTTTTCTTAGACTTAGTTAGCAATCTAGCAAGTCTAATGGATTCTCTACGAAGTTCTTCAAAAGCATTTTGCAATTCATCATAAGAAGGTTGATAATTATAACTTACTTCACTTTCTGAATCACTGTTATTGCTGGTCATCAAGCACAAGTTTGCCTCCTCAGATTCAGATTCAGATTCTTTAGTGGAATCTAGATCGTTATCATCCCAAGTAATGTAGGACTTTCTTGGCTTTCTCCACTTCTTGTCCTTTGAGTCAAACTTTTCTGTTTTGTCCTTCTTTTACAGTTTTGGACAGTCAAGCTTCATGTGGCCAATCTTTCCACATTCATAGCATGTGATGTTGTTGGAAGAGTTGTCACCTTTGATGAGATTTCTCCTTTGAAAGGTGGATGGCTTTATTTTAAAGTTGTCTTTCTTCTTTAGGAAGTTCTTGAACTTTCTAACTAACAATCCCATCTCTTCTTCAGATTCAGCCTCTTGTTCTGAATCATCATCATCACTGTTTTCTACTTCTTTGACTTGTGATTTCAAAGCCAATCCCTTCTTTCTTTTATCAGTTTCTTCACTCTCATTCAGTCTGTTCAACTCCAATTCATGTTCTTGCAGTTTTCCAAACAATGTGGCAATGGTCATTGATGAGAGGTCTCTAGATTCTGAGATTGCAATGACTTTAGGTTGACATTCCCTGCTCAAGCATCTCATGACTTTGTTAATTTGATCCTCATTTGAGATTGTCTTTCTAAGACCAGCCAATTGATTTACAATGTGTGTGAATCTCTTTTGCATTTTTGTAATAGGTTTTCCTCGATTCATTCTGAACAACTCATACTCATGTGTGAGGGTGTTCATTCTTGCTCTTTTGACATCTGAGGTTCCTTCATGTGTTACTTGCAATGTATCCCACATCACCTTTGCTGATTTGCAATTTGAAACCCTGAAAAACTCATCACGGCTTAAAGCAGATATTATAATATTCTTAGCACGTGCATTATATTGAATTCTTTTCTTATCATCCTCATTCCATTCAGTTTTAGGCTTATTTCTTGGAGCACCATTAGCATCTACAGTAGAGGGGACAAATGGTCCATTTTCTACTGCATCCCATATGTCAACACCTGCTGGCTCAAGAAAGATTACCATTCTTTCATTCCAATAGATATACTCATATCCATTGAAGGCAGGTGGGCGTGCAAGGGAAGCCCCTTCATTTAAACAGTCATTGTAAGCCATGCTCTTATAGCTGTTAAGCCAAACTTAAGAGTTTAGCTCTGATGCCAGTTGTTGTTTTGGCTTCAACGACTCAAGAGGGGGGGGGGGGGGGGGTGACTTGAGTTTTGAAAGAAAATGTTTCCCTCTTAAAACTTTTTCACAAAGCTTTATAAATCAGAGTTACGGATTTATGTTCTCAGGATCTTTTATAAAATCGATGAAGGGTTTTTACAAAATCTTGAATAGAAGGTGATGAGGATAAGAAAGATTAATAACGAATAGGTTCAGGTTTAATAACTCAATAATAACAAGATACAGTTTATACAGATCAAGAACAGAAATTATACTTGAACTTTAAACATCAAAGTTGCAGGTTCTTGAATCATAAATAGAAAGTAAGGGAGTTTGAGTTTAGAGATACTACACAACCAGATTTATCCTGGTTCAGTCACCACCACTGTGACCTACATCCAGTCCCTACTCCACCTGTGGGATTTCACACACTAACACACAAGCTTTGCCAGGTAGCTTGAAAAACCTTTACACCACAAAGCACTCCTTCACCTCGAGATACCACACTCTTGTGAAGAGCCTCAATGTTCTTCCTTAGGGATACCTCACCCTAATCACTCAGAGAGACTCCTTCTCTCTTTACAATCGAAAGTAAAATAAAACTTGATTCCTAACTCTCAATAGTCAGATAAACAAATTGAAGCACTTATGAGTATTGAAACACTCTTTTCACAGTAAGCTCAATGAAGATGATGAATGATTTTCACAATTGATTTCTCAAAATGATTTCATAAAACTGTGATATGTTATGATATATGTTTAAGTGTTCTTTGATCCCTCTTTATATAGAAAACAAGTTATAGTCGTTGGGATCAATCAAAACAGATTTCGATCTGATTTAACAGAATCTGTTTTCTTGATTCTCGTTCTTGAGATAAGATTCTAATAGTTCTTATAGAATTCACGTCCATAAAATAACGAGTCCATTTAGAAAAATAGCCGCGTCCATCTTAAAAAAATAGCCGCGTCCATTTGCCACGTCAGCAGACGGGAGTACTAACACAAAGCAATTGGATGTCCTCCAACTAGTAGACGAGCGCTTGTATTACTTTAGTAGATGAGCGCTTGCACTTTAGTAGACGTGTGCTTGTGTCACTTTAGTAGACGTGCGCTTGTGTCACTTTAGTAGACATGAGCTTCTGTCACTTTAGTAGACGTGAGCTTCTATCACTTTCTTGGACGCCAGCTTTTACCACTGTTGGACGAGCGCTAGCGCTTATATTATTCCCAGTGTTGGACGAGCGCTTATATTATTCTTTTCAAAAATCATTTTCATTAAGGAAAACTTATTCCTTTTAATGCAGGTTATGAAAAATGATTTTCTTCATGCATCTTTCTTAATTGAGCTATTTGCGAATAAGAGATTTCATCTCTTACAAATCATCTAAGGCTTAACACTAATTTCTTCTTTTAAGCTCTTGTCTTGATGATTCCTTGATCTTTGTCCTTGCTATTTGATTCCTCCAAGTTCTTCCTTGAATATTCTCCTTTGATTGCTCACTGAACTTGTTGAATATTGCTTGATACCTGTCTTTACAATTTGACACTAAACACTTGCATACACATTAAGTTGTATTTGTCATATATCAAAATCTCTCAGTCATTGAGTCTAACATATGATGCATGTCAAAAAGGAAAGCAAGTTAAGGTCACTTTTAAACCAAAGAACATTGTTTCAACAACTAGACCCTTGCTACTTTTACACATGGATTTATTTGGTCCATCTAGAACCAAAAGCTTTGGTGGTAACTCGTATGCATTGGTAATAGTAGATGATTACTCTAAGATATACATGGACATATTTTCTATCTCATAAGAGTGATTCATTTGATGCATTTAAGAAAATGGCAAAAATTGTGCAAAATGAAAAGGACGTGAAAATTGTTTCTATAAGAAGTGACCATGTGGGAGAATTTCAAAATGAAGTGTTTGAAAACTTTTGTGATGAGCATGGAATTCAACATAATTTTTCTGCTCCTAGAACTCCGCAATAAAATGAAGTAGTTGAAAAAAAGAATAGATCATTAGAGGAGATAGCAAGAACTATGTTGAATGACTCTAGCTTGCCAAAACATTTTTGGGCAGATGCTGTCAATACAGTCTGCTATGTGCTAAATAGAGTCTTCATAAGACCAATCTTAAAGAAAACCCTTTATGAGCTTTACAAAGGAAGAAAACCAAATATAGCACATTTACATGTTTTTGGTTGCAAATGCTTTGTTCTCAACAATGGAAAGAATAATCTTGAAAAATTTGATGCAAAGGCTGATGAAGGAATTTTCCTAGTTTACTCTCTATCTAGTAAAGCATTTAGAATATATAATAAGAGAACACAAACTATTGAGGAATTTTTGCATGTGACATTTGATGAGTCTAACCCCAAAAGGTTGGGAAAGGATTCTCTTATTGATGATCTTGCAGATTCAATTGAGAAAACTCTCCTAGAAGAGAAAAAGGACAATGAAGAAGATGAAAGCTTAAAGAATAAATTGCTGCAGCAGGAGCAAACAGAACAACAGCCTGACCTACCAAAGGAATGGATGACTGTCATAAATCATCCAAGGAATGGAGGACTGTCAGAAATCATCCAATTGATAACATCATTGGTGAAATTACAAAGGGGGTAACTACTAGACAATCTCTTAGAAATGCTTGTAATCATATGGCATTTGTGTCTCAAGTAGAACCTAATAACATAGATGATGCTATAATTGATGAACATTGGATGATGGTTATGCAAGATGAGTTAAACCAGTTTGAAAGAAACCAAGTTTGGAAACTAGTGCCTAAACCCAAGAACTGTCAAGTAATAGGTACAAAATGGGTTTTTAGGAATAAACTAGATGAAAATGGTATAATTGTAAGAAACAAGACTAGATTGGTAGCCAAAGGGTATAACCAAGAAGAAGGCATAGATTATGATGAAACATATGCACCAGTAGCAAGATTAGAAGCTATAAGAATGCTACTTGCTTATGCTTGCATAATGAGATTTAAATTGCATCAAATGGATGTTAAGAGTGCTTTCTTAAATGGATTTATACAAGAGGAAGTGTATGTTGGTCAACCACCTGGTTTTGAGAATAATGAATTGCCTAACCATGTTTATAAACTGTCTAAAGCACTATATGGCTTAAAGCAAGCTCCTAGAGCTTGGTATGAAAGGTTAAGTAATTTTCTCATTGAAAAAGGATTTAAAAGAGGTAAAGTTGACACAACTGTGTTCACTAAGAAAAAGGCACACAACATTTTACTTGTACAAATATATGTGGATGATATAATTTTTGGAGCCACTAATGAGCATTTGTGCAAAGAGTTTGCAAGTCTTATGAAGAGTGAGTTTGAAATGTCAATGATGGGTGAGCCGGACTTTTTCCTTGGACTGCAAATAAAGCAAACTGAAAATGGAATCTTTGTTAGCCAAACCAAGTACTGCAATGAGTTGTTTAAGAAGTTTGGCATGGAAAACACTAAGGAGATGGCTACTCCAATGAGTACCTCCTGTTATCTGGACAAAGATGAGTAAGGTAAACCTGTTAATGTTTCTAAATTCAGAGGTATGATAGGCTCACTACTTTATCTTACTGCTAGTAGACCGGATATTATGTTTAGTGTATGCATGTGTGCTAGGTATCAAGCAAATCCAAAAGAATCACACTTAACAGTAGTTAAAAGGATAATTAAGTATCTCTTAGGAACAAAAGACATGGGATTATGGTATCTCAAGGGAGCTACATGTACTTTAATTAGCTATTCAGACTCTAATTTTGCTAGTTGTAAACTAGACAGGAAGAGTACTAGTAGAACTTGCCATTTACTAGGAAACTCATTAGTATCATGGTTCAGTATGAAACAATCTAGTGTGGCTTTATCCACTGCAGAGGCAGAATATGTAGCAGCTGGTAGCTGTTGTGCACAGGTTTTATGGATGAAACAACAATTAGTTGATTATGGTGTGCAACTAAACCAAGTTCTTATTAGATGTGACAATACAAGTGCAATTAACCTAACTAAGAATGCCATAATGTACTCTAGAACTAAACACATAGAAATCAGACATCATTTCATTAGAGACCATATTTAGAGTAGAGAAACTGAGATTGAATATGTTGATACAACTAAACAACTTACAGATATTTTTACCAAGCCCTTGAACGAGGAAAGCATCTTTTTCATTAGAAGATAATTGGGCATAATTGATCAATCCTATATCTAATCTATATCCCTCTATCAAGAACAATTTTATATGCTATGTTTGAATCTTTAAATGCTTACCTTCTCTATTGCTTTGAATGTTTCTTTTCTTTACCTTTTTGATAATGCCAAAAGGGGGAGGAAAAAGTATGATATAGAGAAATGAGATAGTAAAAAATTATACATGGAGAAAAAAGTATGATATATAGAAAAGGGATAATAACGAATTATACATGCATATGTTGAGGGGGAGCTTATAAAATATAAGCTTACATGATTAATGGGGAGTAAATCAAATTCTATTTTATAAGCTTACATGATTAAGGGGGAGTAAATATAAGCTTACATGATTAATAGGGAGTAAATCAAATTCTGCTATGTTAATATTTTTTTGCTCTGATATACTTCTACTCTGACTGCTCTGATACCATGATATAAATCTGTCAATAACACTTTACGTTTGTTACAGTTATACTCTGATCTTATAATTTGTTAAAAGATTTGTCATAATCAAAAAGGGGGAATTTGTTAGACTCAATGACTTAGAGATTTTGATATATGACAAATACAATTTAATGTGTACAAATACAATTTAATGTGTATACAAGTGTTTTAGTGCCAAATTGCAAAGACAGATATCAAGCAGTGATCAACAAGTTCAGTGAGCAATTAAAGGAGAATATTCAAGGAAGAACTTGAAGAAATCAAAAGAACTTGGAGGAATCAAAGAGCAAAGACAAAAATCAAGGAATCATCAAGACAAATGCTTAAAGGAGAAATTAGATTTAAGTCTTAGATGATTTATAAGAGATGAAATCTCTTATTCACAAATAGCTCAACTAAAAAGATGCATGAAGAAAATCAATTTTCATAACCTGCATTAAAAGGAATAAGTTTTCATTAATGAAAATGATTTTTGGAAATAATAAGTGCTCGTCCAAAGCGCTCGTCCAACACTGAAGTAATACAAGCGCTCTTCCAAACAGAAGTGATCGAAGCGCTCGTCCAACAAGTGACAGAAGCGCTCGTCCACTAAAGTGATAGAAGCGCTCGTCCAACATAAGTGACAGAAGCGCTAGTCCACTGAAATGACAGAAGTGCTCGTCCACAAGTGACAGAAGCGCTCGTCCATTGAAGTGACAGAAGCGCTCGTCCACTAAAGTGACAGAAGCGCTCGTCCACACAAGTCTTTGGACTTGCTAAGATCTTAATGAGAAGATCCGTCCAATGATGTGGCATATGGAGCTCGTCTACTAGCTCGTCCGATGTAAAATATATTTACTCGCGAGATGGACACACTTATTTTCAAGATGGAAGCGAATTCTATAAGAACCGATGAAGAATCTTATTTCAAGAACCAGAATCAAGAAAACTGATTCTGTTAATCACATCCAAATCTGTTTTGATTGATCCCAACGACTATAACTTGTTTTCTATATAAAGAAGGTATCAAAGGAACATTTTCACAAGAATATCATAACATATCATAAAGTTTACGAAATCAATTTGAGAAATCAATTGTGAAAATCATTCATCATCTTTCTTGAGGTTATTGTGAAAAGAGTATTTCGTTCTCATAAATGCTTCAATTTGTTTATCTGACTATTGAGAGTTAGGAATCAATTTTTGTTTTACTTTTCGATTGTAAAGAGAGAGGGAGTCTCTCTGAGTGATTAGGGTGGGTTATCCCTAAGGAAGAGCATTGAGGCTCTTCACGAGAGTGTGGTATCTCGAGGTGAAGGAGTGCTCTGTGTTGTAAAGATTTTTCAAGCTACCTGGCAAAGCTTGTGTGTTAGTGTGTGAAATACCACATGTGGAGTGGGGACTGGATGTAGGTCACAGTGGAGGTGACTGAACCAGGATAAATCTGGTTATGTGGTATCTCTAAACTCAAACTCCTTTACTTTCTATTTATGATCAAGAACCTGTGATTTTGATGTTTAAAGTTCAATATAATTTCTGTTCTTGATTTGTATAAACTGTATTGAAATCTGAGTCTGATTGTAATCAAGTATGTGTTATCTGCGTTCAAAACTGAGTTGTTCAAAACCATTCTTGATTGCTGAAACTGAACTAAATCTGAAACTTGCATAACTTGTTCTTAATCTTTAAAGGCTTAATCAATTTTTGTATTTTGTTATTACTGAGTTTTGAACCCGAACCTATTCTGAGTTAATCTTTCTTATCCTCATAACCTTCTATTCAAGATCTTATATAAACCCTTCATTGATTTTGTAAAAGATCCTGAGGGCACAAATCCGCAACTCTGATTTGAAAAGTTTTGTGAAAAAGTTTTTAAGTGGGAAATATTTTTGAAAACTCCGCCCCCCCCCCCCCCCCCCCCCCTCCATCTTGAGTCGTTGAAGCCAAAACAACAATGACGTGGCAAGAAGCATCTGTCTGAAACCGACTCAGTGGATCACCCGTCTGACTTTTGGAATAAGCTAGCACACGTCTAGTTTGGGACTACATGATCACTCGTCTAGTTTTGGACTGCATGATCACCCATCTAGTTTTGGACTACATGATCACCCGTCTAGTTTTTGGACTGCTTGAGCACTCGTCTGATTTCTGATTACTGCTCACCCGCCTGATTTTCCAACTCTAGTATAATGTCAGTTTGTTAGAAATGAATTCCAAGTCATCTTATTCATATCAAATGCCTTCCTTAAGGATCTCGAAGACCTCTGGAAAATAGCTCAAAGGATAAAGAATAAAGAACATTTGTTTCAAGGTTTTAAGGAATAAACATGCAACCTTCGTACCACAACAATAACCTTTTAGCTGTTTTAGTACAAAGTAAAAGTGCTTTCTGGAAAGTGAACTGACTGTTGCACTAAAAGAGGAAAGCTCTCTGCTACAAGTACAAGAAGCCTGCTGCTACCTACTCTGATATGACAACTGATTCAGATTAAAATGTACTCTTGGACAACCTTGTCAAAGCTAAACGTTCCCAAGCATTTAATGTTTATACAGAACGACTCTTTGGCATTAATGGTATCTTTTTTGGCCACCTTATAATTTTCACAATTTTCAGTATTTTTACATAAAGACCAAGCTTTAAAACATTCCCTTTTAACCCGAACCTTAGCTTGCACACTTTCATCCCACCATCAGGATTCTTTAACCTTAGGTCCGAATCCTCTTGATTCACCAAGCGTCTCTATAGCTACCTTCCTAATCCCTTTGGCCATCTTGTCCCACATATCATTTGCACTTCTGTTTGCCTCCCAAAACCCTCCCTCCAAAACCTTGTGTTGGAAGATCCTTTGTTTTTTACCCTTCAGTTGCCACCACTTGATCCTTGAAACCTTTTCATGGCCTCTTCTCTTCACACTCCTCTTAACTCTTACATCCATAACCAAGACTCTATGTTGGGTAGTCAAGCTCTCTCCAGGTATGACTTTACAATCCAAACAAATCTTTCTATCCAATCTCCTAATAAGAAAGAAATCTATTTGAGAGCTTGTCACCCCACTTTTGTACGTGATAAGATGCTCCTCACGTTTCCTAAAACATGTATTGGCTATATTAAGATCGAAAGCAGATGAAAAGTCCATAATAGACTTACCCTTGCCATTTACCTCCCCTAGGCCATATCCCCCATGCAAACCCTCGTAACCTCTAGGTGCCCTCCCTACATGCCCATTTAGATCCCCTCCTATGAAAATCTTTTTACCTAGCAGTATTTCCTGAATTAGGCCTTCTAAATCCTCCCAAAATTTTACCTTGAAGTGTTCTTCTAACCCTACCTGATGTGCGTAAGCACTAATCACATTAAAGGTGTCTTGTTCCACTACAAATTTTAGGGCAATGATCCTATCTCTAACCCTTTTTACATCCACAATATCATTCTTCCAATATTTATCCACAATTATGCCCACCCAATTTCTCGATTTTACTTTGCCAGTGTACCAAATCTTAAAACCCAAAGAGTCTAATTCATTTGCCTTTTCTCCCACCCACTTAGTCTCTTGTAGGCACATGAAATTGATCCTCCTCCTAATCATATTGTCAACTATTTCCATTGATTTACCTGTAAGTGTGCCTATATTCCAAGTTCCAAAGCGAATCCTACTCTCGTGAACTAGCTTCTTTAACCACACTCGTTCACACAAATGTGGGAACCCTTGCTTATTTTTCACTACATCCAGGCGACGATGCAGCGGCCCTTGCTCATTTGACACTGTACCCGAGCTATACAACGCGTTGCTTCTGGGAAACGACCTAGCATTAACATTATTATGTCGTTGATCCATGTCATAGAGATTCGACTAAGTTTTTCATTGACTGTCGATGACCTAACACAACCCTCTTCTTTTATCCGGGACTTGGGACCGGCTATGTTTAGCTTTGTCACAAAGCACAACATAGGCAGGATTATAGGAAGGTTTGCAATATTCACATTTATTAAAACAATATCAAAATATCAATATGTAATATCAATACAATAAATAAATGTATTAACTATTATTGTGGAAGAGCAATATTTTGTCTCTTAAACCAAACTATACACTGACAGTGTAAAGCTTTTTTACACTGTCAACCAATTAAAAATCGACACATCATTAAAAATCTTTGAATCTTATCCTAACTACCTTAAAAGTCATCTATACCTTGATTTTTGATTGGTTGACAGTGTAAAAAAATTTACACTGACAGTGTATATCAATTAAACTCATAAATATATGTGTTAATATTAATCAACTAATTTTGAAAATCTGGATTTATAATCCTACTAATAAATAATTGTCACTACAATATATCATATCAAAATCAAAATATTGATACGTGGTATGTCAAAGATTTTACAATTTAAATCTCCATTAATACCATATATATTTTAAAAGGAATTTAATATCGTGGAAATACTGAACAATAATATATATAAAATGAATTTATTGTATTCTTAGGAGGAATCTTATTTAAAACCAACCCATAAGTGTTCTCCCAAATCAAACGGAAGAGGAAAGGATATGAGCTTGATATAAATATAAGCATGCTGCTACAGATGGAGCCGGATTTGAACGATGAAATCGGCCTACTATAAAAATTAAAGTTTATAAAATTTTCATTTTAAAATTTTTATTTCAAATTGATATATAAGTATTGATTGCAAGGAAATTATACTAATTGACAATCAAAGTGAATACAATCAAAATCTTTTAATATAAAAATTACAACGCATCAGTAATTTAATTCTATGAAATTTTAATTTTATTAATTAATACTTATGAAATAATGATTTTTTTTAAAAAAAATCTAAATTCAATCAAAATCTTTTAATACATAAATAGAACGTGTAGGAATAGTATAGATATTTTCAAAAAAATCTGGACCGCAATTTAAAAAAAAATCCTTTAATAACACAATTTTTTAATGCTATAAAATTTTTTAAAAAAATCTGATTACAATTTGTAAATGCAATAGCTTCGTGTAACACACCAGTTTTTAGACATATGATTAATTATTTTATTTGGATGTTTATGTTTATTTTTGTTTATGTGGTTTAGTTGAGTAATTTAATTACTCTTTTTAAATTATTTTTATTTGGTGCATTAACACTGACTTATTTCAGTGTATTCACGCTTACTAGACAATAACTTACGTTATTGTCACTATTAGTATTTATTTAGAAAAATATTTTAAATGATATGATTGAGAGAAAAATATTTTCATATTTTACTCTATTTACTTTTAGAGTTGAAAATAAATTGGTTTGAGATTAATCAGAGATTAATCTTGGACCGGGTAGTTTCTTAGTTGATCAATTCAACTATCAATATCTACTATATTTCAAAATTTGAAAGTATATATTTGTCAATCTTGATTTTTAGATTAAAAAGGCAAAAACGTGTTTATTTTTAGGCTTAATAATTATCACTAATTTTTGTACCTATCACAAAATGTTAAGTTAAAAACTTAAGTTCTATCTCCTCTCGTTTTAGCAAACCCGATACCTCCCCCCTTTTTCAACAGATTTTATTTCTTTCTTCTTCTCATCTTCTTCCTCCACACCCCAACCTCATCTCCTTCCTCCCTTCTCCCTTGCCGGACCCGATTGCGTGCCGCCCCCCAGGAGCTCACTGGCCGCCGCTAGCCGAAGCAAGGAGGGGAAGACCTCACCGCCTGCTCGTGCCTGGTTCGCCTTCCACATCCGCGCAAAACGCGTTCTTCACCACTGCAATTTCGACCCCACCGTGGTAAGCTCCGGCCGCTGCCCTTTAATGGTGGTTCTCCACCCCCTTGTAATGTTAAAACTTCTTTTCTTCTTCCATGAGGTTTGACCTTTGTTTTTGTTGGAATTATGGTGCTGTCCAGAAAATACCACCACCACTCCACCGCCTTGTAACCACTGCTGCCGCGCCGGTTGGCCTTCCAGCCACCATGCCCTTTTCCTCTTCACCCTGGGTAAGAGTTTTATCCCTAATCTCTTCTCTTTTGTAAATTCCCAAATCAGTTTACAAAACCCTAACCCTAGCTCTTTGATTTCATATTGTAATCTGAAATTAAAATGTTTTTATGCAATTGAGACTATCAATTGATGTTTTCCTAAATTAATTTCATGATTCTATGAGTGAAACTCGTTTTCCCTAAATTTGATTTAGGAGCCCTAAACCCAAATATGACTTTATTTTGAAGTGGACACAATTTTGTGAATTAACAATGAATTAATGAAATTAGGACTCTTAATTGATGATTTATAAGTTCAGTTTCGTGATCCTTTAATCAACACAATGTTTCCTCAAATTGTATTATGAACCTTAAGCCCCAAACATGATTTTCTTTGAAAATGGATCTATTTGGTGAGATTAAGTGTTTAGATCAACTTAGAGTGTGTGTTTGATAATGAGTAATTGATTCCTTGATTTTCTGGTTGATGCAAATTGTTTGGATTCCTTCATTGGGACGTTGGTTGTCATGGTCATGCTTGGAGAAGCAAGATTTGCGTTATTGGGAGCTAAAAAAAGTTATCTGCGCACGTTGCATGGTGTCAAAGGAAAATCGGAATATCTATAAGATGATCTTTCACTTGTCATCAAGAGGTAAATGGAGTAAGCCTGAGGAGTTCTAGATAGCCATATGTTATTTTAGTGTTGTTGTATAATTATCTATCGTGGTTGTTCTATGGTTTTTAATTATTTATTTCTAATTGGTTATGTGATTTGATGTGATTCATTGAGTTTTTTGGTTATAACTGTGATGCATGCTATAATTGTGTTGTATGCGATTATCTGTTTGGTTGATTGATTGACTGAAGCCTGACAGTGGTCAGTACCCAATTAAATTAAAGATAAAAGCTTAAAAAGCTTGGGGAAAAATTTAAGGGATTTGATTTAAGTAAGTAGAAGTAGATTTTGAAAATCATCATATTTGATAATGTTTTCAGCGAAAGAATGATTAACGAGTAATGACGAGGTCGAAATCTTGAAAATATTTCAGCTACATTATCCTTTTAAAATTAATTCAAAAATAAGAGGACGATTTTATTATTTCAAATATAAATGGGTTGGAAATGATTTTACAAGGATTTTGTGTTATTTCAGAAAAGGAGTTTCCTAAAGAAGACGAATTTGAGGAAAATGGATTTCCCTATGATTTGACGTTTTATAAATGGATTTCAAATAGAAGGGATTTTCTATAAACGAGTTTTACTCCACGATGTTATTTCCGATAACTTGGATAAGTTGCGAAGACTTTGTTTTGGATTTGTTTTTCACAGAATGAAAACGGTGTTAACGTTGAAACGTGAACCTAATATCAGAGACGTTGCAATACTAGTGTTCTTTAATATAAGCACGAAGATCATTGATCCGTGTTACGTTATGGATTTTGTGTCCTATTCACGTTGTCTATCCATGTTGTGGGTTACGTTGTTACAGTTGAATGTTGTTTTCTATCACTACAAACCTAAGATTGATTACAAGGCCTGAGGTATTGTGACTGAGCACTCGGACTTCGTGTCATTTGTTAACGTTGAAAAATCTAAACACGTTGAAAATTACGAATAGTCGTAAGCCATCTTGAGCTTAGACAAAAGAAGAATGAACACAAAGAAAAATGACGAGAACAAAATGTTTTATATGCATTCATTGGAAGACGTGCCCACGTTGTTATGTATGGTGCCTTGATAATTAAGGTATTCCATACCATGTTGTATGTCTGAATGCCTTGCAGGGTAAGATATTTCAGGCTACGTTGTTTCATTTGTGCCCTGGTGGACAATGAAAACCCATATACGTTGATCACTGTGCCATGTGTTGTACATTGTGCCTATGGTAACACATTGTGCCTTATTTGGCAATCGAGTTTGATCAGATAATTTACGCGGCGTTGGGATCTCCGGAGATTAGGTATGAAAGTTAGACGTTGAACGTTGAAGTGTCATGCATTTGTTTTAAAATGACGATGATCCACTACTACAGAAAAGAGCTTCAATAGCGCTTTTTTTTCCTTTAGTAGCGCTTCAAAGCGCTATCTATTCACCCACTACTGAAGGTGGGAGAGATTCAATAACGCTTAAAAAAGCGCTACTGAAAGTAGGAATAGGTAGCGCTTCCTTGAGAAAGCGCTATCTGTCTAAAGTTGATAATAAGACAATCTATTACATACTTTAGACAGTGCTTCTCAAGGAAGCGCTGTCCTAAGTTTGCAATAGATAGCGCTTTCTCAAGGAAGCGCTATCTATTTGTCACTTTAGGCAGCGTTTTTTCAAGAAAGCGCTACTGAAAGTAGGAATAGATAGTGCTTCCTTGAGAAAGCGTTGTCTAAAGTTGGTAATAAGACAATCTATTACATACTTTAGACAGCGCTTTCTCAAGGAAGCGTTGTCTTAAGTTTGCAATAGATAGTGCTTTCTCAAGGAAGCGCTATCTATTTGTCACTTTAGGCAGCGTTTTTTAAAGAAAGTGCTCCCTATCCCCCCCCCCCCCCCCCACCCACCCACCCACCCACCCTTTTTTTTCATTATTCACTGTTTTTCTACATTTCCCACCTGCACAACCATCCCTCATCAATTCACAGTAACACTGCATTTAGGTACATCACACACATACATATATATAATGTACAATTACATACAATATTGGTAAGCATATATATATATATAAACCAAACCAAATATCAAAATCATGCATATATAACCAATTAATTAAGTAATATACTTTAACACAATTCACAGTAACGCTTACACATAACCAATTCTACTATTTAAGTCCATAAACCAAAAGGTCGCTAACCTACACTAGATAATAACCATGCATACTAACAATGTGTACAAGCTAATCAACACACTAGCTAGTAATTATAAACAATTTGAGCATGCTGCTTCCATCCTCTGCTTGATCGCACAAAGTCTTTGTTGTTGGCCTGCATAAGATACACATACATATCACTTGCACATACACACAAGTCTAATAATTAATATAGGAGTGACACTATCTAGCTAGCATAATATCAGATTATGTCGTACCATTTAATTGTTGATAAATTTCATAACCACATAACGACACCACTCGTCTCTAAGTTGAGTAAGTTGATCGTCGGAGTATGTGATGCATTTACATTCAGGAAAATACTTCAAAATGAAAATTAAATCGAATTAGTATGACTAAATCCGAGTTATTAAATTATATAAGCTAGAACTGAAATTAAATATCGTGGTTGGGATTTGCATTTGGTTTTGAATGATGATATCCTTGATAAATTTCAGAACGTAGTAGCCACAGTCGTTGTCATTCGGTTGACGGGGGCACTATAAAACCAAAAATAATAAATTAATTCTTTTAATTTTTTAATTTAAATTAAAAAATTGCATAAGGATTCTCCTAAATACCATTATAGATATCCATTTAGTCGTCCTGGATGATTTCGAAATTCGAGACTTGCCTCCATGTAATCCTCGATGAATTAGCAAAGCCTTGAGTGCAAAATTGATGAGTGTGATAACACCTCATATTTGTTTATCATTTTGCATGCATTTTGATATAGTTTAGGCATTTTTAATTTGATTTTTTGTTAGTTTTTACCTTGGAACGGGTAAGGCGGTTTTGTGGTGTTGTTTTGCAGAAATTAAGGATTAAATGCTCAGGATCAACCATGATGAAGCTTGGATGAAGATGGGGCTTGAAAAGTGAATAAAATTAGCCAAGCAGAGCCCATCACAGCATAGTCGTGATGACCATCACGGCCATGATCGAGCAAAACTGAAAAGAAAGAAGGCAAAAGTCAGAACTGGTCACGGCCTAGCCGTGATGCCCATCACGGTCGTGACCTGTCAGCTGAACCAGACCCTCACAGGCAGAACTGATCACGGCCTAGCCGTGATGAGCATCACGACCGTTTCAAATTCTCCTTACAATTTGCGAACCAAAGAGTTGGGAACCAAAGAGTTGAGTCCATTCAAATTCTCCTTACAATTTGCGGATGGCTCAACTAGAACTCCTCTAGGCATACTAGAGAATGTTCCCGTAAAGGTAGGGAAATTTTTCATCCCTACCGATTTCCTGGTATTGGATATGAAAGGGAATTCTGAATTCCCCATCATTTTAGGAAGGCCATTCTTGGCCACCGCTGGAGCAATAATAGATGTAAGGAATGACAAACTCTCTCTGAATGTAGAGGAAGGTAGGGTAGATTTTAAATTGACTAACTCATATAACAACCCTCCTTGTGTGAGTCATATGTGCATGATCGATATAACATCTCCAGTGGTAAAGGAAGAGCTCAACATGGAAGCAACTTCGAAGATTTACATGGCAAATGATGCACCCAGTAGCGATGAAGCGGGAGTTGCTGATCATGTGGAAACAAAACTTTCGCCAGGAGGGAGCAAGGCCATGAAGCTCAGAGTGAAAAGAGCGAAGCGGAAGCGCAATTGGCCATATGAGCATAATAGGCTCTTTGAAGGACTCCCATGGAAGAGAAGTGTTCCTGCACTTCTACGCCCAGCCGACCCCGGTTGACTGAAGGAAGTATGGTCAAGCTTAAGACCGTAAATAAGCGCTTCTTGGGAGGCAACCCAAGTTTTCTTTCCATTTTCCATTTGTTTTTGAATTTAACTCTTGAATAATTTGAGAAGATAAAGAGGAAAAAGATCATAAATTAATAGATTTGTCAAGTGTTTTCAGGTTAAGAAGGAAGGAAGAGCAAAAAGGGCAGGGACAAATTAAGTCAGAAGTCATCACGCCCGGGCCGTGACAGTGGTCACGACCGTGATGAGCTAACCAAGAAGACCAGAAAGGATCACGGCCCAGCCGTGACATCCATCACGGGCGTGATGAGAAGGACCCTAAGATCAGAGAGTATCACATCCTAGCCGTGATACAGGTCACGGCCGTGACAGGCCAGCTCCTGAAGACCAGAATTGATCACGGCCTAGCCGTGATACACATCACGGCCGTGATATATTTTCCAACAAGTTTTTGACTAGGCATATGAGCCAGCACCCGCTACCATCTCGGTGAGTTGTTCCAATTTTTCTCCTTTCTCCGACTTGATTATTTACATTGGGGACAATGTAAGTTTTTAAGCTTGGGGTAGGGGTATTTTTGCAAATTTTTGGAATATTTGCATTTTTCATGTTGCATTCATATAGGCATAGTTTTGCATGATCACATGATTAGATTTCCCTTTTTCTTAGAGTTTGCATCCAATTGTGAGAACTTGGTTCCAAATAAATTAAGATAGTGAATTTTTGAACCCAATTTTTTATTCTTGTGATAAGGCTAAAAATAAAAATGCTTGAGATAATCTTTTGACAGTTGATAATTAGCATGTGGTTCTTTAGATTTGTGTTCCTCACTGATTTTTGAACTACTAAATGTGAGATTTTTTAGCCAAAAGGGGTACTCACTAAATCTACCCCATTCTTTGTGATAGAGTGTTTTATTCCTCTTGGATTGTATTCTCTAGAACTTGACTTAAAACCGTTTTGAAACTTAGAAATTTTTGAAAACATTTTTTAAAATGATTGAGGCACTAGGTATTTTTCCGGCCTTCCGATCTTTGATTGATTAAATGATACCCCTAAGTTGCCCAATTTTGAGCCTAAAAGAATAAAATACTTTTCTTGGTACCTTGAATTACTTTGATGAATAATGCTTGGTATGGCACCTTTTAAAGTATTGCAAAAAGGGTAAAAAGGTAGTTTGAAAAAAGTATGGGATGAGAAAGTTAGAAAATATTTCTCTTGGATTGAAAATCTCCCCTTCTCCAAATAAATTAAATAAAAAAAAATAAAAAAATGGAGAAGGGGGTGACAAAAAGAAAGTGAGAAATAAAATAAAATGACAAAAAGAAAGGTGGAAAGATGAATCAAAGCCCAAAAAGGGTATTTTAGAAGGTGTCATGCTTTGCAATGTTTGATATTTTGTTTAACCCTCTTGAATTTCCTATTCTTGATTTCCCCACCTAACGATTAATCCCATGGCCCCATTACAACAAAAGTAAAAGACCTCTTGATTATTTTGTGTTTTCATTAATAAAGTGGAGATTTGGTTAATAGTCAAGCTTATGGTAAAATACCTTCCTTGAGGACATTGAGCGAATTGTCATATACCCTTAAACACTTGAGTGAGATGAGAAGAGTGCCCGAATTAGTGAGAATATGAATTTAGGAAACCTAAGCTTCTAATTGGACTTGAAATGGATTATCTCTTGGGTATTTATTAAATATGCCTGTTGCTTGGATTAGTTACTCGGGTTCTTGGTTCACTATCCATGCTCTGATTATCTTGTCTGGCTTTGGTAATTGCTTGAGGACAAGCAAAATCTTAAGCTTGGGGTGATTTGATGAGTGTGATTACACCTCATATTTGTTTATCATTTTGCATGCATTTTGATATAGTTTAGGCATTTTTAATTTTATTTTTTGTCAGTTTTTACTTTGGAACAGGTAAGGCGGTTTTGTGGTGTTGTTTTGCAGAAATTAAGGATTAAATTCTCAGGATCAACCATGATGAAGCTTAGATGAAGATGGGGCTTGAAAAGTGAAGAAAATGAGCCAAGCAGAGCCCATCACGGCCTAGCCGTGATGACCATCACGGTTATGATCGAGCAAAACTGAAAAGAAAGAAGGTAAAAGTCAGAACTTGTCACGGCCTAGCCGTGATGCCCATCACGGCCGTGACCTGTAAGCTGAACCAGACCCTCACAGGCAGAACTGATCACGGCCTAGCCGTGATGAGCATCACGGCTGTGACAGACCAAAAATTGACGAAGCGCCCAAGGCAGAATCCATCACGACCTGGCCGTGATGGCCATCACGGCCGTGACGTGCATTACTTGGACCAGAAGCAACTGATTTGGATCTAATTTGAGTTAGATTGGGATTCAAACTTCCCAAATCTATAAATAAGGCATCTGGGCAGAGGCAAAGGGAGGACTTTGGGCTGCTACTCTTAGGCATAGATTTAGGATCTCTCTTATTCTTCTTCCTCTCTTCTCTTATTTTTATTTTCATGTTGTTGTTAACCAAGCTTGTCATCACCATGACAAGGCTTGAATAGTAGTTTAATTTCTAGGGATTGGGGCTATGCCCAAGGTTTTTTTATGGCAATGAATTGATGTTATATCTTTGTTAATTGCGATTTTGCTTTAGATCTGATTTCTAGTGTTTTAATTACTTGTAAATCTGGTGTGCACTTATTTACATGTCGTAGACATTCTAAGGAGGAACCTAGCAGTGAACTTAGGTGTCGGATCTATAGAATCAGACTTAGGAATGAAATCACGAGAGTTAGAAGCCATCCTTCGAGGATTAACGAATTGTCACAAAATGTAAAGGGTTCAATCTAAATTCGACTACCACGAGAGTAGGGGTTGGTTTAATTGGGCACGGTTTTTGTAACCCGAGAGGGAGCTTAAACTATTTGAGGATAAATTCGCCTTCAAGGCATTTTCGATAATTAACAAGGGTTAATCAATTTAGTAATATAAACAATCTTGTTGGTAACCCAAATTCCTAGGAATCCATTTAAATCTGAAAAACCATAAATAGATTTACTTTCTGTTTATTTGATTCTGATTTTGAGTTATCTCTTATTTCAAATATCAAAGCCTTTTCAAAATCTTTCTTTATAGTCCAGTTTTACCGATTTGATAATTAGTTGTGATTCGAGATCACGGTCTATGTGGGATCGATATCTTTTTATTACTTGGCGACAATCCGGTACACTTGCCAGATCGCACGTGCACTCGCACGACATCAAAAATCAAACAATTTCATTGAAAGTATAATACAAATACTAGCCCAATATAATACAAATGTACTTCACATTACTTTTCGCAACTCTTCAACCTATAAAAAAAATGAGGGTTTTCTAATTGAACTTTAGATAGTGAAATCTATAGCTTTTTGGAACGGGATAGTTACATAAGAACTTATTTTTATTAGACAACAAAACAAATACTATGCAGTTAGCGAACCAAAAAACTTTCAGAATGAAATGAGTTGTGTTGTCAAACACATACTAAAATCTAACACTAACACATACTAAAATGTTTATATCAAATATAATCAAAGACAAAATAGAGGTTTGTCAGCAATGGATCACTCACACAGGTAACTTGACACTTACCGTACCATAACCTAAAAGTTGCAAAGGAGTAGGACTAACTTCCTCCAGAATTACTTCAGCTTCTTGTAAAAGTACCAGAATGCATATGCATTGATTGTAATCCCAGTATAAATAATCAAACTAAATTTTGTATTCTAATCCTTTCACATGTGCGCACATAGACACACATGAGAGAGAGAATAGAAAGAAGGCTAGAATAAATCTTAACTATTAGAAACAACATCAGAAGAAGATAGGCGCCACTCAGGTAGCAATGGCATTCTTGATAAACTCAAAAATAAATACCAAGGGTCGACTACCTTATAGATTACTAAAATGAAGCAAAATCGTGTATGATTGCAGCTTCAATTTTTAAGTTTCTAGTACCTCGAAGCACAAAGAAACTGGAAGAGTAACAATTAAAGGTAGCCAACCATTTGTTTACTATAGCAACTAAATGATTTCAAGCTTTGAGCGAAAGTTTAAAGCCATAGTTCAAGCACTCAAGTTGTAGAACCATTAGTCCATTACCTAACCCTATAGAGCTCTCATCTCGTTTTTTTTTTTTTTTTTTTTACGTAAGCTAACAAAATTCATATTGGTAAAGATACAGATAACCAGCAATAGTTTGACAAATACCTCATTGAGTATGGAAAGTGCTGTCTCAGTTTTGAGTTTCCTTGATGCGGAGACCTTGTTTCATCCAAGACCGAAAGCCACCTTGGACCAAGTATGTATTCTACAATATATATACACAGGTAGTTAAATTTATTATACCACTTGATAATTGATATGGATTATATTTCATAAGTTGATGATTAAGTGGATTGTACAGAGGTGTCTATTAGGTCAACCATGGCAATTCAAACCACCAATAAAGCACAGACACTTGAAGTAAAAGGAGCTGTCTCGATATCTAACACATATCTGAAAGTTGATATCTGTGGACACTCAAGGATCCAGTGCTAGTTTTAACATATATGAGTCGGGACATTTAGAATTCAATCAAATTCCAGTTTTCTTTTATAATTTAGAATTTCAAACAAACTAAGCCCTTTCGCAGAGCTGGAGTGCTGTGAACTATTTAGCTCATAAATCACCATATTTTAACTTTGCAGCATGATTTCAGTCTATATTCACTTAGAACCGAGGTTAACATTTGCAATATATGTTTTGATATTTATGATAAATATACTGCTAAGGAGGAAATCAAGCAAACACTAACAAAGACTGGAGTTATGTGGAATAGCAGGAATACATTTGTTGGGATTTTTCTCTATTATTATCTTACTTCTCCCAATGCAAGATCTCTTCAACACTAACCTTCAAATACAAATGCCAATTCCAATGATCCTATATCAGATTTGGAAGCAACACAAACTGTTCTTTGTTATCTAGATCACAAATCTCATAGTACAAAGCTAAAATTTCAGCCAAGAATTCTATGTGGTAATATATCACATTAAAATTTTGAAACAAATATCTCCACACAGACTTGCCTTGAACCCAAGTTTCCTCAAGGATCTTGCAATGCCTTTAGAATGAGAGCCATCAGCATCCAAAATTATAACCTTGGAACTGTCCTATAGACTAGAGAAAATAAGATTCTGAGACATTTCTCATGCATTCCTAACCACATATAAAAAGTATTGATGCAGAAACTTCAAGTCATTGAATACAAGTTACCATCTTTTACCATGCACTTTTTACTTATCTAGAAGAATAACAATATATAGGTACTTTAAAACACCACTTAATGTCCTAGGAAAAATAAGATGATAAAACTGCCAAAGGACATTGCTTATTTTATAAAATAACACATAACTTGAGCACTTGGTCATTGATATCTCTCTAGAGGTTCAATAGTTTCACCTCATAATATTAAAATGGAGGGAAAGAAATTGAAGGGTATATATAAATTTGTTTGGCCAAGAGTGTCATGTGGAAGAAAATAAAAACGATGAAGAGTTTGAGTTTGTTCAATGCAGTATGCACTTTCAAGTAACTGTATATTCACTCCAAGCAAGGTTGTAGAATTTTGTTGAATATAAAGCTCTCCAAACACTACCAAGTAGATGGAACCATTCTAAACACATTCAAAATGTTCCTATCTAGTTACAAATGACTGCAAGCCATAGCACATTAATCAAGACTAACAATTAAATGAAGTACCAAATTTTCATTTAAGTAACAATCTTCGTATGCTTGTTTAAATCAACTCCCAAAATCAAAGCAAACTTAATTGAAGAAACAGAAACAAAAACAAAAATGCAGAAAAACATCCCTTCTTAACTATAAAACAGCAGGTAAAATCTTAACAGCAAGTAAAAACTTATCATCCCATCTTAATAAGACTTTACTTCAGATATAGAAAGCTTTTGCAAGCAGAGACAAATACAATTGGAATTTATGAATAAAAATACATAGCAAGAGGCTTAAATCATGAACAAATACTCTCCTATTTTTCATTCCACTGACTTCTCAGTTTTTTTATTTATAGTTAAATGTTGATCAACAATCCAAGTTGAACCACACTATCATTATTCTATTCTTTCAACTCAATTCTTGTTTATATTCTGATTAATAAGTCCTATACTTGTATAGAACAAGAAGAGCTCAAATACTCAACTCAAGTATAGAACAAGAAGAGCTCAAATCAAGTTTCCAGTGATAAGAAGTAGGAATTAAAGATTCAAACTCACCTCAAATCAAATTGTTAGATCTGCCAAAAACTGGAGAAAACGCGCTCAGATTCGAAGGAGGAATTGGACCAATTCACGATTGGAGTTCAAATCAAAGTTTGTTGCCCTAACCTGAATCTAAGACGAATGGAAAGGGAAATGTAAGACGAAATTGAAAGATGAAATTGAAGAAATAGATTGATGAAAATGCAGGTCACCAATTTTAACCATTATAAGGCTGAGGAACATGATCTAAACAAAACAGGTATACATACATACAATACAAGATACACATACACTATTTCTATCCTTGAGACAGCAACCACACATCATAACCTCAGGATGAGACTGCCAACTCAACTACATTGCACAAGAGCACAAATTCATAGCATCCATTCCTAAAACAACATCATCAAGATACCACCAACATGTCACCACCACTAGTGACAACAATTAAACAAAACTCAGCCAAAGCAAGACCAAAGCAATGAAATCATCAAAACAGAGCCAAACAATAAGGGAATCTAGCATAATTATTGGTCCGATAAAACTTGTTTTTCAGAAAATAGAAGAGGGAAAAGGAGAGAGAAGCAAATAGAGAGAGAAGCAAATAGAGAGAGAAGCTTACGAAAAATAAGGGTTTGTGTTTTGTTGAAACCCCAGTCCAGGTGAAGAGATGGCGATGGTTCCCTTTTCTCTAGTTCGACTCTTCTTCTTCCGGTTCCAGGGAGAGTGAAGGACGATTCCCTTTTTCTCTCTGCCAGCAAGTAGCAACGACGTGCTTGAGGTCGACGATGGAGAGTGAATGGAAGAGTGAAAGACTAAGGAGGGAAGAGAGAAGAGGGCTCACCGTTCGGAGATGATGCTGCGACCGGCGAGACTGAAGGAGAACGGCGGCGCAGTGGAAGGCGCGGTGGAGGGAGACAGTCGCAAGCAGTGCCTTGAAGCGGTGGAGGGAGACAGTCACGTCGTAGCTTACTTTTGCATGGGAGGGTAGACCTAGCGAGAAAAATTTGAGAGCGAGGAAAAAAATTTGCGTGGGAGGGAACAGTTTATTTTTAGGGAAAGAATTAATACTTAGGTGTAGGAATAGATAGCGCTTTCTAAAAGAAGTGATGTCTATTCTTATACCTAAGATAGCGTTTTCTTAAGAAAGCGCTATCTATTGCCACCCATTAGAAATAGATAGCGCTTCCTTAAAAGAGCGCTATCTTAGGTGCATCCTATGATAGCGCTTTCTTAAGGAAGCGCTGTTAAAAGTCTTTCGCATCATTTTAAATAGCGTTTCAAATTAAAACGCTATTGAAAGTGCACTATTAAAGCCCTTTTATGTAGTAGTGATCGGGTATGAGACCCATTGATAAACAACTTGTTTAGTTATGTGAATCTTATGTTGTTATAGCTATATCTGTCTATGTGCTAATTTGGTGTGTCGTACATGTGGTTATTGTTATAAACTCATATATTGGTAACTCACCTTTGCACTATATTTGTGTGGTCTTGTGTCGTACCTTGGTACGTGACTACAGATGATGAAAAGAGGATTCCAACTTCACTAGGGGACATTAGTGTAATACCCCCCTTGGGCATTACTTCGTAACCTGTGCGGAAATAAATTAAAAAGTAATTTGCTGGTTGCTTTCGGAAAATTTATTTGTTTTAAGTCAGAAAATTCGGGTGTAAAAATTTTCTTCCGCGAATAACTCTAGAACACCATAATACATACATTAAACAGTAAAGTCACATACATAAAGAAATCACCACTGCATACCATTTTTTTTCCTCAAAGATTTTCAATTCCCAAAACGGAAACCTTAATGTTGGAGTCTAATTTGTTAGGGTGGGGCAACACGAGGGTCTTGGGCTTGAGAAATTAAGGTGCAGGGAAAGTTTACATGCTTGTTGAGTGACTTTTTTTTTTATTAAAAAAAAGATATGATATTGCCAACACGAATCATGCATGTCTAACGACTGCAAAACTGGAAAAGTAGATTCACATGTTGTCAAGAATATCCTTCCCATAAACGTTCTCTCTTACAAATCTCTTTGTCAACTGTCACATTGGCTAAAAATGTGTAAATAGTAGTCATTAGCACAATAATGTCGCATTAGAATTCAATGGTAAAGACCTTGTAGTTTACATTGAAGTTTTGACGCTTAGGAATTCTTATTTTGTACTCGATAACTAACACTTGTCTATCTTGTATACAGGGTTGAAAAAGAGCCCCTTCAGCTCTCACGTGGACTTTGTTCTTGTTGTCTCGGGTTGGTGGCTTGGCTACTTGTTTAGATGATTTTTAATTAGAAGCATTTTTTATGGGTTCCTCCCTTTTTTCTTTCTATCTTTCTTTTTGGTCACTTAGGCTTTGTTTGAGAATAGGGGTGAGAATAGGCCAAGTTGCTTGTCGGATGTTTAGAACCTAACATATTTAAGACCTAACTCGACCTAACCTATTTAATAAAAAGTCTAGTTCAAGGCTTTTTAAAAAGCCTATATAACTAAAGAGGTCTGGTCTAAGACTTTTTAAAAAAAAAAAAGCATACTTGATCTATCAGGCCAGCCTATTTAACATTTTCACATAATATATTATAATACTATAATATATAATTTATATTATTTATAATATTTGAAAATAAAGGTCTATTTGCCCATTTAAATATAGTGGTTTGTTTGCCTATTTATTTGTAAAGGTCTAGTGGTCTATTTATCAGTATAGGTCTACCGACCTCTTTATCCATACAGGCCATGCTTTAATCCATCAAATTGGCGGTATCCACAAGTTACTTTAAATTGCAAGATTGAAGAGTGTAATTAGCTCGTTAATCTCAGTATGTCAATCTACCTTCCTTGCTAATAGACAACTACTGGACGAGGTTTTGACGATAAGCAAAGTTGTTGATATGGAGAGAAAAAAGCGAAAGGAGTGTCTTATACTTAAGGTAGATTATGAAGAGGCATATGAATCTGAGAGCTGAGGTTTCTTAGAGTACATGTTGAATAGAATGGGTTTCTATCATAGTTCTAAATTGCGGACCGCATCACGTATTGCGGCCGCAATATTGCGGTTGCGGACCGCAGCGCAACCGCATCACACCGCAATTGCGGTATGATCCCTTTTCACGTGTTGCAGCCGCAACGCAACCGCATCAGCATCGCATCAGACACCGCATCAGGCCGCAACATCCATTTTTAGCATCGTTCGTTCAAATTTTTTTCCAAAACAAAAAGTTTCAGGTCCCCCAAAGCATTTAGATGCAATAATTATTCCTTTATGCTTTAGCAATTTGTTTCTTTTCTCTATTTTTGCTATCCTCTTCTCAATTCAGATATATGAAGAATTACGATAATTATACAATAATTTTTAAATTTGGTGCGAACATAAAATTATTTCACGCCGCAGCGACAGAGTCCTCGACGCAGCGACCGCAATGATCGCAACCGCGACCGCAACCGCAACCGCAATTTAGAACCTTGGTTTCTATTACAAATGGGTGAGATGGATGAAAGCATGTGTTCTCTCCAAATCGGTTTCAAGCTTGTCAATGATAGCCCTATGGAGGAAGTTAAATTGTATAAGGGTCTTAGACAATGACCCTTTGGTCTTTTTTTGTTTCTTATTGTGGTAGAAGGGCTAAGTAGTTATAAATGAGAAGGCATGTAGAAATAGGGAGATTTTCAAGGTTTAAGGTTTATCGGAATGTTAGTATATCTCACCCACAATATGCCGACAAAACCTTGATGCTTGGAAAGCAACAATAAATAACATTTGGGCTCTCAAGACTGCTTTGAAAAGTTTCAAAATGGTATCTAGACTCAAGATAAACTTCTACAAAAGTTGTCTTTACGTACCGTGAACTCATATCAGCTGGGTCATCTTTTTTGTGTTTCAAATGATCTAGTCAGTTGCAATTCCCTTGCTTGGGTTTACCAATAGAGGCTCATCCAAGAAGAGTCACAACTTGGCAACCGGCAGTTTAAGTTATGAGGAAGAGGTTGTCTAGGTGGAAAAGAAGGAACCTGCGTTTAGGAGGTAGAGTTGACCTACTAAAATCGGTTTTGTCCAGTGTGCAATGGTATTTATCAGAATCCCAAAGAAAGTGCTCAAAATTAAGGCTTATAAGGATTCAAAGGAATTTCTTATGGGGAGGGTGTGAGTGGAATAAGAGAATTCCATAGGTTAGTTGGAATAAAGTATGCTCTTCAAAAGAGTCAGGTGGGTTGAGAGTCAAACATTTGAATCTTTTGAACCTAAGCTTATTAGTAAAATGGAAGTGGAGACTCTCGGTGGACAAGGAAGCAATATGGTATAACATTCTGTTAATTAGGTATGGTGACTTAAGTTCAAGTTCACAGGTTCTTAGTTGGAACCCAAGAAGTTCTTCCCAATAGTAGAGAGACCTATGTGCTCCTGATTCCGATAACTCTACCCCTTCATGTTAGTTTTCATGGGGGTGAGTAGGAAATTTGGAAACGATAAATTTATCTTGTTTTGACATGACATTTGGTTTGGAGACAGGTGCCTAGAAGATCTTTTCCCGATGGTGTATTCTATATCTACTTAGAAATAAGCAAATTTGAGCAATATGGGTTGTTGGGGGTTGGAGGTGGAGGAGAATTTTTTTAAGTGTTTTTGTGATAGGATGGGCTATTTTAATTTTTTAAAGAAATGGTCGAGTGTGTTTTCCTTAGTGTGTTTGAATCCTTAACCTCTGGTTTAGTTGATTGAATCTTAAACCAATCCTTATATATAGTCTTCTTTGATGTGAACCTAGCTTGTTTTAAAACATTGGTGTTACCTTACTGATAATTGATCTTTGAAAAATATTTTTTTTTCAACATTTGACAAATATTAGATGCTTCAAGAGTATCATATATGCATCTTATATGGATTCTAATTGATGTTGAGGATTACATATTTATGACATGTTTTAGCCTTCATCCAATTGTATTAGATACATAATGCTTCCTGTTTGTATTTCACATTGTGTGGCTGGTATGTGTGAATGTACCTTCGAAAGGATTTTATAGTATGTTTATTTAGTCAATTGATTCTTTATTATTGGTGGAAAATCAAATAATTTTGTTTTAAGAAATAGTTGTTCCCCACGGATCCAAATGTTGTGGCTCCAAACAAAATTTTGTGGTCTCCAAGTGTCACTAAGGTCCAGACTTATTAGTTATTCACTCGAAGACATTGTAACATACATACTATCACGAGTTCCAACTAGATATATCTTTCAAACAATTGCCTTGTCTACAGATTGGACTGATATCTGAAAATTAATCACCAAAGTAGATTTTGATGATGATGCTTTGTTTCAAGAGAGATGAAGACAAATAAGTAAAACATGGTTAAGTTTGTGGACTTTGGGAATGTGGTACTTATTCACCTTGGCAGTCATCAATCCAAGATTTCTCTCTCAACCTATGGAACTAATAGTATGATCAATCTTTGACTAGTTCATGGATAACAACTATGCTGAAAAGAAAAGTCCAAAATCTTCACATTCTAAATGCAAATCATGCATTCATCTCCAAAACTTCCCCTATCTAGCAGTTGGTGCTTTCGGTAAATTGTAGTATTTTACCATCAAAGTTCCTTCCATTTTTTGCCTTCCAAACCTACAAGTCCTTAGGTTTAATATTGTAAGATTTTCCAGAATACTCCTTCACATTCCAAAGAGATAATTCTGCATTTTACATCCCTCAAAGTGTTTGAATCTAGAATATATATATATATATATATATATATATATATATATATATATATATATATATATATGGTCCAATATCATTCTACAAGCCCTAATGTCGGAAACCTTTTCCTACATGTTATTTAACCAGTGGCTGCCAAGTGATATAAGAATTTTATAGGAGAAGTACAGACCATGAAAATTGAACTTTGTAACTCTTGGAATTAATCATTTGGCAGCCACTAATCAAATAACATGTACGAAAATATTTACGACATTGGGGCATGTTGAATGATATTGAACCATCCACATTGTCTAGCTTCAAATACTTTCAAGGACGTGAAATGAAGAATGAACTCTTTGGAATATCTACGAGTATTATTGACAAATTTAACCCTATTAAACTTAAGTTCGTTTAGAAGGCAAAATATGGAAGAAACTTTGATGGTACAATTCATTGCAAGCACAGGGAACGTTATGAGATGAAGGCATAATCTGCATTTAGATTCGAAGGTTCTAGACTTTTCTTCTCAGCACATTTTGTTGGAAATTTCAGTCAAAGCAAGTCTCACATTGTATGGGAGCTAACTTGGAGAGCCCCCTTAAGCCTATATAAAGAAGCTTAAGGGGTGCTAACTAATCACATCAATCCTCACAAGAGAGAGTGAGAGAAAAATAGAGAGATCCTTGGAGAGAGTTTTCTCATAGAGAAAAATAGTGAGCCAATTTGTGAGAGTGTTATCCACAAATTGAGGATACAATATTATTGTATTTTTGTATTCTCATTATTGTTATAGTGGAAGTTTAAGCGGCCTACGAGTCCCGTGGTTTTTTCCTTGCTCACATTGAGGAGGTTTTCCACGCTAAAAATTGCCCGGTGTTATTACACTTATTTTTACGCTTCCGCTTAGTACCTATTTTTGAGTTCACAGAGGAGGGAAATTATGCTGGTATTTCCCAACAGTGGTATCAGAGCTCTCTCAAAGCTCTGGAATACTAGGTGCCGAATTTATAAGAAAATTCTTAGTATGCTCTGTGGCTGCAGTATTGTCTGATCTTCCACATCAGAAAATAATTATTCTTGTTGCTGGAAATAAAGTGTGGTAGTGTGAAAGTGCATGCCTAGAAAAGTTCTGGCTAGGAAAGACTTCCTGGGAACTTCCTCGATACGTACTGTTCACAAACTACAGTAATTTACAGCATTCGGTACAAGTCACCTATACGATATTATTCACGTATAGTGTTATTTTTATCAAAACCCACCTGGTTGGAGGAGCTATTGGCTTGTGTAACTCAAGATGGAGGGAGCTATCACTCATGATGGAGACATGTTCAAGCTAACTGTAGATAACTACTCCTATTGGAAGCCGATGATGGAAGATCATCTATACTACAAAGATTTGTATTTGCCAATTACCCAGAAGGATATGCCGGATGTGAAGACTGACAAAGATTGGGAGCTTCAGAATCGGAAAGCAGTGGCTATGATTCGGAAATATATTGATCGAAGCTTGTTCGAGCATGTATCAACTTATACCAATGCGTATGAGTTGTGGACAAAACTTGAATCCTTGATTCAAAAGAAGACGCCCAGGAACAAAGCCCACCTTGTCAAACGATTAGTAAAGTTGGAGTACATGAACGGTCAAAATATGATCAAACATCTGAACACTTTCAAAGACATTGTTAATCAATTAACAAAGGCAGGCATGAGTGTTGATGATGAGTTGCAAACTCTTCTACTCCTCAATTCTCTACCTGAGAATTGGGACATTGTAGTTGTCACTCTTAGCAACACTGCTCCAAACGGAAAGCTTAGCATGGATTCTGTTACAGACTGTTTGCTAAATGAAGAGTCAAGACGGAGGGAAAGAGGTTTGAACAATCAGTTTGAAGCCAATGTTGTTGAAAATAAAGGAAGGAGTAAGAATCGTGGAAAAGGATGTCGTGGAAAATCACAAGGTAGGTCCATATCTCGAACCAGACTAAATTGTTATTACTGTGGCAAACCAGGACACATAAAGCCTGAGTGTAGATTCTTGAAAAGAGACCAACAAGATGGAACAATCCACTCTAACCAGATTGACCCGAAGAAGAAGAAAGAAGATGGAACAACTACTGCAGTGGCCTCGAATGATGAGAATATATTTCTTATCGGAGAAGAAAATTATCTAAATGTTGCATCAGATGATTGCATATGGATAATTGACTCAAGAGCATCCTTCCACGTCACACCTCATGAAGAATTCTTCTCATCATACCAAAAAGGAGAATTTGGTACGGTGAAGATGGGAAACCATGTCACAAGTAAAATCGTCGGTATTGGCGAAGTAACTTTGATGACTGAGAATGGAAATAAGCTTGTGCTGAAGGAGGCCAAACATGTACCCAAGATGCGTCTGAACCTTATCTCAGTGGGAAAGCTAGATGAAGCCGGGATGATAAACCAATTTGGTAGCTGCAGATGGAAACTCAGCCGAGGAAGCATGATTATTGCTCGCGGCAGAAAGGAAGGCTCTCTGTACATTATGCAGGGAAAGATATGCAAGGGGGAGACGAATGTTTCTCAAGACGCAACCAAAGAACTGTGGCATAGACGACTGGGCCACATGAGCGAGAAGGGTCTGGAGATCCTTACAAAAGATCATCTCCCAAACATAAAAGGGCAGCCACTTGAATCCTTTGAAGACTGTCTAGCAGGAAAACAACACAGTATCTTTTAAAAGATCAGATGATGCAAGAAAAAGAAAGCGGATTTTGGATCTTGTTCATTCAAATGTTTGCTCAACGTCTGAAAGGTCTGTTGGTGGTGCTCAATACTTTGTTACCTTCATTGATGATCACTCTAGGAAGGTGTGGGTGTATCCATTGAAGATGAAAGATCAAGTTCTTCAAGCTTTCAAGGAGTTTCATGCTTCTGTAGAACGAGCATCTGAAAGAAAACTGAAATGCTTGAGAAGTGATAATGGCGGAGAATACATAGGTCTGTTTGAGACATATTGCAAAACTCATGGGATAAGACATAAGAAAGTTCCTCCCAAGACACCTCAGATGAATGGAGTAGCTGAAAGGATGAACATAACGATCGCAGAGAAAGTCAGAAGCATGCTTTCTCAAGAAAAACTTCCCAAATCATTTTGGGGCGAAGCAGTGAAAATTGCAGTTGATCTGATAAATATGTCTCCTTCAAGACCTTTAAATGGAGAGATTCCAGATGAAGTATGGACTGGAAAGAAAGCCTCTTATGGTCACTTGAGAGTCTTTGGGTGTAGGGCATTTGTCCACATTCATAAAGATGAAAGAACAAAGCTAGATGCAAAGACGAAGGAATGCATATACCTTGGTTCACCAAGAGATGAACTTGGTTTCAGATTATGGGATCCTGCACATAAGAAGATTGTTCGAAGCAGGGATGTGGTGTTCTTTGAAGATCAAACGATCCAAGACATTAAGCAATCTGAGAAGCCAAAGCACAAAGTGATTTCTGATTCAAGTCCTGTTGTGATAACAATTCAGGGGGAGAGAATCCTCAAAGGAATGATGAACATGATCAGGAGGAACAATCTGATCAGACGGAACAACCTGACCAGATAGAACAAAGTCAGGATCAGATGATGGAGACAGATGAGACAGAAGAAGAATCTCAAGTAAGACGATCCAGAAGAGTCAGACAACCATCAAGAAGATATTATTCAGATGAATATGTCAATCTCATTGATGAAGGAGAACCTCAAAGCTTCATAGAAGCAATTGAGACGAATGATAAGGAGAAATGGTTGCAAGCCATGGAAGAAGAAATGCAGTCCCTGAAAGAGAATCAAACGTATGACCTGGTGAGATTACCAGATGGACGAAAGGCGTTGAAAAACAAATGGGTGTTCAAGCTCAAGACGGAAGAGAACAACCCAAACCCCAGGTACAAAGCAAGAATTGTTGTAAAGGGGTTCAACCAGAAGAAAGGCATAGATTTCGAAGAAATCTTCTCACCAGTGGTGAAGATGACATCTATTAGAGCAATTCTCGGTCTAGCTGCAAAACTAGACTTGGAGATTGAACAACTTGATGTAAAAACAACATTCCTACATGGAGACCTAGAGGAGGAAATCTATATGGAGCAACCAGCAGGTTTTGCAGAACCAGGCAAGGAACACCTAGTGTGTCGTCTGAAGAAAAGCCTCTACGGTCTGAAGCAAGCTCCAAGGGAATGGTACAAGAAGTTTGATCTCTTCATGACCCAACACAATTTCAAGAAGACCTCCGCAGACCATTGTGTGTTTGTGAAGAACTATGAGAATGGTGAATCCATCATACTTCTGTTGTATGTTGATGATATGCTAATTATTGGGAAAGATAAGGCGAAAATAGCTGCTCTCAATAAGGCATTGAGCAAGTCTTTTACCATGAAAGATCTGGGTGCAGTGAAGAAGATTCTTGGAATGAAGATAACTAGAGATCGTTCTAGAAGGATGCTGTGGATGTCACAAGAAGACTATATCCAGAAAGTTCTTGAAAGGTTCAACATGCATAATGCCAAACCTGTGCATGTTCCATTACCTGGTCATCTCAAACTGAGTAAGACACAATGTCCAGGGAATGAAGAAGAAAAAGAAGAAATGAACAAGGTGCCCTATTCTTCTGCAGTGGGTAGTCTTATGTATGCAATGGTCTGTACAAGACCAGACATTGCTTATGCTGTCGGAGTTGTGAGTAGATTCCTATCAAATCCAGGAAAGGAACACTGGAATGCAGTGAAATGGATACTACGATATCTGAGAGGAACTGCCAAAAGCTGCTTGTGTTTTGGCAATGGAAATTTAAAGCTTCTTGGGTATTCAGATGCAGATATGGTAGGAGATGTGGATTCAAGAAAGTCTACATCATGATATCTAATTACTTTTGCAGGGGGAGCTATCTCATGGCAGTCAAGATTACAAAAGTGCATTGCTTTAAGCATTACAGAAGCAGAATTCATCGCAATCACTGAAGGTTGCAAAGCGATCTTGTGGATGAAGAAGTTCCTACAAGAGTTAGGACAGGATCAGGAAAGTTATATTCTCTATTGCGACAGTCAGAGCACAATCCATCTCAGTAAGAACTCGACATTTCATTCAAGGTCGAAACACATCGACGTAAGGTATCACTAGATCCGTGATGTGTTGGAAAGTAAACTGCTGCAGATTGAGAAAATACACACAAAAGATAACGGGGCGGATATGATGACAAAAGCTCTACCGAAAGAGAAGATAGAAGTCTATAAAGAAGTTGCAGGCTTAGCTTCAACCCAAACTGATTCAAGGATATTTTCCCTTTGGCTGAAGGGGGAGATTTGTTGGAAATTTCATTCAAAGCAAGTCCCACATTGTATGGGAACTAACTTGGAGAGCCTCCTTAAGCCTGTATAAAGAAGCTTAAGGGGTGCTAACTAATCACACCAATCCTCACAAGAGAGAGTGAGAGAAAAATAGAGAGATCCTTAGAGAGAGTTTTCTCAGAGAGAAAAATAGTGAGCCAATTTGTGAGAGTGTTATCCACAAATTGATGATACAATATTCTTGTATTTTTGTATTCCCATTATTGTTATAGTGGAAGTTTAAGCGGCCTACGGGTCCCGTGATTTTTTCCTTGCTCACATTGAGAAGCTTTTTCCACGCTAAAAATTGTCCGGTGTTATTACACTTATTTTTACGCTTCTGCTTAGTGCCTATTTTTGAGTTCACAGAGGAGGGAAATTATGCTAGTATTTCCCAACACATTTATCCATGAACTAGGAAAGATGGAGCATATTGTTGATTTGATGAGTTCAGATATAAATCTTGGATAGATGGATTGTGAAGGTGAAGAGGTACCCCACTCACAAAGTTCACAAACTTAGCCATGATTTTCTTGTCTATCATCCTCTTCCCTTGGAACAAATCATCATCAAAATCTACTTTGCTGATTAATTTCCATATATCAGCCCAATCTGTAGACAAGAAGGTTGTTTGATCCACATATCTAGTTGGAAGCCGAGATAGTCCATTTAGGTTAAAATGTCTTCAATTGATAACTGATCAAGTCTGACTAAGGTATGCACAATTCCTTTTGGGTATAATATCCTACCAAAGTTAACCGATTTCAAAAATAAATTGGAATTTCGTTTTGTGCTGTATTTATGGAGTTCCATCCATAGTTCTAAATTGCCGACCGCATAATGTATTGCGGTCGCAATATTTCGGTTGCGGACCGCAGCGCAACCGCATCACACAGCAATTGTGCTGTGATCCCTTTTCACGTGTTGCTGCTGGAACGCAACCGCATCAGACCGTATCAGACATTGCATCAGACCGCATCAGGCCGCAACACCCATTGGTATGATAATCTTCATGTTTCACAATTATCAGTTAATTATCATTTAACCATATTGTTTGTGTAAAAGAATCTGGGATGTATTGAGTGTTAAATTTTGACCTTTGTGTAGCCATGATATTTAACTGCCCTGGCTTTGAGCGGGTAAGCTCTTCAGTGACCAATGTAAGTGCATCTTTCGCTAATCCACAAAACTACATTAATTATGCATTAATTTTGGTGTTCTTTTTATCCAAAACATGGTGTTTTGCGGATATTTTTCTCTTTTAGCCATGAGTAGTATTGTTTGAGCGCTTAATATCTGAAGAAGAAATTCATCCTACATTTTTTTGCCAGAGAATGCACAAGATTTATACAAGATGGCCGGGTTAAGAGAAGCAGCAAATAGTTATATCAGGCCTCCTCTGACTAAGGTATGCGTACAATTCCTTTTTGGTATAATATCCTGCCAAATTTAACCGATTTCAAAAATAAATTGGAATTTCGTTTTGTGTTGTATTTATGGAGTTCTATCCCTATCTTATTGCATTTTTCTTCTTTGTACAATCACACTGGGAAGCTACGATCTGTTTGCCCTTTTTTTTTTTCTAACGCATGATTTTCTACAAGGTGACGACGGGTTTAGAGAAGTCGGAAATAGTTGTATGAGGCCTCCCCTGGTTACTTACTATATACGCAAATTCCTTTTTGTTATCATATTCTACCAAGTTTAACGATTCAAAATTAAATTGGAATTTCGTTTTGTGCTGTTTTTAGGGAGTTCCATCTCTCTCTTGTTGGGTCTTTCTTCTTTGTACAATCACCCTGGGAAGCTTAGTTTTATTACATACATTTCTATTGTTTATATATTTTGGATTGTGTTATTAACTTATAATTATATATTATGTTGGTTGAAAATACCCTATATGTGGGTCCTGATTTTTTTTCTCTTGTCCAGTTTGTCTATTTTGAAACAACTTATTCTTGAGTTAGAGGATTCAATTATGACAACTGCTCAATACGCTATGAGGTATGATATGTTGGTTTAACATATGGTTTGTTGCTCATGAATTGTGATTAAGATATATTATGGTTTCCTATAAACCTTTTTCCTAAGATAAAAATTTGTGCTTATGTTAATATATTTTGTGAGGCTTCTTTTTTTTTGGATTTATTATCCCCTCACTGAAATTTAGAATGCAAGGAAGTTTTATGCAAAGTCTATAGATGGATAGTTGATAAGTTTAGAGAGAAATCTTGGATAGATGGACTATCAAGGTGAGAAGTAATCGTTCACAAAGTTCACAAACTTAGCCGTGATTTTCTTGTCTATCTTTCTCTTACCTTGGAAAAAATCATCATCAAAATCTATATTGGTGATGAATTTCCAGATATACCAGCCCAATATGTAGACAAGAAAGTTGTTTGATCCACATATCTAGTTGGAAGCCGAGATAATATTTAGGTTAAAATGTCTTTGAGCAGATAACCAATTAAGTCTGCACCTTAGATGACACTTGATGACCACAATTTTTTATTTTATTTTTTTGATAGAAAATTTTGTTTTTGATATCACAATATTTGGATCCATGGTTAATAGCCATTTCATAACACAAAATTAACTTCCCACCAAAAATCAGTAAACAATCGACTGAGTAAACAAACAAACTATAAAATCCGTCTGAAGGTACATTCACACACTAGCCACATAGTCACAAAGACAAAGCATATATGATATAGGATAGTAAAATGAAGACAACGACATAAATATGTAAACCTTAACAATAATAAGAAGCCATATATAAGATGCATCTGAAACTCATGAAGCATTTAATAATAATAAAATATTTAAAAAAAAAGTCTTTTCAATGACTAAAACTAATACTTAACATGGTACATACTTGGTTTTCTGATATTTCGTAAACAAGAAAACATGCATCCTAGCTAGAAATTTGTAAAGTAGTGTTAGAAAAAAAGTATTCAATGTTAAGCTTTAGTTTCATGCTCTCCACTTCGTAGGAAAGTTCTTAAAAAGCATATTGGAGAATGAACCTATGGAATAAATTACAGTGATATAAGAATTTTGAAGGAGAAGCACAAACCATAAAAAATAAACATTGTACTCTTGGAATCAATCATTCGGTGGGGTCATTTATTGCATAGGTCCATTATCTTAGGGCCATTTTCTTTTCAAGCCTTTGTGGAGATCTTTATTCATCAATATGTTGTGGAGACGATTCGTAATACAAGCTTTCAATTGAACATGTTTCTCAAGAACTTCCATGAAGTTGAGGGCTTAAAATTAAAACTTAGCATGGTATATGCTTCCTTTTCTGACATTTCCTTACAAAATTCTAGCAAAGATGTAAACAAGAAAACATGCATCTTAGCTAGAAATTTGTAGTGTTAGAAAAAAGTATACATTGTTAAGCTTTAGTTTCATGCTCTCTACTTCGTGGGAAAGTTCTTTAGAAGCATATTCATTCAAAAGTATGCATTTTGAACCATCTCCTCAACATAAAAAATGAGTGCCCTAGGAAAATGATCATTATATAAGAATTTTGTAGAAGCACAGACAATCAAATATGAACTTTGTACTCTTGGAATTAAACATTCATTGTGGTCATTTACCGCATAGGCGAATTATCTTAGGGCCAATTTGCTTTTCAATGTTTTGTGGAGATCTTCGTTGATCAATATGTTGGGGAGACGATTTGCAATGCATGCTTTCAATTGAACAACTTTCTCAAGAACATCCATGAAGTTGAGGGCGTAAAACTAAAACTTAACATGGTATATATTTCCTCTTATGATATTTCCTTACAAAATTCTAGCAAAGATCTAAACAAGAAAACATGCATCTTAGCTAGAAATTTGTAAAATAGTGCTAGAAAAAGGTATACATTGTTAAGCTTTAGTTTCATGCTCTCCACTTCGTCGGAAAGTTCTTAAGAAGTATACTCAATCAAAAGTATGCATTTTGAACCCTCTCCTTAACATATTCATCGATTAAGATCTCAATAGAAGTTTGAAAACAAAATAGGGGCCCTATGAGAATGAACCTATGCAATAAATTACAATGATATAAGAATTTTGAAGGAGAAGCACAAACCATCAAAAATAAATATTGCACTCTAGGATCAATCATTCATCGTGGTCCTTTATTGCACAGGTGCATTATCTTAGGACCATTTTCTTTTCAAGCCTTTGTGGAGATCTTCATTGATCAATATGTTAGGGAGACTATTCGCAATGCATGCTTTCAATTGAACATGTTTCTCAAGAACTTCCATGAATTTGAGGGTCTAAAACTAAAACTTAACATGGTATATGCTTACTTTTCTGATATTTCCTTACAAAATTCTAGCAAAGATGTAAAAAAGAAAAGATGCATCTTAGCTAGAAATTTGTAAAGTAGTGTTAGAAAAAAAGTATACATTGTTAAGCTTTAGTTTCACGCTCACCACTTCGTGGGAAATTTCTTGAGAAGCATATACAATCAAAAGTATGCATTTTGAACCATCTCATCAACATATTCATCGATTAAGATCTCCACAGAAGTTTGAAAACAAAATGGGGGCCCTAGGGAAAGTAACCTATGCAATAAATGACCATGATATAAGAATTTTGTAGAAGCACATACCATCAAATATGAACTTTGTACTATTGGAATTAATCATTTATCATGGTCATTTATTGCATAGGTGAATTATCATAGGTCCCGTTTGCTTTTCAAGCTTTTGTGGAGATCTTTATTGATCAATATGTTGGGGAGATGATTCGCAGTTGATAAGCCGCTGGCTCATCTAGTTTATGACTAGTATGACCGTGGTTTTGTGCTAATTATCTCTCGTTTTCGTCCAAATTGGATCCAATTGTCCTCAAGCAATATTTTGAGTCTCTTAATTAGTTTTAGGATATTTTAGTCAATTTTGAGTCAAATAAAGCACTCACTGCTATTTCATGTTTCAGGTTAATAAAGGAGCAAAAAGATAAGGACACTTAGAAGCAGAAGCCATCACGACCCAGCCGTGACACTGGTCACGGCCGTGATGAGCTATCTATGAACGACAGAAAGCATCACGGCCTAGCCGTGATTCCCATCACGGGCGTGATATGAAGACCCTGAAGTCAGAAAGCATCACGGCCTAGCCATGATGGCCCATCACGGGCGTGATGAGAAGACAATGAAGAACAGAATTGATCACGGTCTAGCCATGATGGAGGTCACGGCCGTGACTGATCAGCACCCAAAGTCAGAAAAGATCACGGCCTAGCCGTGATAGGCATCACGGCCGTGATGCGATACTGATCTATAAAAGAGGCATCGGGGCAGACAGAAAGACATCCAATTTTCACTATTTACATACTATTCTCTTAGGTTTTTGTCATATTTGTGATGGAGAACTAATCCTCCGTGATTAATCTGCTGTAATCGGTTTTCGCCGACACTTGAGGTTCTTTAATTCCCGATTGAATTGCTTCTCCCTTTCAATATTATTCTATATTCCTTATTTGCTTAATTCAAGTTGTGTAGAACAAATATTGGTTTATTTCGATGATTCTATGTTCCTATACTTAATCGCGTTTGCTTAATTCGCGTGTGTTCAATCGTGTTTGCTTAATTCACGAGAGCTTCATCCGTTTGCTTAATTCGGAATTAGGAACATATATCTCGTAGCGTCAATTTCGCTTGTTAATTGATGTTACAATCGAAAAGGGATTAGAATCCGCTTAGGGCATGGAATTATATGAATCAATGATAGTGGGAAACCGAAACAGTAGATTAATCGTTTTTAGTTTATTGATAATCACTTAAATTGCTCTGTTTTCAGTTGTTTTCTCAATCAAATCTTCAATCCAAAACCCCCTCCCAAATCGATTAATAGGTTAATAACAATCCAAGAGTCCTTGAGATACGATACTCGAGTTGTCGTACCCTAACTACAGTTTTTATAACCACTCGTTTTTGACCCGTGTGCGACAGCGGATCAAATTGGCGGCGTTGCCGGGGACTCTTGTAGTTATTAACAGATTTATTGATACATTGATGAGTTAGTTCTGGCTACTAGGTCTGGTTATTTTGATTTGTTTGATTTTGATCCTGTATTGAGAGAACCTTGCACACACACCGTAGAGCAATTCAAGCTAGCACTAGTTCACCAACCAGTAGTGATTCTAATTCTGAGCTTGCTTTTGATAACATGGCTGATCAAAGAACATTAAGACAACTTGCTGCTCCTGATGTTAATTACAATGGTTTGTGTATTGAATATGTTGGAGATGTTTCTCCCTTTGAATTAAAATCTGGTTTAATACACTTGTTGCCAAGGTTTAGTGGTCTTGCAGGTGAGGATCCGCATAAGCATCTGAAGGAATTCTAGGTTGTTTGCTCTACACCTTTGAGACCTGAAGGAATAACAAAAGACCATATCAAGCTGAGAGCCTTCCCATTCTCACTGCAGGGTGCTGCGAAGGATTGGTTGTACTATCTTGAGCCAAATTATGTCCAACCTGGAATGATCTGAAGAAGGTCTTCCTAGAGAGGTACTTCCCTGCCTCCAGAGCTGCATCAATCAGAAAAGAGATATGTGGTATTAGACAAAGCAACGAGTCATTGGCCGAGTACTGGGAGAGATTCAAGAAGTTGGTGTCTAGTTGCCCTCAACACCAGATTTCTGAGCAACTGCTCATTCAGTACTTTTATGAGGGGCTGCTACCAATGGACAAAAACATTTTGGATGCTGCTAGCGGGGGAGCGCTTGTTGAGAAGACTCCGGCTGCTGCCAAGTCATTGATTGAGAACATGTCTCTCAAATCCTAGAAGTTCACAACCAGAAACAATTCTGTCGAAACAAGGGGTGTGAGTGAGGTCCATGTTTCTTCTTCCAACAAGGCCCTTGAAACCAGACTTGATGAGCTCACTTCTTTAGTGAAACAGTTGGCAGTGGATAAGGTTCAAACAACAAGGTTGTGTGGTATTTGTACTTCTCCTGAACACCTGACCGATACATGTCCCATTCTGAAAGATGAGTTGGTCACTGAGTTGCCTCAAGCATATGCAGCAAATCTTTACAATCAAGGCAACAATCAGAACAAGTACAGCATTCCTGACCTCTCTACTAATAAGTACCACCCCAACTGGAGAAACCATCCAAACCTTCGGTATGGAAACTCATCACAACAACAACTGATGGCACCACCACAGAACTCTCCTCAAGTGACCACTTATGCACCTTCTGGACCTTCACTAGAAGACCTTGTCAAGTAAATGGCTGCAAACAATCTCCAGTTTCAGCAGCGAACGGATTCTAGTATTCTCACTTTGCAGACACAGATTGGACAGCCTGCCACCTCGATGAATGCCATGCAGCAAGCTCAAGGATCGAACCAACTACCTGTGCAAACAGTGGTGAATCCTAATGTCCCTAATCCTAATGTAAGTGCAATTTCTTTGAGATCCGAGAAGATTGTAGAACCAGCCCCTGAGAAGAATAAGAGAACTGTTGAGGTAACACCTGAACCTTCTGTTGTTGTTGAGGCTGAAAAAGAGTATGTGCCACCAATCCCCTTCCCACAGAGAGGGCTGAAGAATAAAAAGATTGATGAGGAAGACAAGGAGAGAGAAATTCTGGATGTGTTCAAAAAAGTGGCGATAAACATTCCGCTTCTTGATGTGATTAAGCAGGTTCCGAAATACGTGAAGTTTCTGAAGGAATTGTGCACACACAAGAGGAGGTTGAAGGGACATGAGAGAGTCAATTTGGGGGGAAATTTTTCAATCCTCATTCAAGCTAAACATGCACCTGAAAAGGTTACCGTTTCAGCCCTCAGTCAGGCTATGCCACAGAAGTGCAAGGATCCGGGAACTTTTGCAATTCCATGTACTATTGGGGACGGTAAATTCGACAACTGCATGTTGGATTTAGGAGCCTCAACAATCTTGATCTTGGTCCCTTGCAGCACACAGGTCTTACCATTCAGTTGGTAAACAGGACCAATGCTCACCCCATTGGAGTAGTAGAAGATGTGCTTGTCCAAGTTAATGACTTGATTTTTCCTGCTGATTTTTACATTCTGGACATGGCAGAAGAAAGGAATTCAAGAAGATCACCAATCATTCTGGGCAGACCATTCATGAAAACGGCGAAAACAAAGATTGATGTCGACGATGGAACCATGTCCATGGAATTTGGTGACATTGTCGCGAAATTCAACATTTTCGATGCTATGAAGCATCCCCTGGAAGAGAATTCTGTTTTTCAAATAGAATTTCTCTCTAAAATTGTTGATGACACTTATTATGATTTGGTTTCAGCTGCTGATTTTCCATCTGTTTCTGGTTTTGATGATGTTTACTCATGTGGTTATTGCACTAACACCGACCTTTGTGCTGTTTGTGCTGAGATTGATGCTGCCTTGCAGAGTGACAATGTAAATGAAGCTGTTTATTCAGTCGAAGTTCTTGACAGCACGGCTACCCCAAACATACCATCTATTGAGCAGCCACCCTCCTTGGAGCTTAAGCCACTTCCTGGAAATCTGAAATATGCCTATTTGGAGAGGGTCATAATTTCCTCCAACCTTGATGTCGACCAGGAAACTAAGCTCTTGCAAGTTCTGAAGAAGCATAAGAAGGCGATTGGGTGGACCTTGGCCGACATAACGAGTATTAGCCCATCCAGGTGTGTGCATATGATTTTGTTGGAGGATGGGGCTAAAACAGTTAGGCAGCCCCAAAGGCGGCTTAACCCATTGATTCTTGATGTTGTTAAGAAGGAGGTAACAAAACTCTTGCATGCGGGTATCATATATCCTATCTCTGACAGTAATTGGGTGAGCCCAGTGCAAGTTGTACCCAAGAAATCTGGACTCACAATGGTAAAAAATGAACACAATGAACTTGTTCCCACTAGAGTTCAGAATAGATGGAGAGTTTGCATTGATTACAAGAGATTGAACCAGGCAACTAGGAAGGATCACTTCCCTTTGCCGTTCATCGATCAGATGCTTGAACGGCTAGCTGGTAAATCACACTATTGTTTTCTTGATGGTTTTTCAGGTTACTTTCAGATCCACATTGCACCTGAGGATCAAGAAAAGACAACTTTTACGTGCCCCTTTGGCACGTTTGCCTACAGGAGGATGCCATTTGGTCTTTGCAATGCTCCTGGCACATTCCAGAGATGCATGATTAGTATTTTTTCTGAATATATTGAGAATTGCATGGAAGTGTTTATGGATGATTTTACTGTTTATGGCTCTTCATTTGATGCATGCTTAAATAGCTTAAATCAGGTTTTGGAAAGATGCATTGAAACTGACCTTGTTTTGAACTATGAAAAATGCCATTTTATGGTTGAAAAGGGAATTGTTTTGGGGTATATTATTTCTGGAAAGGGTATTTTAGTAGATCCTGCTAAGATTGAAGTGATTTCTACACTGCCTTACCCATCTTGCGTTCGCGAGATTCGTTCTTTTCTTGGTCATGCAGGTTTTTACAGGTGCTTCATAAAGGATTTCAGCAAGATAGCTCTCCCTCTGTCAAACTTGTTGAAGAATGATGCCATTTTCAACTTTGATGACAACTGCAAAAAGGCATTTGATTTCTTGAAGAAAGCATTAACCTCCACTCCCATCATCCAGCCTCCTGATTGGACCCTCCCTTTTGAGATTATGTGTGATGCCTCCAACTATGCAGTGGGGGCGGTCCTTGCACAAAGGGTGGGCAAGGCTGCCCATGTCATTTATTATGCTTCTAGAACTCTAGATGCTGCACAGGCTAATTACACTACCACTGAAAAGGAACTGCTAGCTATTGTTTTTGCTCTTGACAAATTCAGATCATATTTGCTAGGTTCCAAGGTTGTTGTTTTCACTGACCATGCAGCTCTAAAGTACTTGTTGAAGAAACCAGAAGCAAAACTGAGACTGATTCGGTGGATGTTGTTGCTCCAGGAGTTTAGTGTGGAGATTAAGGATAAAAGTGGAGCTGAAAATTTGGTGGCTAATCACTTGAGTAGAATAGAGAGGGATGAGGATCCTTCCCCCATTCAGGATGACTTTCCTGATGAGCAGCTTTTACAATTACATGGGGTAACTCCTTGGTTTGCTGATATTGTTAATTACCTTGTTGCTGGTGTCTTTCCGACAGGAGCAACTAGGTCACAAATTCACAAACTCAAGAGTGATGCCAAATATTATGTTTGGGATGATCCTTATCTCTGGAAGTTTGGTAGTGATCAGGTGATTAGGAGATGTGTCCCCGATTATGAGATTGAATCTATTTTGCATTTTTCTCATGCTTCTCAAGTAGGGGGACATTTTGGGCCACAAAGGACTGCAAGAAAAATCCTGGACTCTGGTTTTTATTGGCCGACTATTTTTAGGGATGCTTATGAGATCTACTGCACTTGTAAAGAGTGTCAGCTAGCAGGTACAACCATCACTCGTAAGAGTGAAATGCCTCAACAACCTATGCTTTTCTGTGAGGTGTTTGATGTGTGGGGAATTGACTTTATGGGTCCTTTCCTTGCATCTTTTGGTTTTCTCTATATCTTACTTGCTGTTGATTATGTTTCAAAGTGGGTGGAAGCCATCCCCACTAGGACTAATGATTCCAGAGTTGTTGCAAATTTTTTCAGGTCCAATATCTTTTGCAGGTTCGGAATACCTCGTGCTATCATCAGTGACCAAGGCACTCATTTCTGCAACCGCACCATGGAAGCTTTACTCCGAAAGTACGGGGTTGTGCACAGGGTCTCTACTGCATATCATCCCCAAACTAATGGGCAGGCTGAGATCTCCAACAGAGAAATCAAACAGATCTTAGAGAAAGTGGTGCAGCCAAGTAGGAAGGACTGGAGCTAGAAGACGCACTTTGGGCTCAAAGAACAGCTTTCAAGACACCAATAGGGATGTCTCCCTATAGACTTGTGTTCGATAAAGCATGTCATCTCCCTGTAGAAGTTGAGCACCATGCTTATTGGGCGGTCAAGAGCTACAATTTGGAAATGGAAAAGGCAGGCATTGAAAGGAAACTCCAATTGTAGCTGCTTGAAGAGCTTAGGTTGGAAGCCTATGAATGCTCTCGGATTTATAAAGAGAAAACTAAGCACTTCCATGATAGAATGATTTCTAGGAAGGAATTCTCTGTGGGCCAACAGGTCTTACTGTTTAACTCTCGTCTTAAAGTGATGACTGGGAAGCTTCGATCCAAGTGGATTGGCCCATTCATTGTTACTAATGTTTTCCCTCATGGTGCAGTAGAAATAAAAAGTGCAGGTAGCTACAAGGCCTTTAAGGTTAATGGGCAGCGCTTGAAGCTATTCCATGAGAGCTCGGTGCCCGAGTATGCAACCGTAGAGGAGCTTTCCTTGGAAACGCCCACCTACACTACAACTTGATCAGGGAGCACCTTCTCCCTTCCTTCACTCTTATTTTATATTTATGTTCTTTCATTGAGGACAATGTATGTCTTAAGCGTGGGGGAGGGAACCAATTGTTTTTGTTTTTGTTTTCTTTTCTTTTAAGCTCTTGATTAATTTGAGAAGATCAAGAGTATGTGTGTCAGTGTTGTGTCGGCAAGCTTGATGGATTTCAATTAGATTTAGCATAGATTGATTGCATGATATGTGTCGATGATTCCCCCTAGGATTTGAAAACTGAAAATTGATCCCTATGTGAAAAATTGAAAACTGAACTTTGAGAAATTTTGTTATGATTGCATGATTTATGATAAGTTTGGGGTGAAGGGATGCACACACTAGGGATTGTATCTCGGTCAAACAATTTGCAAAAATGTCCGGGTGAGGAATTTGAGCTTCCAACATTGTTTTTAACTGTGTGAATCACTTTCAAGTTGCACTTTCCCGAATTTACTTGAATCTCTTCATGGTTTGCATGTTTATGTGGTTGCATCAGATGATTTAGGCAATTTTCTTTGAAATAGCTACTTGGCCTAAATTGAACCATCCCTAATGCATGTCCCCTAGTTAGCCCATTGAGCCTAATAAGCCTATTGTTTCTTGATGACCCTATGTTATAAGCCAAAATCTGGAAAAACCATGTTAACCCAATCTTAGGATTAGGAGAGCATGGAAGCTTAGCAAAAGAAAGGTTGTAAGAAAGTAAGTTTGGGGTGGCTACAAGGTTTGATATGTCATTCTGGATTGAGAAAAAGAAAGAAAAAAAAGGTTGAAGCCAAAGGCAAAAAGAAAAAAATTGGAAAAGAGAAAAATTTTGTCAAAAGAAAGGGGCAAAACCAAAAGGGTATTATAAGGAAAAGGGTTGTAGTCACCCAAAGCATCAAAGAGAAAAATGAAAAGAAGTAATAAGAGTGGAAGTCAAGGTAAAAAGTTTCATGCTCTCTTAATTCCTAGGGATGTAAAGCCTAGTGCCTTTGAATATCCCACATTTAGCCAGGCCCCATTACAACCTTTAAAAGACCTTTTGATGTTGCATGCATGTTTTCGTGGGAACTTTGTTTGAGATGAAAATCAAATTCATGGGAAGTGCTCTTGAAAGGTAAAATTGAGTGAAAAGTTGATAGCCTAGACAAATTGAGTGATTGAGTGAAATATTATATGCCCTTGTGAGGAAGGCAATTGTTTGAAATTGGTGATCTCCCTTTTGTGTGTAACTTGGATCCCTTGCTTAGATTGATGATTGCATGAATGATGGAATTCTCAATTGTTTAAAATGAATGTGGGGATTACATCGTTGTAGGGGGGGGGGGGGGGGGCAACATTGAAGAAAAATTGTTTTGACGAATTGCATGAAATTTGTACGAAATTGATTGAATCCTTTAAGCTTGCCAATTTTGAGTCTTTTTGAGTTTTAGTTTACTTGGGGACAAGCAAAGTTCAAGTTTGGGGTATTTTGATAAGCCGCTAGCTCATCTAGTTTATGACTAGTATGACCGTGGTTTTGTGCTAATTATCTCTCATTTTCGTCCAAATTGGATCCAATTGTCCTCAAGCAACATTTTGAGTCTCTTAACTAGTTTTAGGATATTTTAGTCAATTTTGAGTCAAATAAAGCACTTACTGCTATTTCATGTTTCAGGTTAATAAAGGAGCAAAAAGAGAAGGACACTTAGAAGCAGAAGCCATCATGGCCCAGCCGTGACACTGGTCACGGCCGTGATGAGCTACCCATGAAAGACAGAAAGCATCACGGCCTAGCCGTGATGCCCATCACGGGAGTGATATGAAGACCCTGAAGTCAGAAAGCATCACGGCCTAGTCGTGATGCCCATCACGGGCATGATGAGAAGACAATGAAGAACAGAATTGATCACGGCCTAGCCGTGATGGAGGTCACGGCCGTGACTTATCGGCACCCAAAGTCAGAAAGGATCACGACCTAGCCGTGATAGGCATCACGGCCGTGACAGACAAGAATTTGAATGCGCGCCCTTGGCAGAACCGATCACGGCCTGGCCGTGATGGCCATCACGGCCGTGACGCGATACTGATCTATAAAAGAGGCATCAGGGTAGACAGAAAGACATCCAATTTTCACTATTTACATACTATTCTCTTAGGTTTTTGTCATATTTGTGATGGAGAACTAATCCTCCGTGATTAATCTGCTGTAATCGATTTTCGCCGACACTTGATGTTCTGTAATTCCCGATTGAATTGCTTCTCCCTTTCAATATTATTCTATATTCCTTATTTGCTTAATTCAAGTTGTGTAGAACAAATATTGGTTTATTTCGATGATTCTATGTTCCTATACTTAATCGCGTTTGCTTAATTCGCGTGTGTTCAATCGTGTTTGCTTAATTCATGAGAGCTTCAACCATTTTCTTAATTCGGAATTAGGAACATATATCTCGTAGCGTCAATTTCGTTTGTTAATTGCTGCTACAATCGAAAAGGGATTAGAATCCGCTTAGGGCATGGAATTATATGAATCAATGATAGTGGGAAACCAAAACAGTAGATTAATCGTTTTTAGTTTATTGATAATCACTTAAATTGCTCTGTTTTCTCCTCTGTTTTCTCAATCGAATCTTCAATCCAAAACTCCCTCCCAATTCGATTAATAGGTTAATAACAATCCATGAGTCCTTGAGATACGATACTCGAGTTGTCGTACCCTAACTACAGTTTTTATAACCACTCGTTTTTGACCCGTGTGCGACAGCGGATCAGCAGTTCATGTCTAAAACTTAACATGGTATATGATTCCTTTTCTGATAATCCTTTACAAAATTCTAGCAAAGATTCAAACAAGAAAACATGTATCTTAGCTAGAAATTTATATAGTAGTGTTAGAAAAAAGTATACATTGTTAAGCTTTAGTTTCATGCTCTCCACTTCGTGGGAAAGTTCTTGAGAAACATATTCAATCAAAAGTATGCATTTTGAACCCCCTCCTCAACATATTCATCGATTAAGAAGTTTGAAACAAAAATGAGGGCCCTAGCAGAATGATCCTATGCAATAAATGACCATTATATAAGAATTTTGTAGGAGAAGCACATACCATGAAATATGAACTTTGTACTCTTGGAATGAATTATTCATCGTGGTCATTTACCTCATAGGAGAATTATCTTAGGACCCATTTTCTTTTCAAGCCTTTGTGGAGATCTTCATTGATCAATATGTTAGGAGACGATTCGCAATACAAGCTTTCAATTGAACATGTTTCTCAACAACTTCCATGAAGTTGAGGGCCTAAAACTAAAACTTAACATGGTATATGCTTCTAAAGCAGTGTTACAAAATAGTATATGTTATTAAGTTTTTGTTTCATGCTCTCTACTTCGTGGGAAAGTTCTTGAGAAGCATATTCAATCAAAAGTATGCATTTTGAACCCTCTCCTCAATTAAGATCTCCAAAGAAGTTTGAAAACCAAATGGGGGCCCTAGGAAAATGAACCTATGCAATAAATTTCATTGATATAATAATTTTGAAGGAGAAGCACAAACCATCAAAGATAAACATTGTACTCTTTGAAACAATCATTCAACTTGGTCATTTATTGCATAGGTGCATCATCTTAGAGCCATTTTCTTTTCAAGCCTTTGTGGAGATCTTCATTGATCAATATGTTGGAGAGACGATTCGCAATGCAAGGTTTCAATTGAACAAGTTTCTCAAGAACTTCCATGAAGTTAAGGGCCTAAAACTAAAACTTAACATGGTATATGCTTCCTTTTCGGATATTTCCTTACAAAATTCTAGCAAAGATGTAAAAAAGAAAATGTAACACCCCGAGTTTTTTCGTTTTCAAATATTAGAAATTTATATAATTACATTTATATTTTTATCTGAAACTTAGAAAATGATTTTGGGAAAACCAAGGTCATATTTATGTCATACTTATTTTTATAAGTATACGGTGAAATTTTTGGTTTAAAATTCAGACGGAACCCGGTCTGCGTTTTCACTGACAATAAGATTTTACTGATCAGAAAACCTAATTTTGACCTGAGAACGAAATGCATAGATTTTACATCCCATTTCCAATGATAACGATATAGGTTATTTTGAAAATTTTCAAAATAAATAGTTTATTATACTCGATTCGGGCGTAAAACCCTAATTTGGGTAATCGACGGTGTCGAGAACAGACGAGCAGAGACAAAACCCGACATAGGATGTTGAGACCTCTTACCCCCTACGTTTGCGAGTCATATGGATGAGTCACCCATGTCATGTTTACATTTAACAAAGATCTAGATATTTCTTTAAACTAGTGTAAAGACCATTTTGCTCTTGGACCATTTTACCCTTGAATTTTCATTGAAATGTCAAGTTTTCCCCCACTATTTGTGGACACAAATCAGCCACATATTCACTCATTTCTCACCACATGCTAGTCTCGATGGCTTTTAGGAGGATTTTACTAGTTTGTCCTTAATGTTGGTTTTAACTACAAAAAGGTCATTCTACAAGATTACTATTTTGCCCCTAAAACTTTGTGCTTTGGACCCTTCTCTCCCTCAATTCCCACTGCCCCAAGCCTCCATGAGAGCCCATCCCACCTCTATAAATTCATCATCTTCATTAAGCTTTGTCCATTTTTCTCTTAAAAACTCTTAAGACAAAGCCTTGATTTTGTGAAGAAAGTGTTAGATTCTTTGCCCATTTCTCAATTCCAAGAGGTAATCTTTGTTCCTCATCATCATTAAGCATCATGTTCTTCAATTACTTTCATTATTTAAAGCCTTAATCATCTTTTTCAATTTCTAGATCTAGAAAGTTTGAAATTCTCTATAAAATCATAGAAAAATCCTAAAAATATGAAACCAATTTCTATGATCTTGTAATCATCTCTTCTATCATAATCCAAGAGATTGATGCAAACAAAATTTTCCTTCCCAATTAACCAAGCATGGCCGAAACTCACTTGTGCGAGTGGAGGAAGTTTTGTTTCATTTTCTTAAGAAGTTAAGCTTGATTTCATACTTGTAGTTCATATGTATCATGAATCCATGTTGTTGAATCCAAATAAATTCTCTAGCCAAATTTATATGCGTTGGCCGAATCTCACTCTTTGTAGAGTTAGAAGATTTTATTTCATTTGTTGTGTTTTAAATCCTTAATGATGTATCCTTAATGCTTAGGGTCCTTAATCCAAAGCCGACAAAATTTTAGCATGTCTAGCCAACTTAACACATGATGGCCAAAACCCTAACTATTTGAGTTAAAGGAGTTTTTGAACCAATCTTTGCCAAGTGACAATTTATTATGTATCTCTTATACTTAAGGAACATTGATCCATGAGTTTGTTAAACTTTGAGATCTCTAGCTAATTTAACTAGTCATGGCTGAAACCTTCAAGTAGGAATAGGTGAATTTAATTGTTTGATTGACAATTATTTGCTGTGGGTTGTTGAAGGAAATTGTGTGTGAATTGTGTACGTGTGTTGTCAAGAAATCGGAGTGTCGACGAACGTGTATCATAAGGAAAGATCTTCAAGAGGTAAGAGGGGGTTGCCTGAGGGATTTTTCCGATGGTTGCGTGCTAGCTGTTGTTGGTCTATATATTTATCTGTGGTTGTGGTGTTTGGTTTAGTCTATTTTGAATTGGTTTAAGTTATGTTATTTTTACCTGTGATGGTTTATCTGTATTTAAATTGTTTATCTGCAGTTAATGTTGTTGGTGATTGTTGATGTTGTTTATGGATTGAAAAGCTTGACTGTGGTTAGTGCTTAGTTAATAATGAGGTTTAAAGTGTTAAAAAATTTTTACGGGATAGTGAGTTTTAATTGATGAGAAATAGTAATATTATATTACTTAGGTTTTTAGTTGGTGGAAAATGAGAAATAGTTGAAAGTAGTATTATTTTAAGGATTTTATGACGTAAGAGTGTTTTATGAGTTTCAGTGAGGACGTAACCGTGAAATTATTTTTGTACTGTTAATTTTTATGTGAATAAATCCAATATATTATAAAAAGTTATTTTATGAAATTAATCTTCAAAAATAACTTAATAATGATTTTATAAAATTATTTAAGTGGAAAAGATCAAGTTTTGACTTAAAGGATTTTAAAAATACTTGGTGATGACAATTCGGAAAAGTATTTACGACAAGTAATTTTAAAGTGGCAGTTTTTTTTTTAGCCAAGATTTAGTCCATGTGACTCTCTTCTTGAAAAGTAAAGTTTTCATAAAAGACGTTTTAGAAATTTGATGATTTTATAAAGAGATTTTTAATTAGGTTGAATAGTTTTTTGTAAACGAGTTTTACTCAATGAGGTTACTTCTGACAAGTTGGGCAGTTTTTGTGTTAAACGAAAAATGGTGTACTGGTATTCTTAAGGCGTTATGGACAGTGTTCTTTGGATTTGGTATCCTAATTAAGGCGTTAGGAACAAAAGGTTTTACGTGCATTTACTTGGTAGACATGTCTAGGGCGTGAATCTGGATATCTTAAGAGAAAAGAAATCCCAGAAGGCGAATCTGGATACCTTAATGGTAAGGTATTCAAGAAGGAGAAGGCGAAGGCAAATCTGGGTATCTTAATAGATAGGGTATTCAAGAAGTCGAATCTGGATAGCTTAATGGTAAGGTATTCAAGAAGGCGAAGGCGAAGACGAATCTGGGTATCTTAATAGATAATGTATTCAAGAAGGCAAAGGTGAATCTGGGTATCTTAGTAGACAAGGTATTCCAAAAGGCGAACCTGGATATCTTAATGGAAATGTATTCAAGAAGGCGTGCCCTATTTGGCAATCGAGCCTGATCATCTCAGTTATTTGGTGTTTGTAGCTCCGGAGATTAAGTATGAATTTAGATAATGTATATGAAGTGTTCATGTATAGTTTTCAAATGATGATGTTCGGGGTGTGAAACCCATTGATAAACGATTTACTTTGATATGAATGCTTATTTTGTTATGAACATGTTTATGTTTATCTGTTTTCTTTTGTGTCGGGCATGTAGTTGTCGTGTTAAATACATATATTGGTTTCTCACTCTTGCATATTTTCTTATTGGTCTCTCTACTTGTGGAATATATTATTGGAGTATAGGTGGACCTGGAGGTGCCCCTGACGCTTTCAAGGATCTTTAGGCCCGACCTTTAAAGAGACGGTGGATTTTAAGAATGACCTCTGGAGTCTTTTTAGTAGGTGTCGTATAGAGTGACTTGGTTTATAACTTTAGAGAGCCATTAGTTTAAAGTAAGACGTTCTTCTATTTTCAGTAATGTATAATAATATCTTATGTTGTTTCTTTCCCTAAATGACCTATATGGATCAAGGTCTAAAAATAATATTTTGCAGTATAGTTGTATGATATTTTCTAGATATATATATATACACACCCGTATACGTGTATATTTGTGACAGGGTTATGTGTGTCGAAGAAAAGAAAAAAAATTTTACCACTATTTTTGTATTAAAAACAGGCTTATAAAAGATTATTTTCCGAAAGTGACCAACAATTTATTATTTGATTTTCCGCATTTTGGGTAACTATGTGATGACCCTAAGGAGGCGTGTCGCAGAAAACATGCATCTTAGAAAGAAATTTGTAAAGTAGGGTTAGAAAAAAGTATACATTGTTAAGCTTTAGTTTCACGCTCTCCACTTCATGGGAAAGTTCTTGAGAAGCATATACAATCAAAAGTAAGCATTTTGAACCCTCTCATCAACATATTCATCGAACAAGATCTCCACAGAAGTTTGAAAGAAAATATGAACTTTGTACTCTTGGAATTAATCATTCATTGTGGTCATTTATTGCATAGGCGAATTATCATAGGGCCCATTTGCTTTTAAAGCTTTTGTGGAGATCTTCATTGATCAATATGTTGCGGAGATGATTTGCAATTCATGCTTTAAATTGAACATGTTTCTCAAGAGTTTCCATGAAATTGAGGGCCTAAAACTAAAACTTAGGTATATGCTTCCTTTTCTGATATTTCCTTACAAAAATCAAGCAAAGATGCAAACAAGAAAACATGCATCTTAGCTAGAAATTTGTAAAAGTAGTGTTAGAAAAAAGTATACATTGTTAAGCTTTACTTTCATGCTCTCCACTTTGCGGGAAAGTTCTTGAGAAGCATATTCCATCAACAGTATGCATTTTGAACTCTCTCCTCAACATATTCATAGATTAAGATCTCCAAAGAAGTTTGAAACAAAAATGAGGACCCTAGGAGAATGATCCTATGCAATAAATGACCATTATACAAGAATTTTGTAGGAGAAGCACAGACCATCAAATATGAACTTTTTACACTTGGAATGAATCATTCTTCGTGGTCATTCACTGCATAGGAGAATTATCTTCGGGACCATTTTCTTTTCAAGTCTTTGTGGAGATCTTTATTGATCAATATGTTGGGGAGACGATTCGAAATGCAAGCTTTCAATTGAACATGTTTCTCAAGAACTTCCATGAAGTTGAGGACCTAAAACTAAAACATAACATGGTATATGCTTCCTTTTCTGATATTTCCTTACAAAATTCAAGCAAAGATGTAAGCAAGAAATCATTCATCATAGCTTGAAATTTGTAAGTTATAAAAATGTATACATTGTTAAACTTTAGTTTCATGCTCTCTACTTCGTGGGAAAGTTCTTGAGAAGCATATTCAATCAAAAGTATGCATTTTGAACCCTCTCCTCAACATATTCATCGATTAAGATCTCAAAAGAAGTTTGAAAACCAAATGGGAGCCCTAGGAAAATGAACCTATGCAATAAATTACATTGATATAATAATTTTGAAGGAGAAGCACAGACAATCAAAAATAAACATTGTACTCTTGGAATCAATCATTCATCGTGGTCATTTATTGCACATGTGCATTATCTCAGAGCCATTTTCTTTCAAAGCCTTTGTGGAGATCTTCATTCATCAATATGTTGTGGAGACGATTCGCAAAACAAGCTTTCTATTGAACATGTTTCTCAAGAACTTCCATGAAGTTGAGGGCCTAAAACTAAAACTTAACATGGTATATGCTTCCTTTTCTTATATTTCCTTACAAAATTCGAGCAAAGATGCAAACAAGAAAACATGCATCTTAGCTAGAAATTTGTAAAGTAGTGTTAGAAAAAAGTATACATTGTTAAGCTTTAGTTTCGTGCTCTCCACTTCGTGGGAAAGTTCTTGAGAAGCATATTCAATCAAAAGTATGCATTTTGAGCCCTCATCAACATATTCATCGATTAAAATCTCCAAAGAAGTTTAAACAAAAATGAGGGCCCTAGGAGAATGATCATATGCAATAAATGACCATTATATAAGAAATTTGTAGGAGAAGCACAGACCATCAAATATGAACTTTGTACTCTTGGAATGAATCATTCATCGTGATCATTTACCACATAGGAGAATTATCCTAGGGTCCATTTTCTTTTCAAGCATTTGAGGAGATCTTAATTGATCAATATGTTGCGGAGACGATTCACAATACAAGCATTCAATTGAACATGTTTCTCAAGAACTTCCATGAAGTTGAGGGCCTAAAACTAAAACTTAACATCGTATATGCTTCTTTTCTAATATTTCCTTACAAAATATAGCAAAGATGTAAACAAGAAAACATTCATCTTAGCTAGAAATTTGTAAAGTAGTGTTATAAAAAAAATTTACATTGTTAAGCTTTAGTTTCATACTCTCTACTTCGTGGGAAAGTTCTTGAGAAGCATATTCAATCAAAAGTATGCATTTTGAACCATCTCTTCAACATATTCATCGATTAAGATCTCTAAAGAAGTTTGAAAACCAAATGGGGGCCTTAGGAAAATGAACCTATGCAATAAATTACATTGATATAATAATTTTGAAGGAGAAGCACAAACCATCAAAAATAAACATTGTACTCTTCGAATCAATCATTCATCGTGGTCATTTATTGCACAGGTGCATTATCTTAGGGCCATTTTCATTTCAAGCCTTTGTGGAGATCTTCATTCATCAATATGTTGTGGAAACGATTCACAATACAAGCTTTCAATTGAACATGTTTCTCAAGAACTTCCATGAAGTTGAGGGCCTAAAACTAAAACTTAACATGGTATATGCTTCCTTTTCTTATATTTCCTTACAAAATTCTAGCGAAGATGCAAACAAGAAAACTTGAATCTTAGCTAGAAATTTGTAAAGTAGTATTAGAAAAAAGTATACATTGTTAAGCTTTAGTTTCATGCTCTCCACTTCGTAGGAAAGTTTTTTAGACGCATATTCAATCAAAAGTATGCATTTTGAACCCTTTCCTCAACATATTCATTGATTAAGATCTCCAAAGAAGTTTAATACAAAAATGAGGGCCCTAGGAGAATGATCATATGCAATAAATGACAATTATATAATAATTTTGTTGGAGAAGCATAAACCATCAAATATGAACTTTGTATTCTTGGAATGAATCATTCATCGTTATCCTTTACCCTATAGGAGAATTATCTTATGGCCAATTTTCTTTTCAAGCCTTTGTGGAGATCTTCGTTGATCAATATGTTGGGGAGACAATTCAGAATGCAAGCTTTCAATTGAACATGTTTCTTAAGAACTTCCATGAAGTTGAGGGCCTAAAACTAAAACATAACATGGTATATTCTTCCTTTTCTGATATTTCCTTACAAAATTCTAGCCAAGATGTAAAAAAAAAAACATGCATCTTAGCTAGAAATTTGTAAAGTAGTGTTAGAAAAAAAGTATACATTGTTGAGCTTTAGTTTCACACTCTCCACTTCGTAGGAAAGTTCTTGAGAAGCATATACAATCAAAAATATGCATTTTGAACCATCTCATCAACATATTCATTGATTAAGATCTCCACAGAAGTTTGAAAACAAAATGGGGGCCCTAGGAAAAGAAACCCATACAATAAATGACCATGATATAAGAATTTTGTAGGAGAAGCACTGACCATCAAATGTGAACTTTGTACTCTTCGAATTAACCATACATCGTGGTCATTTAATGCATATGCGAATTATCATAGGGCCCATTTGCTTTTCAAGCTTTTGTGGAGATCTTCATTGATCAATAAGTTGGGGAGATGATTCGCAATTCATGCTTTCAATTGAACATGATTCTCAAAAGCTTCCTTGAAATTGAGGGACCAAAACTAAAACTTAACATGGTATATACTACATTTTATGATATTTCCTTACAAAATTATAGCAAAGATGCAAACAGGAAAACATGCATCTTTTCTAGAAATTTTTAAAGTAGTGGAAGAAAAATGTATACATTGTTAATCTTTAGTTTCATTCTCTCCACTTCGTGGGAAAGTTCTTGAGGAGCATATTCAGTACAAAGTATGCATTTTGAACCCTCTCCTCAACATATTCATCAATTAAGATCTCCAAAGAAGGTTGAAACAAAAATGAGGGCCCTAGGAGAATGATCCTATGCAATAAATGACCATTATATACGAATTTTGTAGGAGAAGCACAGACCATCAAATATGAACTTTGTACTCTTGGAATGAGTCATTCATCGTGATCATTTACTGCATAGGAGAATTATCTTATGGCCCATTTTCTTTTCAAGCCTTTGTGGAGATCTTCATTGATCAATATGTTGGGGAGATGATTCACAATGCAAGTTTTAAATTGAATATGTTTTTGAAGAACTTCCATGAAGTTCAGGGCCTAAAAATAAAACTTAACATGGTATATGCTTAATTTTCTGATATTTCCTTACAAAATTCTAGCAAAGATGTAGATTGGAAAACATGAATGTTAGCTAGAAATTTGTATAGCAGTGTTAGAAAAAAAATTTACATTGGTAAGCTTTAGCTTCATGCTCTCCAATTTGTCCGAAAATTCTTAAGAAGCATATTCAATCAAAAGTATGCATTTTGAACCCTCTCCTCAACATATTCATCGATTAAGATCTCCATAGAAGTTTGAAAACAAAATGGGGGCCCTAGGAGAATGAACCTATGCAATAAATTACAATGATATAAGAATTTTGAAGGAGAAGCACATACCATCAAAAATAGATTTTGTACTCTTGGAATCAATCATTCAGCGTGGTCATTTATTGCATAGGTGCATTATCATGGCGGCCATTTTCTTTTCAAGTATCTGTGGAGATCTCCATTGATCAATATGTTGGGGAGACGATTCGCAATGCAAGCTTTCAATTGAACATGTTTCTCAAGAATTTCCATGAAGTTGAGGGCCTAAAACTAAAACTTAAGATGGTATATGCTTCCTTTTCTGATATTTCCTTACAAAATTCTAGCAGAGATGTAAAAACGAAATCATGCATCTTAGCTAGAAATTTGTAAATTAGTGTTAGAAAAATGTATACATTGTTTAGTTTTAGTTTCACGCTCTCGACTTCGTTAGAAAGTTCTTGAGAAGCATATACAATCAAAAGTATGTAAATTGAACCCTCTCATTAACATATTCATCGATTAAGATCTCCACAGTAGCTTGAAAACAAAATGGGGGACCTAGGATAAGAAACCTAACAATAAATGACCGTGATATAAGAATTTTGTAGGAGAAGCCTAGATCATCAAATATGAACTTTGTACTCTTCGAATTAATCAATCATCGTGGTCATTTATTGCATAGGCGAATTATCACAGTGCCCATTTGCTTTTCAAGCTTTTGTTGAGATTTTCATTGATCAATATGTTGGGGAGATGATTCGCTATTCATGCTTTCAATTGAACATGTTTCTCAAGAGCTTCAATGAAATTGAGGGCCTAAAACTAAAACTTAACATGGTATATGCTTCCTTTTCTGACATTTCCTTTCAAAATTCTAGCAAAGATGCATCCATGAAAACATGCATCTTAGCTAGAAATTTTTAAAGTAGTGTTAGAAAAAAGTGTACATTGTTAAGCTTTAGTTTCTTTCTCTCCACTTTGTGGGAAAGTTCTAGAGAAGCATATTCAATTAAAAGTAAGCATTTTGAACCTTCTTCTCAACATATTCATCGATTAAGATCTCCAAAGAAGTTTGAAACACATATGAGGGCCCTAGGAGAATGATCCTATGCAATAAATGACCATTATATAAGAATTTTGTAGGAGAAGCACATACCATCAAATATGAACTTTGTACTCTTGGAATGAATCATTCATCTTGATCATTTACCGCATAGGAGAATTATCTTAGGGCCCATTTTCTTTTCAAGCCTTTGTGGAGATCTTCATTTATCAATATGATAGGGAGACGATTCGTAATGCAAGCTTTCAATTGTACATGTTTCACAAGAACTCCCATGAAGTTGAGGGCCTAAAACTAAAACTTAACATGATATATGCTTCCGTTTCTGATATTGCCTTACAAAATTCTAGCAAAGATGTAAAAAAGAAAACATGCATCTCAGCTAGAAATCTTTAAAATAGTGTAAGAAAAAAGTATACATTGTTAAGCTTTAGTTTCGCGCTCTCCACTTCATGGGAAAGTGCTTGAGAAGCATATACAGTCAAAAGTATGCATTTTGAACCCTCTCATCAACAAATTCATTGATTAAGATCTCCATAGAAGTTTGAAAACAAAATAGGGGCCCTAGGAAAAGAAACCTATGCAATAAATGACCATGATATAAGAATTTCGTAGGAGAAGAACAGACCACCAAATATGAACTTTGTACTCTTCGAATTAATCATTTATCGTGTTCATTTATTGCTTAGGCGATTATCATAGGGCCCAATTGCTTTTCAAGCTTTTGTGGAGATCTTTATTGATCAATATGTTGGGGAGATGATTCACAATTCATGCTTTCAATTGAACATGTTTCTCAAGAGCTTCCATGAAATCAAGGGCCTAAAACTAAAACTTAACATGGTATATGCATCCTTTTCTGATATTTCCTTACAAAATTCTAGCAAAGATGCAAACAAGAAAACATGCATCTTAGCTAGAAATTTTTAAAGTAGTGTTATAAAAAAGTATACATTGTTAAGCTTTAGTTTCATGCTTTCCACTTCGTGGCAAAGTTCTTGAGAAGCATATTCAATCAAAAGTATGCATTTTGAACCCTCCCCTCAACATATTCATCGATTAAGATCTCCAAAGAAGTTCGAAACTAAAATGAGGGGCCTAGAAGAATGATCCTATGCAATAAATGACCATTATATAAGAATTTTGTAGGAGAAGCACAGACCATTAAATATGAACTTTGTACTCATGGAATGAGTTATTCATCGTGATCATTTACTGCAAAGGAGAATTATCTTAAGCCCATTTTCTTTTCGAGCCTTTATGGAGATCTTCATTGATCAATATGTTGGGGAGACGATTCATAATGCAAGTTTTCAATTGAACATGTTTTTGAAGAACTTCCATGAAGTTGAGGGCCTAAAACTAAAACTTAACATGGTATATGCTTCCTTTTCTGATATTTCCTTAGAAAATTCTAGCTAATATGTAAGTAGGAAAACATGAATCTTAGCTAGAAATTTGTAAAGTAGTGCTAGAAAAAAGTTTTCATTGTTAAGCTTTAGTTTCATGCTCTCCAATTCATATGAAAGTTCTTAAGAAGCATATTCAATCAAAAGTATGCATTTTGAACCCTTTCTTCAACATATTCATCGATTAAGATCTCCATAGAAGTTTGAAAACAAAATGGGGGCCTAGGAGAATGAACCTATGCAATAAATTACAATGATATAAGAATTTTGAAGGAGAAGCACAGACCATCAAAAATAGACTATGTACTCTTGGAATCAATCATTCAGCGTGGTCATTTATTGCATAAGTGCAGTATCATGGCGCCCATTTTCTTTTCAAGCCTTTATGGAGATCTTCATTGATCAATATGTTGGGCAGACGATTCGCAAGGCAAGCTTTCAATTGAACATGTTTCACAAGAACTTCCATGAAGCTGAGGGCCTAAAGCTAAAGCTTAAGATGGTATATGCTTCGTTTTCTGATATTTCCTTACAAAATTCTAGCAAAGATGTAAAAAAGAAAACATGCATCTTGGCAAGAAATTTGTAAATTAGTGTTAGAAAAAAGTATACATTGTTAAGTTTTAGTGTCACGCTCTCCACTTCGTTGAAAAGTTATTGAGAAGCATTTACAATCAAAAGTATGTATTTTGAACACTCTCATCAACATATTCCTCGATTAAGATCTCCACAATAGTTTGAAAACAAAATGGGGGCCCTAGGAAAAGAAACCTATCCAATAAATGACCATGAGATAAGAATTTTGTAGGAGAAGCATAGACCATCAAATATTCAATCAAAAGTATGCTTTTTGAACCCTCTCATCAACATATTCCTCGATTAAGATCTCCACAATAGTTTGAAAACAAAATGGGGGCCCTAGTAAAAGAAACATATCCAATAAATAACCATGATATAAGAATTTTGTAGGAGAACCGTAGACCATCAAATATGAACTTTGTACTCTTCTAATTAATCATTCATTGTGGTCATTTATTGCATAGCCGAATTATCATAGAGCCCATTTGCTTTTCAGGACTTTGTGGTGGTGTTCATTGATCAATATGTTGGGGAGACGATTCGCATTGCAAGCTTTCAATTGAACATGTTTCTCAAGAACTTCCATGAAGTTGAGGGCCTAAAACTAAAATTTAAGATGGTATATGCTTCCTTTTCGTATATTTCTTTACAAAATTCTAGCAATGATGTAAACAAGAAAACATTCATCTTAGCTAGAAGTTTTAAAGTAGTGTTAGAAAAAAGTATACATTGTTAAGCTTTAGTTTCATGCTCTCTACTTCGTGGGAAAGTTCTTGAGAAGCATATTCAATAAAAAGTATGCATTTTGAACCCTCTCCTCGACATATTCATCGATTAAGATCTCCACAGAAGTTTGAAAACAAAATGGGGGCCCTAGGAGAATGAACCTATGCAATAAATTACAATGATATAAGAATTTTGAAGGAGAAGAACAGACCTCACAAATAAATGTTGTACTCTTGGAATCAATCATTCATCGTGGTCATTTATTGCATAGGGGCATTATCTTAGGGCCCATTTTCTTTTCAAGCCTTTGTGTAGATCTTCATTGATCGATATGTTGGGGAGATGATTTGCAATGCAAGCTTTCAATTGAACATTTTCTCATGAACTTCCATGAAGTTGAGGGCCCAAAACTAAAATTTAAGATGGTATATGCTTCCTTTTCTTATATTTCGTTACAAAATTCTAGCAGAGATGTAAAAAAGAAAGCATGCATCTTAGCAAGAAATTTGTAGTGTTAGAAAAAAGTATACATTGTTAAGCTTTAGTTTCATGCTCTCAACTTCGTGGGAAAGTTCTTGAGAAGCATATTCAATCAAAAGTATGCATTTTGAACCTTCTCCTCAACATATTCATCGATTAAGATCTCGAAAAGAAGTTTGAAACAAGAATGAGGGACCTAGGAGAATGATCCTATGCAATAAATGACCAAAATATAAGAATTTTGTAGGACAAGCACAGACCATCAAATATGAACTTTGTATTCTTGGAATTAATCATTCATCATGGTCATTTACCGCATAGGAGAATTATCTTAGGGCCTATTTTCTTTTCAAGCCTCTGTGGAGATCTTCATTGATCAATATGTTGGGGAGACGATTCGCAATGTAAGCTTTCAATTGAACATGTTTCTCAAGAACTTCCATGAAGTTGAGGGACTAAAACAAAAGCTTAACATGGTATATGCTTCCTTTTCTGATATTTCATTACAAAATTAAAGCAAAGATGTAAACCAGAAAGAATGCATCTTAGCAACAAATTTGTAAAGTAGTGTTAGAAAAACGTATACATTGTTAAGCTTTAGTTTCATGCTTACCAATTCGCCGGCAAGTTCTTCAAAAGCATGCATTTTGATCCCTCTCCTTGACATATTCATCGATTAAGATCTCCACAGAAGTTTGAAATCAAAATGGGGCCCCTAGGAGAATGAACCTATGCAATAAATTACAATGATCTAAGAATTTTGAAGGAGAAGAACAGACCATAAAAAATGAATGTTTTACTCTTGGAATCAATCATTCATCTTGATCATTTATTGCATAAGTGCATTATCTAAGGGCCCATTTTCTTTTCAAGACTTTGTGGTGATCTTCATTGATCAATATGTTGGGGAGACGATTAGCATTGCAAGCTTTTAATTGAACATGTTTCTCAAGAATTTCCATGAAGTTGAGGGCCTAAAACTAAAATTTAAGATGGTATATGCTTCCTTTTCTTATATTTCCTTACAAAATTCTAGCAATGATGTAAACAAGAAAACATTCATCTTAGCTAGAAATTTTAAAGTAGTGTTAGAAAAAAGTATACATTGTTAAGCTTTAGTTTCATGCTCTCTACTTTGTGGGAAAGTTCTTGAGAAGCATATTCAATTAAAAGTATGCATTTTTCACCCTCTCCTCAACATATTCATTGATTAAGGTCTCCAAAGAAGTTTGAAACAAGAATGAGGGACCTAGGAGAATCATCCTATGCAATAAGTGACCAAAATAAAAGAATTTTGTAGGACAAGCATAGACCATCAAATATGAACTTTGTACTATTGGAATTAATCATTCATCGTGGATGTTTACCGCATTGGAGAATTATCTTAGGGCCTATTTTCTTTTCAAGCCTCTGTGGAGATCTTATTTGATCAATATGTTGGGGAGACGATTCGCAAAGTAAGCTTTCAATTGAACATGTTTCTCAAGAAGTTCCATGAAGTTGAGGGATTAAAACTAAAACTTAACATGGTATATGCTTCCTTTTCTGATATTTCATTACAAAATTAAAGCAAAGATGTAAACCAGAAAGCATGCATCTTAGCTAGAAATTTGTAAAGTAGTGTTAGAAAAACGTATACATTGTTAAGCGTTAGTTTCATGCTTACCAATTCGCCGACAAGTTCTTCAAAAGTATATTCAACCAAAATATGCATTTTGAACCCTCTCCTCGACATATTCATCGATTAAGATCTCCACAAAAGTTTGAAAACAAAATGGGGACCCTAGGAGAATGAACCTATGCAATAAATTACAATGATATAAGAATTTTGAAGAAGACATACAATCACAAATAAACGTTGTACTCTTGGAATCAATCATTCATCGTAGTCATTTATTGCATAGGTGCATTATATTAAGGCCCACTTTCTTTTCAAGCCTTTGTGGAGATCTTCATTGATCAATATTTTCGGGAGACAATTCGCAATGCAAGCTTTCAATTGAACATGTTTCTCATGAACTTCAATGAAGTGGAGGGCCAAAAACTAAAACTTAAGATGGTATATGCGTCCTTTTCTTATATTTCCTTACAAAATTCTAGCAAAGATGTAAACAAGAAAACATTCATCTTAGCTAGAAATTTGTAAAGTTGTGTTAGAAAAAAAGTATACATTGTTAAGCTTTAGTTTCATGCTCTCTACTTCATGGGAAAGTTCTTGAGAAGCATATTCAATCAAAAGTATGCATTTTGAACCCTCTCCTCAACATATTTATCCATTAAGATCTCCAAAGAAGTTTGAAACAAGAACGAGGGACCTAAGAGAATGATCCTATGCAATAAATGACCAAAATATAAGAATTTTGTAGGAGAAGCACTGACCATCAAATATGAACTTTGTACTCTTGGAATTAATCATTTATCTTGGTCATTTACCGCATAGGAGAATTATCTTAGGGCCTATTGATGATTCTTAATTTGTAGTTAATAGGTGGTTAATTTTAATTAGTTTTTGTTTAGTTTTTATTAGTTGTAGGTTATTTTTCTGTTTTATTTCAGTTTTATTTCTATTAATTTAGTAGTTGGTTTCATGTTGGCTTTGATGAGCTTTTATGGTGTTTTTAGTGGAAATAAAGGAGCAGGTGAGAAGTGGAGCAATTCTGTCTCACACCCAGGTCCAAGCGCTATTCATTCAATGTCCACGCGCTGGAATGTTTGAGCGCCATTTTCCAAGCACTTGAGCATGGCAGTTACACTTCAAAAAGATGTTTTAACGTGCAGAATAGGGAGACGAAAGGGTTTAAAAGAAAAGAAACAGAAACTTAAAGAAAAAAAGATGGTAGGTATCGAAAAAAAGGAGAAGTTCAGGACCGTCCTGGAGCGTAACAGACAAAAAGGGTGGTAGAGAAAAAAGAACAAAAAAAGGAGAAAGACAGGCACAACTGCAAGAAGAGAGGACTAGGAATTTCAGAGAGAGTTGAAGCTGGAAAGCATAGACTCAAGATGGCCTCCTTGTCTTCATCTTCTTCATTTGGTTTTTCCTTTTTAATTATGTGTAGCTAATTTTCTGTTGTTAGAGGTAGACGGGACTGCTTAGATAACTTGTTTTGATTCTGGATAATTATTTGTTCTGGTTTGTTTAATTTCAAGAGTTTATTCACCGTTTTCATGTTTATCTACTGTATGAATTTTGCAATTGGGAAATTCGGATTCATAGTTACTGTTTGGGAATAAACGATTTGCGCGTGTTACTTAGGAATAAGAACACAACCAAATTAACTTTTTTGAGTGAAAATCTTTCTTAATGCTTCTGCTATTTATCTAATACTCAAGGAATTGAATTAGTAACTTAGACAGAAAGGTTTATTCACCTAAGGAATTAGGGGATAAATTACAAAACTTAGTTTCTTGAAATTGGATAAACGGTTCAAGTTAATTTCCGGGATTGAATAAGTAGGACAGGCAGAGAAATCGATCCTCTAACAATTTCTTCTTTGATTATTAAAAACCAATTTTCTGTGTTTTATTTCTTCACTTGAAAAATACCAAAAATATTTTTTTGTTCTTTGTTAAGTTTATGTTCTTACTTATTGGTGAAAGCCAATTTCAAACCATTCGGTCGCTCAAACGAAGTTGAGTTGGTACATTAGTAGTTAACGGTTCAATCCCTGAGGACGATATTTTTATTACTACAAAGCGATTTGGTGCACTTGCCAATTTTGCTCAACAAGTTTTTGGCGCCGTTGCCTGGGATTGATTTTCATTAATATTGGTTGTGCCAATGAAATCTCGAATTGAGCGTTTTATTTTGTATATGTTTGATTTTTTCTTTTGAGTTTTGTTTGTGTTAGGTGGATGCAACACATGGACCATGATTACTATTCAAATCAGGAATATCAAATTGATTGGGTCATGCTTGATTGTATCGTTGCTAATCATGTAAAGACTTACTCCAAGTCATCTTTACCACCACCACCACACTTTGAGCTGAATCCTGAGGTGCTAGAATTTCTTTGGGAGATAGATGCTCAACTTGTGATCCAGAGCATAGAGCGTAACAACCCAGAAATAAGTGCCATGATTCAGGGGTTTGAAATGCAAGCTGGGAAACATTCTAAAGAGCTAGTAGCGCAACTAAGTGTCATGATTCAGAAGTTAGAAGCGGAAGCTAGGGAACATTTGAAAAAGCTAGCTGAGAAGTCACAGGAACACCAAACTCAAGAGAATGTGGTTGCGGAGATGGATCAAAATGTAGATGAAGTGGTGGTGGTAGATGAGTCATAAGAGGAAATATCTTTCACCATGCTGGCCAAGAAACCTGAAATTGCTGCATTGGATAAATATGTTGGCTTACATGCATGTGTGGACACTGCAAAGTTGGTCCCTTCCACTTGCCTGTCAAATTTCTTTGTGAAAATAACATTTGACCCGGGAGGAAGTGGGTTCATTATTGTACCTAAAGAGGTCAATGGAGTTTTCACACACTTTCCAGGAGAATTGAGGGTAGATTCATCTTGCTTTTGCAATCGCCACTCCACAAGCCATGGGATCCGGGAGGAAGCCTTTACATATTTAGTATCTCTTGGCCCCTATGCTACAAGCAATGGGAACCAGGTGGAAGATTCTCAATGAGTTTTCTTAACCCTTCTCTTTAGTTTATTTTCATTTTCTTGTTAGTTTTGTGTTTCACATGTTTTAGTTTGTTTGGGTTATAATAAAAATAAGTTTTTTTATTTTTTTTAGTTTTGTTAACTTGCTAGTTTCTATAAAAAAAAAAATAATACAAAATATATTTAAATAGAAAATTTAGAAAATATTGACTCATATATATATTTAGTTACTTTTACTTGTATGACTTGCCTATCTTGTACTAATGTTTCTTTGTTTTGAGATATATATTTAGTTGTGCTTTATGGTATCTCATGACAAAAAGGAAGGATAGGAGGCACTAATGATGGTGACCTCAAGTTTGGACCAAATTTTGGAAGTGCAAGATAGGGGAGTTTTCTTTTCTTTTGCTTTATTTTGCTTTTTATTTTTTTCTGTTTGTGTGCTATTTTATTTTGGAGTGTTTTTTTTAGTGTTTGCAAGTTAAGGTCATTACCACTCTTTGAAAAAGAAAAAAAATTATAAGCATGCTTGTGTGGAACCCCACTCTTGGAAATTTCATTGTATTGTGCACCCACCATGTTTGTTTTCCTTTGATGTGAAGATGATAGTTGTGGCTTAGTTTGTCATTTGAGTTTGTTCTTGACTGGATTTCATAACTTTGGTGCTTTGTGTTAAACTTTGTTGATTAAAGTTCATGGCGATAAAATTTTGGTGAGAATTAATTGGATTGCTTAACTTTATCCTTGTGAGTCATTTGAGCCTATAATTGTAAATTCTTTCTTGTGAGTGCACCATTGAAATTCATGCTCTAGAGTTTGCTTGGTTCTTGTTTGAAGTTCGTGATTCCCATGCATGTTATAAAAATGATTTGGGCCGTTTTTAATGTAGCTACTTTGACCAAATAGCTAACCTGAATTTTTCCCTTTGCTTAGCCCATTTGAGCTTTAAATGTATATCTTTGTTTGTTTTACACATGAGCCTTACCTTGAAAAACAATGTTTCTACCCAACCTTAGTGGATAGGAGAGCATTGAATTATTGTGTGTGGGTTTGACATAAGTATGGGGGAGAATATTGAGCTTATATGTTGGTGAAAGGAAGGAATGGTTACCAAAAAAAAAGAAGACAAAAAAAATGAAAAAGAAAAAAAATTATGAAAAATGGTATGAAATACTTGAGAAAAATAAAGTGGTACTTTGAAAGAAAAGAAGGTGAAGGAAGTCAAAAAGAAAGAAGTGGGAAAAGGGTTACTTGCAAAGCATGTGTGTTTAAAAATAATTGTTGCTCTCCTATTTCCATTGGTGCTAGCTTGTTTTCATTTCTTCTCCTTCCTATTTTCCTGGGCCACGTTACAACCCAAAATAAAGTCCCTTTGATTTATGCATGTTGTGAATTGTGAATGAATGATTGAGATGAAAATCAAACTTGAAGTTGCACGGTTTTGATGTGTGAAATTGAGCGACACACTTACCTACATAAATTTGAGTGATTGAGTGAAATTGAACTTCCTGTGAGTAGTTGGGTGTCCAATAGTTCTTCCTTAATTGAATTAGCCATGTTCTTTAATTTTTCAAGTGTGGAAATATTGGTACACCTTGTTATGATTTCTTCCCTGGAACATTCTTGAATATGAACTTGTCATAAGGAGATTCTTTTGTTATATGATTTCTTACATGGTTGGGTGGGGCATTGCTTGGTTATTGATAAGTTGGGGGTTTCCATTGAATCTATGTTTGTTTGGTCTTTGTTACTTGGCTTGGGGACAAGCAAAAGTTAAGTGTGGGGGTGTGATGATTCTTAATTTGTAGTTAATAGGTGGTTAATTTTAATTAGTTTTTGTTTAGTTTTTATTAGTTGTAGGTTATTTTTCTGTTTTATTTCAGTTTTATTTCTATTAATTTCGTAGTTGGTTTCATGTTGGCTTTGATGAGCTTTTATGGTGTTTTAAGTGGAAATAAAGGAGCAGGTGAGAAGTGGAGCAATTCTGTCTCGCAGCCAGCACCCAAGCGCTATTCATTCAACGTCCACGCACTGGAACGTTTGAGCGCCATTTTCCAAACGCTTGAGCGTGGCAGTTACACTTCAGAAAGATATTTTAACATGCATAACAGGGAGACGGAAGGGTTTAAAAGAAAAGTAATGGAAACTTAAAGAAAAAAAGATGGTAGGCAGCGAAAAAAAAGGAGAAGTTCAGGAGGGTCCTGGAGCGTAACAGACAAAAAGGGTGGCCGAGAAAAAAGAACAAAAAAAAAAAGGATAAAGACGGGCACATCTTCAAGAAGAGAGGACTAGGAATTTCAAAGAGAGTTGAAGCTGGAAAGCATAGACTCAAGATGGCCTCCTTGTCTTCATCTTCTTCATTTGGTTTTTCCTTTTTAATTATGTCTAGTTAATTTTCTGTTGTTAGAGGTAGATGGAACTGCTTAGATAACTTGTTTTCAATTTGGATAATTATTTGTTCTGGTTTGTTTAATTTCTAGAGTTTATTCACCGTTTTCATGTTTATCTACTGTAGGAATTTTGCAATTGGGAAATTCGGATTCATAGTTGCTGTTTGGGAATAAACGATTTGCGTGTGTTACTTAGGAATAAGAACACAACCAAATTAACTTTTTTGAGTGAAAATCTTTCTTAATGCATTTGCTATTTATCTAATACTCAAGGAATTGAATTAGTAACTTAGACAGAAAGGTCTATTCACCTAAGGAATTAGGGGATAAATTACAAAACTTAGTTTCTTGAAATTGGATAAATGGTTCAAGTTAATTTCCAGGATTGGATAAGTAGGACAGGCAGGGAAATCGATCATCTAACAATTTATTCTTTGATTATTAAAAACCAATTTACTATGTTCTATTTTCTCACTTGAAAAACCCAAAAATATTTTTTTGTTCTTTGTTAAGTTTATGTTCTTACTTATTGGCGAAAGCCAATTTTAAACCATTCGGTCTCTCAAACGAAGTTGAGTTGGTACATTAGTAGTTAACGGTTCAATCCTTGAGGACAATATTTTTATTACTAAAAACGATTTGGTTCACTTGCCAATTTTGCTCAACACCTATTTTCTTTTCAAGCCTCTGTGGAGATCTTCATTGATCAATATATTGGGGAGACGATTCACAATGTAAGCTTTCAATTGAACATGTTTCTCAAGAACTTCCATGATGTTGAGGGCCTAAAACTAAAACTTAACATGGTATATGCTTCCTTTTCTGATATTTCATTACAAAATTCTAGCAGAGATGTAAACAAGAAAGCATGCATCTTAGCAAGAAATTTGTAGTGTTAGAAAAAAGTATACATTGTTAAGCTTTAGTTTCATGCTCTCTACTTCGTGGGAAAGTTCTTGAGAAGAATATTCAATCAAAAGTATGCATTTTGAACCCTCTCCTCAACATATTCATCCATTAAGATCTCCAAAGAAGTTTGAAACAAGAATGAGGGACCTAGGAGAATGATCCTATGCAATAAATGACCAAAATATAAGAATTTTGTAGGAGAAGCACTGACCATCAAATATGAACTTTGTACTCTTGGAATTAATCATTCATCTTGGTCATTTACCGCATAGGAGAATTATCTTAGGGCCTATTGATGATTCTTAATTTGTAGTTAATAAGTGGTTAATTTTAATTAGTTTTTGTTTAGTTTTTATTTGTTGTAGGTTATGTTTCTATTTTATTTCAGTTTTATTTCTATTAATTTCATAGTTGGTTTCATGTTGGCTTTGATGAGCTTTTATGGTGTTTTTAGTAGAAATAAAGGAGCAGGTGAGAAGTGGAGCAATTCTGTCTCGCATCCAGGTCCAAGCGTTATTCATTCAACGTCCACGCGCTGGAACGTTTGAGAGCCATTTTCCAAGCGCTTGAGCATGGCAGTTACACTTCAGAAAGATGTTTTAACGTGTAGAACAGGGAGACGAAAGGGTTTAAAAGAAAAGTAATGGAAACTTAAAGAAAAAAAGATGGTAGGTAGCGAAAAAAAAAGGAGAAGTTCAGGAGAGTCCTGGAGCGTAACAGACAAAAAGGGTGGTAGAGAAAAAGAACAAAAAAAGGAGAAAGACGGGCACAACTGCAAGAAGAGAGGACTAGGAATTTCACAGAGAGTTGAAGCTGAAAAGCATAGACTCAAGATGGCCTCCTTGTCTTCATCTTCTTCATTTGGTTTTTCCTTTTTAATTATGTCTAGCTAATTTTCTGTTGTTAGAGGTAGATGGGACTGCTTAGATAACTTGTTTTGATTCTGGATAATTATTTATTCTAGTTTGTTTAATTTCAAGAGTTTATTCACCGTTTTCATGTTTATCTACTGTATGAATTTTGCAATTGGGAAATTCGGATTCATAGTTGCTGTTTGGGAATAAACGATTTACGCGTGTTACTTAGGAATAAGAACACAACCAAATTAACTTTCTTGAGTGAAAATCTTTTTTAATGCTTCTGCTATTTATCTAATACTCAAGGAATTGAATTAGTAACTTAGACAGAAAGGTTTATTCACCTAAGGAATTAGGGGATAAATTACAAAACTTAGTTTCTTGAAATTGGATAAACGGTTCAAGTTAATTTCTAGGATTGAATAAGTAGGACAGGCAGGGAAATCGATCGTCTAACAATTTCTTCTTTGATTATTAAAATCCAATTTTCTGTGTTTTATTTTCTCACTTGAAAAAACCAAAAATATTTTTTTGTTCTTTGTTAAGTTTATGTTCTTACTTATTGGCGAAAGCCAATTTCAAACCATTCGGTCGCTCAAACGAAGTTGAGTTGGTACATTAGTAGTTAACGGTTCAATCCTTGGGGACGATATTTTTATTACTACAAAGCAATTTGGTTCACTTGCCAATTTTGCTCAACACCTATTTTCTTTTCTAGCCTCTGTGGAGATCTTCATTGATCAATATATTGGGGAGACGATTCGCAATGTAAGCTTTTAATGGAACATGTTTCTCAAGAACTTCCATGAAGTTGAGGGCCTAAAACTAAAACTTTACATGGTATATGCTTCCTTTTCTAATATTTCATTACAAAATTCTAGCAAAGATGTAAACAAGAAAGCATGCATCTTAGCTAGAAATTTGTAGTGTTAGAAAAACGTATACATTGTTAAGCTTTAGTTTCATGCTTACCAAATCGTCGGCAAGTTCTTCAGAAGCATTTTCATTCAAATGTATGCATTTGGAACCCTCTCCTCAACATATTCATCGATTAAGATCTCCACAGAAGTTTGAAAACAAGATGGGGGCCCTAGGAGAATGAACCTAATCAATAAATTACAATGATATTAGAATTTTTAAGGAGAAGCACAGACCATCAAAAATAAACTTTGTACTCTTGGAATCAATCATTCATTGTGATACCCTGCTACCTAGCATGTTATAAAGCAATTTAAAGATAAAGATATAAAACAAAACATGCATTTACTGGATAAAATAAAACATTTGTCCGGATTAAATAAAACATTTGTCCTACATGAACGAGTTCTCAAAACGCGGAAAATAAAACAAGTTTATAACAAATAAACCAAAAGATAAACAACATAACCCAACCCGATTTCACAAAAGAGTTGGTATAACCGTTCCGGAATGAAATCCTCAGAATACAACTGAACTAACTAAACATAAGGAAAAGTCCTAACTATGAGTCGTGGCCTCTCAGAGTCACTCATCTCCTGACTGCTCGCCATTCTCTGCAATGTGCCAATCAGGACAAACAAACAAAGAACGAGGAGTAAAAATCATGTAAACATATACGGCATGGAGATAGGAATCAAGGTAAAACAAACAGCATGACATCATCATAACATACGTTAACATATATATCAACATACATCAACATCAACAATATCAAGTATGCTATGCGGTGCAATGCAACACTACTAAGCTACCCCATTATGCATGTGGATCCAAACTAACTCAGGATGAATGACTTTGGAGTTAAATATCCACATTGGGAATCTACCCAATGTCGGAGAATCTACTCCTAGCATAGCCAATGCATCAAACCAACGAATGCCTCATCACGGGGGCGAACGATAACAAAACCTAGGGTGACCTACCATGGATGGCCAGATCGCCGTACTCTCGGTTGACCTCCCTTATGTCGAACGTCCACCAACAACAACATCTCCAATGATGCATGAAGCATACAACAAACATGTTTCTCAAGAACTTCCATGAAGTTGAGGGCCTAAAACTAAAACTTAACGTGGTATATGCTTCCTTTTCGGATATTTCCTTAGCAAAGATGTAAACAAGAAAACATGCATCTTAGCTAGAAATTTGTAAAGTAGTGTTAGAAAAAAGTATACATTGTTAAGCTTTAGTTTCATGCTCTCCAATTCGTCTGGAAGTTCTTAAGAAGCGTATTAAATCAAAAGTATGCATTTTGTACCCTCTCCTCAACATATTCATCGATTAAGATCTCCACATAAGTTTGAAAACAAAATGGGGGCCCAAGGAGAATGATCCTATGAAATAAATGACCATTATATAAGAATTTTGTAGGAGAAGCACAGAACATCCAATATGAACTTTGTACTCTTGGAATGAATCATTCGTCGTGGTCATTTGCCGCATAGGAGAATTATCTTAGGGCCCATTTTAATTTCAAGCCTTTGTGTAGATCTTCATTGATCAAAATGTTGGGGAGACGATTCGCAATGCAAGCTTTCAATTGAACATGTTTTCAAGAAGTTCCATGAAGATGATGGCCTAAATCTAAAACTTAACATGGTATAAGCTTCCTTTTTTGATAATTCCATACAAAATTCTAGCAAAGATGTAAAGAAGAAAACATGCATCTTAGCTAGAAATTTGTAAAGTAGATTTAGAAAAAGTATACATTATTAAGCTATGGTTCCATGCTCTCCAATTCGTCGAGAAAGTTCTTGAGAAACATATTCAATCAAAAGTATGTATTTTGAACCCTCTCCTCAACATATTCATCGATTAAGATCTCCAAATAAGTTTGAAACAAGAATGAGGGACCTAGGAGAATGATCCTATGCAATAAATGACCAAAATATAATAATTTTGCAGGAGAAGCATAGACCATCAAATATGAACTTTGTACTCTTGGAATTAATCATTCATCATGGTCATTTACCGCATAGGAGAATTATCTTGGGGCCAATTTTCTTTTCACGCCTCTGTGGAGATCTTCATTGATCAATATGTTGGGGAGACGATTCGCAATGTAAGCTTTCAATTGAATATGTTTCTCAAGAACTTCCATGAAGTTGAGGGCCTAAAACTAAAACTTAACATGGTATATGATTCCTTTTCTGATATTTCATTACAAAATTCTAGCAAAGATGTAAACAAGAAAACATGCATCTTAGCTAGAAATTTGTAAAGTCAAGTTAGAAAAAAGTATACATTGTTAAGCTTTAGTTTCATGCTCTCCAATTCGTCGGAAAGTTACTAAGAAGCATATTCAATAAAAAGTATGCATTTTGAACCCTCTCCTTAACATATTCATCAATTAAGATTTCCACAGAAGTTTGAAAACAAAATGGGGGCCCTAGGAGAATGAACCTAATCAATAAATTACAATGATATAATGATTTTGAAGGAGAAGCACAGACCATAAAAAATAAACGTGGTACTCTTGGAATCAATCATTTGTCTTGGTCATTTATTGCATAGGTTCATTATCGTAGGGCATATTTTCTTTTCAAGCCTCTTTGGAGATCTTCATTGATCAATATGTTGGGGAGACGATTCGCAATGCAATCTCTCATTTGAACATGTTTCTCAAGAACTTCCATGAAGTTTAGGGCCCAAAACTAAAACTTAACATGGTATATGCTCCCTCTTCTGATGTTTCCTTACAAAATTCGAGCAAAGATGTAAACAAGAAAACATTCATCTTAGCTAGAAATTTGTAAAATAGTGTTAGAAAAAAGTATACATTGTTAAGCTTTAGTTTCATGCTCTGTACTTCGTGGGAAAGTTCTTGAGAAGCATATTCAATCAAAAGTATGCATTTGAACCCTCTCCTCAACATATTCATCGATTAAGATCTCCAAAGAAGTTTGAAACAACAATGAGGGCCCTAGGAGAATGATCCTATGCAATAAATGACCATTATATAAAAATTTTGTAGAAGAAGCACAGACCATCAAATATGAACTTTGTACTCTTGGAATGAATCTTTCATCTTGGTCATTTACCGTATATGAGAATTATTTAGGGCCCATTTTCTTTTCAAGCCTTTGTGGAGATCTTCATTGATCAATATATTGGGGAAACAATTCGCAATGCAAGCTTTCAATTGGACATGTTTCTCAAGAACTTCCATGAAGTTGAGGGCCTAAAACTAAAACTTAACATGGTATATGCTTCCTTTCCAAAGTATTTTTCGTTGGAAATAAAGTCATTTATAAATCAAATGATTTTCTCTTTTACAAAAAGTTATTCATAATCACTGTTAAAATATCATTGACACTTAAATTTCTTGGAATAACTTTCATCTTATTTTTGAATTTATTTTGAAAAAGATAACGTAACTTAAATATTTTTCAAGATGTTATCCTCACTATTACTCTTTAATTACTCTTTTCCTCGAAACCTCATCAATTATAAATATTTTCAATATTTTTCTTCCACTTCCATAAATCAAATCTATTAAGTTTCTCTTCAAGCATTTTACAACTTTTATCTTTGATTTAATTGGGCACCGACTACTTTCAGGATTTCCATCAATCAATCAACCAAATAAATAATCCATACATAACAAATATACATACATCACAGATATAATCATGCTTTCACAGAAAACATTACAACCACATAATAGTCATATAATAACTTAATCTTAACACCACATATCGCAACAAATAACATCACATATGACCCACAGATAGCATGTAGCTACCGAAAATCCCTCAGGTAACCTCCCCTTACCTTTGAAGACAAGACGAAGATCCTCGTCTTAATGCTCCAATTATTTCCAAGAGTTCAAACTCTACCCCACCAAGCAAGTATAGCCACGTATAACATCCCATAGACACAAACTAAACATGATAACAAACAGACAATTTCATCAATTTCAATTTTCATCCTCAAAACATACAATCAAAATTAACCATATATTTAGTTTAACAAAATAGAATCTTTTTCCAAAGAGATTGATTTTGAGTAAATAAGATCCATTAACATAATTAGGGAAAAATTGAATTGATTATAGAATCGCGAAATCGTTTTGTCAGGACATAAATTAACAGACCCAATTGCATAGAGACATAGTTAATTTCATATTCATAAACTAATTTTAAGAGAAAACAAAATTGGGCTTTAGGGTCCATAACATAATTTGGGGAAAAAAATATTTGTTCACCAAAACATGAAAGTAACTTAGGAAATCATCAATTTACAACTCCAATTGCATTAAAAATTAATCAATTTCATGATTGGATTAAGATAAAAATTAAGGTTTTTGAATGGAATTGGGGGAATCCGAAATTGAAAGGAAATTTGAGAAATTAACATTGGGAATTTGAAATTTACATACCCAATTTATAAATAACATCATCAATTAGACAAATAGATTCCAATTTAACACTTAAGGTTTTCAATTAAGAAGTTAGGGTTTCAAAATTTTGGAGGTTTTTGAAATTTAACATGATAAGGTGAGGAATCACTCACCCAGAAGCTCGGTTACATAATTTACTAGATCCTATATCAGACCAGAATCACATTATGGTCAACACAGATAGCAAGGTCAGGATTTCTTATCAGAAACATTTCAGGTTCAAAAATTATTGGTTGATGGAGTCAGAGCTTTATGATGTTGTTTCGGAGGTTGGTTGAAGGGTGAGGGAGGTAATGTCATGGATAAGCTTGCGGGTTGTGCAGATAAGCTTAAACACTGGGGTTTTTCTCTTAAATCAAAACATAAAGAGGAGATCATTCGATGCAAGAGATAGATGGAGATGCTGCATGATAAAGACTCTCATGAGGAAGTAGTACTTTTCAATGAGGCTCAGGATCAGTTAGCTTTATTACTAGTGCAAGAGGAGGTGTTTTGGTGTCAAAAAGTAAAAGCTCATTGGTTGCGTGAGGGAGATCTCAACACTAAATTTTTTCACTCATCGGCCATTTCTCGTAGAAATGTAAACAAGATTAGAAAACTCGGGAAAAGACTCTGTGATTTGGCCATCAATTATTTCTCGGATCTCTTTGAAGCAAAGCATGGAGTATATGAGTCAGTCATTGATGCGGTCCTTACTCGTGTAAGTAATTGTGAGAATAATGCCATGCTTATGCCATTTACGAAGGAGGAATTTACTTTTTGTCTTAGCAATATGCACTCGGACAAAGCTCCTGGGCCTGATGGGTTAAATACAGGTTTTTTCCGAAGATTCTGGGGTCTCAGCGGTGACGCCATTTTTCATGACTGTTGTTCTTGGCTAGATATAGGGTCTTTCCCAGTGACTCTTAATGACACAAATATTGCACTTATCCCTAAATGTGATAATCCTACCTCTATGACGGATCTTCACCCTATCTCCCTATGTAATGTGGTTTACAAGCTCATGTCCAAAGTGCTTGCAAATCGCTTAAAGAAGGTTCTCCCTACATGCATATCGGAGGTCCAGTCAGCATTTATAGAAGGTGGATCTATTTTGGATAAAGCCATCATAGCCATGGAAGCCTTACATTTTATGAAGAATAAAAAGAAAGGTAAAGTGGGTGATATGGCATTGGAGATAGACATCAGTAAGGCATATGACCGAGTTGACTGGGGTTTTTTCAGGTGTATGTGTAAGACTAAGCCGTCATTCATGTTTTGATGTATGACAAACAAAGTGTATTTTGCATAAGATTTTTAATTTTGACTACGCACTCATTACGTGTTAAGTTGCATGCAAGATCACTCGTCTAGCAAAGCAAAACTAGCACTCGTCCAACACAGGGAAAATATAAGCGCTCGTCCAATGAAGTGAACCAAGAATGACGTCCAACAAAGTAAAGAGCTGAAGTCCAATGAACAACTAAAGAGCTCGTCCACTAAAGTACAACAAAGTAAAAAAGTTGACGTCCACTGAAAGAACAAAGAAAGCGCGTCCACTAAAGGAACAACAAAGTAAAAAGCTGTCGTCCACTGAAAGAGCACATGAAGCGCGTCCAGTGAAAGAAACAGAAGAACTCGTTTGCTGACGTGGCACAAGAAGCGCGTCCACTAAGAAAACAGAAGATCTCGTCTACTGTCGTGGCACATGGAGCACGCGTCCAGTGATGTAAAAGAAGCACGCGCCCACTGATGTAAAAGAAGCATGCGTCCACTGAAGAAAAGGAGAGCTCGTCCACTGAAAGTAACAAGAGCGCGTGTCTACTATTAGAAACACTTGGAGAGCTCGTCTACTGATGGAAAAAGGAGAGCTCATCCACTGAAAGTAACAAGAGTGCGCATCTACTAATAGTAACACTTAGAGAGCTCGTCTACTGATGTAAAAAGGAAAGCTCGTCTACTGACAGTAACACTTGGAGCTCGTATACTAATGATACATGCTAAATTAGAACCTCCATCCACTTACATGATATATAAGCTCATCTACAAATTGGAGCCCGTCCAATTGCCTTGTGTTAGCACGTTCGTCTACCAGTTGGAGCCCGTCCAATAACCTTGAGCTAATACTCCCGTCTGCTGACGTGGCAGATGGACACGGATATTTTTCTCTTCAAATAAACACGGATTAATTACTCTTCAAAAAGACTTGGATATCCTTTCAGATGGAAATAGTTATATCTCAATAAGGACGCAATCTCTACAAAGATCAAACAAAATCACATTTTGAGATCAAGAATCAAGAAAGCAGATTTTGATAAATCAGATCCAAATCTGTCTTAAATGATCCCAACGGCTATAATTTGTCTTCTATATAAAGAGGGATCAAAGGAACACTTTTCAATAACAACATAACAACAACACATACAATAAATGCAACTCATTCTGATTGTGAAACAAAGTGCTTCATCTCTGAGAAAAGTGTGATAGTAGTTAGAACTTCAATTTGTATTATCAGGATTTCAGAATCTTACTTCTACTCAATTCTTTTCGTGAATTAGAGTGATTAAGAGAGGGTATCTCTTAGGGTTTAACAAGGATAGAAGGGATCCTTGGGTAAAGAAAGCTAGTGTGCTTTATAGAGATTTTTCAAGCAAGGAGGTTATCCTTGTGTTGCTGTAATTAGAATTGTGTAAATTGCTGATTATAGTGAAGAAAACAACAGAGGTGTGGGACTGGATGTAGGCTTACCAGAGGAGGTAGCCGAACCATGATAAATCGGTTTGCGTGTTCTTCTTATCCCTAAACTCCATATACTTGTTAACTTGAATCTTTAATCTGCAATCTGTGTTAAAATCTGTTGTTACTACTTATAATTCTTCTTGTCATCATCACTTGTTCCATAACCTAATTCTTGCGAATTAAAATTGAGTGAAAACCAATTTTCTTTAAAAGAAACACTATTTTACTTTAAGTTGTTGAATAAGTTTTCAATATCTCACTTCATCCCCCGCTCTTGAGACTGTAGCCACTACCAACAATTGGCATCAGGGCTAAAACTCTTGTTACAAAGCTTAATAGCTTCAAGAGATGGCTACAAATGATATCCTGGGTGATGGGGCTTCACTCACTAGACCCCCTACCTTTAATGGCTCCCAATACATGTATTGGAAAGAGAGAATGCTTATCTTTCTTGAGGCTGCAGGTTTAGATGTTTTAGATGCTGCTGAAAATGGTCCCTACGTTCCATTTATTTTTGATGCTAAGAGAAATAAACAAACTAAACCAAAAGATGACTGGAATGATGATGATAAAAGAAGAGTTGGTTATAATGCTGAAGAAAAAAAATATTATAACAACTGCTTTGAATTATGATGAGTTTTTCAGGGTCTCCAATTGCAAAACGGCAAAGCAAATGTGGGATACTCTTCAACTCACTCATGAAGGAACCAACGATGTGAAAAGAGCAAGGATGAATGCACTAGTCCATGAATATGAACTCTTTCACATGAAGAATGGTGAGGAGATAGATGATCTGCAAAAGAGGTTTACACACATTGTGAACCAGCTAGAAGGACTCGGACATACAATCACACATGAGAAAAAGATTAACAAGATTATGAGATGTTTGAGTCGTGAATGGCAACAAAAAATTACTGCAATTGCTGAAGCAAAGGATCTTGACACGATGCAGATTGCTACTCTATTTGGCAAGTTGAAAGAACACGAATTGGAACTAAATAGATTGAAAGATCATGAAGATAAGGAGAAAAAGAAGAAATTACTCTCACTCAAGGATCATATTTCCAAAGAATCAATAGAAAGTGATGAAGATGAACACCTCGATGAAAGTGAAGAATCCGAAGAAGAAGACATGGGATTGCTTGTGAGGAAATTTAAAAGATTCATCAAGAAGAATAGAAACAAGAAGCAATTCAGTTTTCCTACAAAAAAGAACACGAACAAAGGTGAAAGCTCTTCCTCAACAATCAAATGCTTTGAGTGTGGAAAGCTTGGACACTACAAAAATGAATGTCCAAAGCTACAAAAGAAAGGAAGAAAGCCTAGAAGAGCATACATAGCTTGGGAAGAAAATGATAAGGATTCCACCAGTAGTGAATCTAAAAATGAAGAAGCCAACCTTTGTCTCATGGAAAATCATCAAAGTGATAGTGAAACAGAGGTAAATGATTCCTCTCCTACCTATGATGAGTTACAAAATGCTTTCGAGGAATTGCATGAAGAATATGTTAAAATTGGTAAACAACTTAAATCTTCTAGAAAGATCATCGCAAAACAATGTAGTGATAATGCATCTTTACAAATAAAGCTTAAAGAAATAGAAGATGAAAATTCAAAATTACTTGCATCTAGTTCAATTTGCACCAAATGCACTACACTAGAAAAGGAAGTTGAAAAACTGAATACAACTCTATCTAAGTTTACTTCGGGTAGAGATAACTTGAATGCAATATTAGGACAGGAAAAGGGTGTGTATGACAAAGCTGGAATTGGATATAAGCCAATGGTACATGAAAAATCTTTTAAAAAGCTTTTTGTTCCACCCATTTCCTCAACTAGTCCTTTTGTTAAATGCTATTATTGTCTAAAGAAAGGTTATACAGCTGCTACTTGTAGACTTAGAAAGAACATTCATGTTGGCATTAAACAAATTTAGGTTCCAAAAGGAACTTATGTTGCTACTAACACTAAAGGACCCAAACAGATTTGGGTACCTAAAGGAAAAGCATAAAAGAATCTGTTTTGTAGGTGTGTTTGAAGGCCAAAGCCTCAAGCTGGTTTTTGGACAGTGGCTGCTCCAAACACATGACTGGAGACAACAACAAAGGAAGAATCCTTGGTGTTGGAACAATAGGAAAAAGTCCAACAATCAAGATTGAGGATGTTCTCTATGTGGAAGGGCTCAAACACAATCTACTAAGTATAAGTCAATTATGTGATAAAGGCTACAAGGTAAACTTTAACTCAAATTTGTGTATGATCGAATCTATTCATGATAATATCATAAAAATGATTGGAAATAGAATCAATAACATCTATATGCTAGACATAGACAACTTAATTTCCAATGATGCATGTTTCTTAATTTCCAAAGAAGATGAAAATTGGCTTTGGCATAGGAGAATAGCTCACATTCATATGGACCACTTGAATAAACTGATTTCCAAAGAACTTGTAATCGGTTTACCAAATAAAAAGTTTGTTAAAGAAGGCCTATGTGATGCATGCCAAAAGGGTAAACAAGTGAAAACCTCATTTAAGGCTAAAAACACTGTTTCTACAAGTAGACCCTTACAATTACTGCACATGGACCTTTTTGGACCTTCTAGGACAAAAATTTTTGGTGGAAATCTCTATGCTATTGTAATTGTTGATGACTTCTCTAGATTCACTTGGACCTTTTTCTTAGCACAAAAGAATGAAGCCTTTAAAGCTTTTAAGAAAATGGCTAAGGTTGCTCAAAATGAGAAAGATGTGAAAATTGTTTCAATTAGGAGTGACCATGGAGGAGAATTCCAAAATGAGGAGTTTGCTAACTTTTGTGATGAACATGGTATAAAACACAATTTTTCTGCACCTAGAAGTCCACAACAAAATGGAGTAGTTGAGAGGAAAAATAGGTCACTTGAAGAAATTGCTAGAACCATATTAAGTGACTCTAATTTACCAAAGTATTTCTGGGCTGATGTTATGAGTACTGCATGTTATGTTTTAAATAGAGTTCTAATAAGGCCAATTCTGAAAAAAAAAACTCCATATGAACTTTACAAGGGAAGAAAACCTAACATTTCTCATTTTCATGTCTTTGGCTGTAAATGTTTTGTACTAAATAATGGCAAGGATAATCTTGGGAAATTTGATCCCAAAGATGATAAGGGTATTTTCCTAGGTTATTCATTAACTAGCAAAGCATATAAAGTGTCTAATAAGCGTACTTTATCAATAGAGGAATCTGTTCACATAACATTTGATAAGACTACCCAAAAGGTTGGGAAAGGACATTTTTGATGATGCAGAAGCTCTTGAGGATGAAGTGATATCTGATGAAGGAAATGAGAGCAACAACGAAAAGGAAGATGAAGAAAGCAATAAAGAACCTCAATCAGAACTTCAACAAGATAATCTTCCTAAGGAGTGACAAGCTTCAAAGAATCATCCCCTAGACAATATAATTGGTGAGATTACAAAAGGGGTAACTACTAGAAACTCTTTAAGGAATATTTGCAATACCATGACTTTTGTATCTCAAATAGAACTAAATGTGTTGATGATGCTATTAATGACGAACATTGGATGATTGCAATGCAAGAGGAGTTAAATCAATTTAAAAAGAACAAAGTTTGGGATTTAGTTCCAAAACCCAAAAGTAACCAAATAATCTGAACTAAATGGGTGTTTAGAAAAAAAAATAGATGAGAATGGAATAATAATAAGAAACAAGGCTAGACTAGTAGCTAAGGGATACAATCAAGAAGAAGGAATTGATTATGATGAAACATATGCTCCCGTAGCTAGATTAGAAGCCATAAGAATGCACTTAGCCTATACTTGTATAATGAACTTTAAACTGTACCAAATGGATGTGAAAAGTGCCTTTTTAAATGTAATAATACAAGAGGAAGTATATGTAAGCTGATGAGCCTCTGGTTGACTGGTTTTATAACTAGTCAAGACCTTGGCTTTGTGCTTATTTTATATCATTTTCACCCAAATTAGGCTTTATTGTCCTTAAGTAGTATTTTGAGTCTGTAAAATGTTTTTAAGTTAATTTAGTTGATTTAGAGTTAAATAAAATACTTATTATATTTTCTTATTTTCAGGTTAATAAAAGGAATAAATCTGGAGTCTTTCGCCCCGCGAGAAGACTGTTCGCCTCGCGAACCAGAAGGTGACTGTTCCTGAAATTGCAAAACTTTCTGTCTCGCCCCGCGAAGAATAGCTCACCTCGCGAGTACCTGGAAGTTAGAGAGCATCACGGTTTGGGCGTGTTGAAGGCCACGGGCGTTACAGTTGGGAATTTGAAGAGTTCGCCTCGCGAAGATATGCTCGCCTCGCGAGAAGACCAAGAGTTGCAGACCTTTCGCATAATTCGCCTCGCGAGCAGTGCTTCGCCTCGCGAGGACTTGGATTCCAGAAACGTGTATATAAGTAGTCTTAGGCAGAACTGAGGAAGGGGATTCAAAATTAGCCAGTTTTGGCTAGTTCCTGAGCTTGTTAGTCTTTTGTTTTTCTTAGTTTATTGTTTTCTTTTGTTATGGAGAACTAGTCTCCTAGATTAATCTACTGTAATTGGTTTTTATCCATACTTGAAGTTCTTGTATTTCCTGTTTTCATTTCCTTTTCTCTTTTCAATGCCATGCTTTATATTTCTGTTTGCTTAATTCAGGAGTATATTGTGTTGTGTTGGTTTATCTCGGTGATATCATGTTCCTATATATAATCGCGTTTGCTTAATTCGCGTGTGTACGTTTCGTGTTCGCTTAGTTCACGAAGAGCTTAACCCCGTTTGCTTAATTCGGGAATAGGGACATATATCTGTAGTAGTGGTTCCGCTTGTGAATTATTGCTACAACCGGGAGGAGATTAGAATCAGCTTAGGGCTAGGAATTTGCATGAACCGATGATAGTTGGAAACCAAAAGCAGTAGGTTAATCGCTTTAGCTTATTTGGTAACTGCTCTGTTTTCTTTCTTTGTTCTGTTTTGTTTTCTTTATTTTAGTTTCAATCCAAAACCCCCCATTTCTAACTTTTTCTGTTAATAATAACAACACCTAAGAGTCCTTGAGAGACGATCCGAGTTGTCGCTCTATACTACATTATTTTCATAACCGCTCGTTCTTTTTGGCGCGTGGCGACAGCGCGTTCAAAAATTGGCGCCGTTGCCGGGGACTCTGTTTTGTTGTTATTAGCAGAAAATAAAATTTAAAAAAAAAAAACTTTGAAAAATTAGTTTTGTCTGCACTGTCTGGTTGTGAATTTTGCCCCATGGATAATTATATGCGAAATTATGTGCCTAATGTTTATTATGAACCACCACCTTGCATGTATTATCCTAATTTTAGTGTGCCACCACCATACTATCCTAGCCAAGTGACCACCTCTGCACCTTCCGAACCTTCCCTAGAGGACCTGTGCAAACAGATGACTGCACAGATAAGTGCACATATGGAAGGAATGAGGCAACAAATGGCCGAGCAAACTCAACGGATGATAGAGGAATTTCAACAGAAGATGGAGGCTGAGTACCAGAGGGACCAAGCTGAATCTCGGAAGTTGTGGGCTCTAATTGATCAAGTTACCGCCAACTCAGCTGCAATGCTAACTCCACAGCCCATTGAAGAACCTACAGAGGCACAAGTTATTCTTGAAAATATTTCTGATGATTTTGATAATGTTTCTGTTGATGATGAATTATGTGTTGAATCCCCTGATCCTAATGCTTGTTATTGTGATGGAACTGCTTTGTGTGTAGAATGTTTTACAGGTTTATACTTTTCAGGAAAAATAGAAAATGCAGATCGTTTTGCAGGTTTATTTGTTTCAGGAAACTTAGAAAAGGAGGATCAAGAGGACATCTGCCCCACCGTGCTTGAAGATGATGAAGAACCTTTGGGAGTAGATGATGCAATTAAAGCAAATGCATGTGTTGAGAGTAATGGAGTTGATGCACTGTGTGAAGAATTCCCAGACATTCTAACTTTTTCTGATTCATTTTCTTGTAATATATGTACTAACTCTAACCTTTGTGTGGTGTGTGCTGAAATCTCTGCATGTATAGCAGGTGAAAAATTTGTTAGTGCAGTGGATGAAGACCTTGCAGAAGTTGCAGCAACACCGGAAACACCAGTAACCCCAGCTAACTGTTTGCCACCTCCCCCTGAGGAACCAGTGATGGAGTTTAAACCCTTGGATTTTGCACCATGGCCGGTCCAAGAGGTTGAACCCCACTTCTATTGGGGAGACTTTGTTGAGAAGGAGGTCATCTGTGACCCCAGAGGTAGTGAGAAGTCCGCCGCACTGGGTGGAGTTATTATAATTGTCAAGTGCTCACCTCCGCATCAAAGCTGCAAGTTAGGGAGGCTTGGAATGAGCTTCCGCCCTTTGGCCACCACGTGGGTCTTATGCTACAGGCAGTGGGATCCTGGTGGAACCGCCTCTGAATGAGCTTTTCTTAACCCTTTCTCCTTTTTAATTTTCTTTTCCTTATTTTATTTCTGTTTTATTGTCAATAATGCTCCTGAATAATTTGAGAAGCTCAGGAGTTGTGTTTGTGTCTTAGTATTGGCAAGTTTATTGGATTTGGTTGAATTTGCATAGATGGATTGCATGTTAATTGATTGTTTTACCCCTAGGATTTGGAAAATTTTTGAAAATTTGATCCCCATGAGATTGAAAACTGAACTTTGAGATTTTATTATGATGGCATGATTTATGATAAGTTTGGGGTGATAGGAAGCACACACTAGGGATAGAATCTCTTTCAAATAATTTGCAAAAAAATGTCCAGGTGAGGTTTTGAGCCTCCAACATGTTTTAAACTGTGTGAAATCACTTTTTAAGTTGCACTTTCCTGAATTTGCTTGAATCTCTTTTTGGTTTGCATGATTATGTGTTTGTTTCAAATGATTTAGGCATTTTCTTTGTAAATAGCTACTTAGCCTAAAAATAACCATCCCTAATGCATGTTCCCTAGTTAGCCCCATTGAGCCTATTAGCCTGTTAATTCTTGATAACCTAATGTTATAAGCCCAAAAATCTGGAAAACCATGTTAACCCGATCTTAGGATTAGGAGAGCATGTAATCTTAGAATGGGTGCAAGAAACTAAAGTTTGGGGTGGCTGCAAGGTGTAATGTGTTGTTTGGGATTGAGAAGAAAATTGTGAAAAAAAAATTATAAAAAAAAAGAGAAAAAAAAGAAAAAGAAAAAAAAATGAAAAAAAATAAAAGTGCAAAAATTTCAAAAAGACTGTTTGAATAAAAAGGTTGTAGTCACCCAGAGGCATAAAGAAAAAAAATTAAGAAAGGAACTTGAGTGAATTTCAAAGTGTAAATAATGTTCATGCTCTCTTAGTTCCTAGGGTCCTCAGCCTAGTTCCTTTGTATATCCTACCCTTAGCCAGGCCCCATTACAACCCCTAAAAGACCTTTTGATGTTGCATGCATGTTTTCTGTGGGAATCATTTGGAGATGAATATCAAGTTTATGGGAAGTGCTCTTAAAAGTGAAATTGAGTGAAATGTTGATAGCCTGACACAAACTGAGCGATTGAGTGAACACAAATTTCCCTTGTGAGGAAGGCAGTTGTTTGATTTTGGTGATCTCTCTTTTGTGTTGTAACTTTGACCCCCTGCTTAGATTTCTGATTGTCTGAATAATTAATTTCTCAACTGTTTAGAATAAATGAATGTGGGGATTACTTTGCTTGGAAGGGGGGAACATTGAAAGAAAAAAATTCTTTGAAAAATTGCTTGAAATCTGTGTGAAAGTTAATTGAGTCCTTAAGCTTGCCATGTTTTGCCGGGTCTTGAGTCTTTTTAAGTTTTTGAGTGTAGTTTGCTTGGGGACAAGCAAAGTTTAAGTTTGGGGTATTTTGATGAGCCTCTGGTTGACTGGTTTTATAACTAGTCAAGACCTTGGCTTTGTGCTTATTTTATATCATTTTCACCCAAATTAGGCTTTATTGTCCTTAAGTAGTATTTTGAGTCTGTAAAATGTTTTTAAGTTAATTTAGTTGATTTAGAGTTAAATAAAATACTTAATATATTTTCTTATTTTCAGGTTAATAAAAGGAATAAATCTGGAGTCTTTCGCCCCGCGAGAAGACTGTTCGCCTCGCGAACCAGAAGGTGACTGTTCCTGAAATTGCAAAACTTTCTGTCTCGCCCCGCGAAGAATAGCTCGCCTCGCGAGTACCTGGAAGTCAGAGAGCATCACGGTTTGGGCGTGTTGAAGGCCACGGGCGTTACAGTTGGGAATTTGAAGAGTTCGCCTCGCGAAGATATGCTCGCCTCGTGAGAAGACCAAGAGTTGCAGACCTTTCGCATAATTCGCCTCGCGAGCAGTGCTTCGCCTCGCGAGGACTTGGATTCTAGAAACGTGTATATAAGTAGTCTTAGGCAGAACTGAGGAAGGGGATTCAGAATTAGCCAGTTTTGGCTAGTTCCTGAGCTTGTTAGTCTTTTGTTTTTCTTAGTTTATTGTTTTCTTTTGTTATGGAGAACTAGTCTCCTAGATTAATCTACTGTAATTGGTTTTTATCCATACTTGAGGTTCTTGTATTTCCTGTTTTCATTTCCTTTTCTCTTTTCAATGCCATGCTTTATATTTCTGTTTGCTTAATTCAGGAGTATATTGTGTTGTGTTGGTTTATCTCGGTGATATCATGTTCCTATATATAATCGCGTTTGCTTAATTCGTGTGTGTACGTTTCGTGTTCGCTTAGTTCACGAAGTGCTTAACCCCGTTTGCTTAATTCGGGAATAGGGACATATATCTGTAGTAGTGGTTCCGCTTGTGAATTATTGCTACAACCGGGAGGGGATTAGAATCAGCTTAGGGCTAGGAATTTGCATGAACCGATGATAGTTGGAAACCAAAAGCAGTAGGTTAATCGCTTTAGCTTATTTGGTAACTGCTCTGTTTTCTTTCTTTGTTCTTTTTTGTTTTCTTTATTTTAGTTTCAATCCAAAACCCCCCATTTCTAACTTTTTCTGTTAATAATAACAACACCTAAGAGTCCTTGAGAGACGATCCGAGTTGTCGCTCTATACTACATTATTTTCATAACCGCTCGTTCTTTTTGGCGCGTGGCGACAGCGCGTTCATAAGCCAACCCCCTGGCTTTGTTGATAGTGAGTTCCCAAATCATGTCTATAAACTGACTAAAGCCTTCTATGGACTCAAGCAAGCTCCTAGAGCTTGGTATGAGAGGTTAAGCAATTTTCTCCTAGAGAAAGGCTTTAAAAGAGGAAAAGTTGATACTACACTATTTACTAAAACAAAAGCACACAATATCTTACTTGTTCAAATATATGTTGATGACAATATTTTTGGTGCTACTAATGAGTCTTTATGCAAGGAATTTGGTGAACTAATGCAAAGTGAATTTGAAATGTCCATGATGGGAGAGCTTACCTTCTTTCTTGGACTTCAAATTAAACAATGCCAAGATGGAACCTTCATAAGCCAAACAAAGTATTGCAAGGAACTACTAAAGAAGTTTGGAATCGAAAGCGCAAAGGAAATGGCAACACCAATGAGTCCAGCCTGCTACTTGGACAAAGGTGAACATGGTAAATCTATAGATGTATCCAAGTATAGAGGTACTATCGGATCCTTACTTTATCTCACTGCAAGTAGGCCAGATATAATGTTTAGTGTGTGTATGTGTGCAAGGTATCAAGCTAATCCAAAAGAATCATGAAGTATCTTTTAGGAACAAAAGAAATGGTGTTGTGGTATCCCAAGGGATCCACTTGCACATTAATAGGATATTCCGACTCTGACTTTGCTGGATGCAAGTTAGATAGGAAGAGCACAAGTGGAACATGACATTTATTAGGAAATTCCCTATTGTCCTGGTTTAGTAAAAAGTAAACTAGTGTGGCCTTATCCACGGTTGAAGCAGAATATGTTGCAGCTGGGAGTTGTTGTGCTCAAATCCTATGGATGAAACAACAATTAATTGACTATGGTGTTTATCTGGATCATATACCAATAAAATATGATAACACTAGTGCAATAAATCTAACAAAGAACCCAATTATGCACTCAAGAACCAAGCATATTGAAATTAGACATCATTTTACCAGGGATCATATTCAAAGTGGTGATGTTGTGATTGAACATATAGATACAACTAAGCAATTAGCTGATATATTCACCAAACCTCTAAATAAGGAGAGTTTCTTCTTTACAAGAAGGGAACTTGGCATAATTGATCCTCAAAATAACTAATAACAGATGGCATGCAAGGCATCATAAGTTGCTGAAAATTATGAAGGACATGGGCAAGATGCTAAGCGTCCTTAGGTGTCTGTAATTTTTTTTTTTTTTGATATTTTGGATGTTTTGATGTATTGCATAAGTTCTGAAATGCTTTATTATTAATGAATGCAAGACTGTTTTTTAAGATTGATTTCAATATTCTCCATAGTTTCTTTTTGATAATGACATAGGGGGAGAAAGATGAACCATACATCTGAGATGAACGAGAAAGATGAACCATACACCTGAGATGAACGAAAAAGATGAACCATACATCTGAGATGAACTAGAAAGATGAACTAGAAAGATGAACCATGCATTTTCTGATATGCAAAATTTTCTCTAATAAAGGGGGAGAAATATGAACCATAAAGATGAACCATGCATTTTTTGATATGTAAATTTTTATTTCTCTAATAAAGGGGGAGAAATATGAACCATAAAGATGAACCATGCATTTGCTGTAAAAAAAAATTTTTCTCTAATATGTAATTTTTTTTTCTTCTCTGATACCTGAGTATGAACTTCTTTGAAAAGACATACTTGAACTTGTAATAAATGCAAGATGATTTTTTTTTTATAATGATATGATAACACTTGATCTTTTGAAAGATATTAATGACACAGGGGGAGGACTAAAATAACTCAAGAACCATGCTTACTAAATAGTTGCACTCTGATTTCTTAATAACTAAGGTTAAGTATGGTAAGGTTTGTCATAATCAAAAAGGTGGAGTTTGTAAGAGTAAGCCCTCATTCATGTTTTGATGTATGACAAACAAAGTGTATTTTGCATAAGATTTTTAATTTTGACTATGCACTCATTACGTGTTAAGTTGCATGCAAGATCACTCGTCCAGCAAAGCAAAACTAGTGCTTGTCCAACACAGGGAAAATATAAGTGCTCGTCCAATAAAGTGAACCAAGAATGACGTCCAACAAAGTAAAGAGCTGAAGTCCAATGAACAACTAAAGAGCTCGTCCACTAAAGTACAACAAAGTAAAAAAGCTGACGTCCACTGAAAGAACAAAGAAAGCGCGTCCACTAAAGGAACAACAAAGTAAAAAGCTGTCGTCCACTGAAAGAGCACATGAAGCGCGTCCACTGAAAGAAATAGAAGAGCTCGTCTGCTGATGTGGCACAAGAAGAGTATCCACTAAGAAAACAGAAGACCTCGTCTGCTGTCGTGGCACTTGGAGCACGCGTCCACTGATGTAAAATAAGCATGCGTCCACTGATGTAAAAGAAGCACGTGTCCACTGAAGAAAAAGGAGAGCTCATCCACTGAAAGTAACAAGAGCGCGCATCTACTAATAGAAACACTTGGAGAGCTCGTCTACTGATGGAAAAAGTAGAGCTCGTCCACTGAAAGTAACAAGAGCGTGCATCTACTGATAGTAACACTTGGAGAGCTCGTCTACTGACAGTAACACTTGGAGCTCGTCTACTAATGATACACGCTAAATTAGAATCTCCGTCCACTTACATGATATATAAAGCTCGTCTACAAATTGGAGCCCGTCCAATTGCCTTGTGTTAGCACGCTCGTCTACCAGTTGGAGCCCGTCCAATAACCTTGAGCTAATACTCCTGTCTGCTGATGTGGCAAATGGACGCGGATATTTTTCTCTTCAAATAAACACGGATTAATTACTCTTCAAAAAGACTTGGCTATCCTTTCAGATGGAAACAGTTATATCTCAAGAAGGACGCAATCTCTACAAAGATCAAACAGAATCACATTTTGAGATCAAGAATCAAGAAAGCAGATTTTGATAAATCAGATCCAAATCTATCTTAAATGATCCCAACGGCTATAATTTGTCTTCTATATAAATAGGGATCAAAGGAACACTTTTCAATAACAACATAACAACAACTCATACAATAAACGCAACTCATTCTGATTGTGAAACAAAGTACTTCATCTCTGAGAAAAGTGTGATAGTAGTTAGAACTTCAATTTGTATTATCAGGCTTTTAGAGTCTTACTTCTACTCAATTCTTTTCGTGAATTAGAGTGACTAAGATAGGGTATCTCTTAGGGTTTAACAAGGATAGAAGGGATCCTTGGGTAAAGAAAGCTAGTGTGCTTTATAGAGATTTTTCAAGCAAGGAGGTTATCCTTGTGTTGCTGTAATTAGAATTGTGTAAATTGCTGATTATAGTGAAGAAAACCACAGAGGTGTAGGACTGGATGTAGGCTTACCAGAGGAGGTAGCCGAACCAGGATAAATCAGTTTGTGTGTTCTTCTTATCCCTAAGCTCCATATACTTGTTAACTTGAATCTTTAATCTGCAATCTGTGTTAAAATCTGTTGTTACTACTTATAATTCTTCTTGTCATCATCACTTGTTCCATAACCTAATTCTTGCGAATTAAAATTGAGTGAAAACCAATTTTCTTTAAAAGAAACACTGTTTTACTTTAAGTTGTTGAATAAGTTTTCAATATCTCAATTCACCCCCCTCTTGAGACCGTAGCCACTACCAACAGTATGATGCTTCGTCTGATGTCCGCTCTGTTAATTGGATTATGCTTTGTGTCAGTTCTATCAATTATTCAGTTCTGGTTAAGCATGACAGAGTTGGTCCTATCCAGCCAGGTCGTGGTCTCGGGTAAGGTGATCCTATTTCATCTTAGCTCTTCCTTTTTGTTGATGAGGGTCTCTCCGCCCTTATTGATAGGTCTGAAGCTATGGGTAATCTTCATGGAGTTAAAATTTGTAAGCATGCACCTATCCTTTCCCTTTTTTTTTGGTTCCGGGAGAATGTCAGCGAGGTGGATATTATGAAACAGATATTGGGGAAGTATGAAGCTGCCTCGGGCCAAGCATTAATTTAGCCAAATCAGTAGTTTGCTTTAGCAAGAACAAGAGCCTTAACAATCAAGAAAGTCCTGCAGGGGCTCTCAGTGTAAGATTGGTCAGGAGAACAGGCAAGTGTCTTGGTTTTCCTTCGATGATTGGTAGAAATATGAAGAATACTTTTGCTTTCATAAAAGAGCAGGTTTGGAAGAGAATCAACTCATGGGGAGTCTTTAGCCTCTCTAGAGCCGGTAAAGAAGTGTTAATTAAATAAGTCCTCCAGGCCATTCATTCTTATGTAATGAGTGTTTACTTGATTCCTCAATCCATTTGTCAGGAAATTGAAATAATGATAAATTCCTATTGGTGGGAGTCTAATGGCAATAACTAAAAAGGCATTAAATGGATGTCCTATGATCGACTAACTAGCATAAAGCTAAAGGTGGGCTAGGTTTTCACAACTTGCACTTTTTCAACTTGGCAATGCTTGGTAAACAAACCTGAAATGGTAAACAAGCCTGGAAGCTAGTTAACAACCATGATTCTTTGCTGACGAAAGTTCTCAAAGCAAGGTATTTTCCTAATAGTTCTTTCCTTAATGCCGATATTGGTCATAATCCTAGTTACTCTCAGAGAAATCTTTGTCAAACTAGAGATCTGATAGCTAAAGGTTGTAGATGGAGGTTGGCGGATGGCAGCAAAATTCCAGTTTGGGATAGTCCTTGGATCCTAGAGGGTGAGTCTTCAAAGTCCATTCCTTCTCCTCCGGGTTCCATTGGTGACTTGCACATTAGCATACTGACGTTGCCAGGTCGTAGAGCTTGGGATGTGCCTTTGATAAGGCTTCTCTTTAGTCAGGGCGATGCTGATCTGATTGTGAAGGTTCGTCTTATCTCATATGTTAAAGAAGATTATTTGGTCTTATAGTAGAGATCGAAACTTTGAAGTGAATTCGGCCTACCACCTTTGTATGTTGTCTTGATGCCGAATAACAGAACTGTGGTGCATGGACACTGGATCATGATTATTTGGGGTCTTAAGGTGCCGCCTAAAGTGAAGAGTTTTTTGTGGAGATCATGTAGGAATGTGCTCCCAGTTCATGTCAGGAAGAGTGTGCTCCCACCTTCTATATGTGTTGTCTGTGAAGAGAATCTTGAAAGCACGTGTCACTTATTCTTTACTTTCACTAAGAGTAAAACTTAATGGATTCATGAGGGGCTGTGTCATGCTATTGAGTGAATGTTGGGCAGTGCTGAAGATTTTACTGGTTTATCCTTTGCTGTGTGTTCCCATTTGTCAAGACATAAACTTATTAACCTTGTTATGGTATTATGTGAAGTTGACACAAGGAAACACAAGAAGGGGGGTTGAATTGTGTTTCTTAACAGTTTTTCGAAAAAGCCTTTTCTCAAACACTTTTACAAGTAAACCAAAATAAACAACACACAAATCATGAAAGTGTTTTTAAAGAGTTAACAAACTTAGATTCAAAACCCCACAGTTAGTAAAATCAAAAACTGTAAAAGACAAGGGTTAGAAGATTCATACAAGTATTTTATCCTGGTTCACTCTCTTCCAACCAAGAGCTACGTCCAGTCCCTTATACCAGAAGGTTTTATCCACTATTCTCCAAATAGATTACAAGTATTCAACACCTCTTTAGGCTACAAGTTTTCTTTCTCTACGAAGCCTCTTCAAGCTCCAACTCTAACAAAGAGATTAACTGGTTTGATTTAAGAACTATGTGTGAGGATTTGAAAGTTTAAGATCAACAAGTTTTACAAGTAAACTTGTTTTACAATTTCGACAGAGTTGTTGCACTTTTATATCAGAGCTTGTTGATGAGTGTGATTTCACCTCATATTTCCTTGTCATTTTGCATGCATTTTCATATAGTTTAGGCATATTTAATTTTATTTTTGTGAGTTTTTACCTTGGAACGAGTATGGTGGTTTTGTGGTGTTTGTGTGCAGGAATTGAAGATTAAAATGCTCAGGACTAGTTATGTTGGAGTTTGCATGAAGGCGGAGCTTGAAATATAAGAAAAATAAGCCAAGTAGAGCCCATCACGGCCTGGCCGTGATAGGCATCACGACAATGATCGAGTAGGGCTGAAAAGAAAGAAGGTTATACTCAGAACTGGTCACGGCCAGGCCGTGATGGCCATCACGGTCTTGACATGCAAACTGAACTAGACTCTCACAGGCAGAATTGATCACGGCTAGGTCGTGATGACCATCACGGCCGTGACAGACCAAGCAGTGAAGCCATATCCAAGTCAGAACCTGTCACGGCCTGGCCGTGACAGGCATCACGGCCGTGACGCGCAAAATCTGGAATTTTGATTTGCTGATTTGATTTTATTTTGTAATTGCTTTAATCCCAAGTTACCCTACATTATAAATAGTACTCTCAGGCTCGAAAATATGGAGAACCGGGTTGTTACCTTAGGCAAAAATTAGGATTTCTCTTATTCTCAATTTCTTCTCTTCTCTTAGGATTTTTGTTTTTGTTACTCAAGGTTGCTATGAATATGGCAAAGCGTGAGTAGTTGTTTTTATTTCTAGGAATTGGGGCTATGCCCAAGACTTGTTTTATGTGATGAATTGACATTTTGCTTCTAGTTAATTTCAATTTTGCTTTCGATTTAATTCCTATTGCATGAATTACTTGTGAATTTGGTGTACACTTATTTGCATGTCATAGATACTCTAAGGATGAACCTAGCGGTGAACTTAGGTATTGGATCTATAGGGATTGAACTTATGACTTAAATCACGAGAGTTAGAAGCAGTCCTTCAAGGGTTCATTGAATTGTCACGATTCTTAATGGGTTCAATTTAAATACAATTACCACGAGAGTAGGGGTTGGTTTAATTGGCACGGTTCTTGTATCTCGAGAGGGAACATTAACTTATTTAGGATAAATTCACCTTCAAAGCAATTTTGATAATTAACAAGAGGGGTAGTCAATTTAGTAGCATGAGCAGTCTTGTTGGTAACCCAATTCCTGGAAATCTCTTTTAATTTGAAAATCTCCAGATTTTATTTGATTGCGTTTTAAATACTTGATTTGTTAGTTAATCTTATTTCAAAAACCAAATATTTTCCAAATCTTTTTCTTGTCTAGTTTAGTTAATTTAATAATTAATTGTTATTTAAGATCACGGTCTCTGTGGGTTTGATCTTTTTATTACTTGACGACGAAGTCGTTCACTTGCGGATTCATGCTATCAAGTTTTTGGCGCTGTTGCCGGGGACCGTGCTTTCTTGAATTTCAATTTAATTTTTAAATTGATTTTTCTGGACATTTTTTTATTTCTTTTTCTTTTTCTAGAGTATCTATCTCTCTCTTTGCTGGTATTTTTCTCTTTTATGTGAAGATCCAAAAGTCTTGGAAATCTTATTGAAGTTGACCCCGAGATCGAAATGACCTTTAATAGACGTAGGAAACTACAAAGACAAAGAGCGAGAGAGAGGTTGATTCCCATTCCACTCATGGAGAATGAACCGGATACCAAACCACTGAAGGACTACGCAGCCCCAAATGCTAGGGGTTTGCGAACTGGGATTGCCAGGCTAGAAATTGAGGCAGAGAACTACACTATACCGCCTCAGTTAATTGGCATGATTAGGCAACATCAATTTGGAGGATTACCCTCGGAAGACCCGACTGATCATGTGGAGACATTCTTGGGATTCTGTGATGCAATAAGAATTTGAGGTGCCCCGATTGATGCTATTCGCTTGAGGTTATTCCCCTCCTCTCTGACTGGAAAGGCAAGAGCTTGGTTGAAGTCAGTGCCCGCTAATACCTTGTCAACATGGGACCAATTGGAGCAGGCATTCATGAAAAAATGCTTTCCACCATCCAAGGTCGTTTACCTATAAACTCAGATCACCGGCTTCTTCCAAAAGGACAGAGAATGCTTATCCGAAGCTTGGGATCGTTACAAGGGATTGCTAGAATCTTGCCCACATCATGGACTTGAAAAGTGGCTTTTAGTGCATACCTTCTACAAGGTATTGGACTATTCTTCGAAGGTGTCACTTCACTCCGCAGTTGGTGGAGCATTGATGAATAGACCACTGACTCAAGCATTTGAGATGATTGAGAACATTGCCACCAACTATCACCAATGGAGTTCAGAAAGATGTAATAACCCGAAAAAGCTTTCGGGGGGTAAGTTTGAAATGAATGGTAATGATTTAATTATGTCTAGAGTTGACTCATTGAGTAAACGCTTTGATAAGCTTGAAAAAGCTAATGTGAGTTCAATAGGTGCTACTGATGTTGTTTGTGAGATTTGTGGTATGCGGGGACATGACATGATAGAATGCCCACATGGTAGTGCTCCTAGATCCGGTGCTTCGGGGGAACAAGTGAATTCTTGTCACAATTTCTATGACACGAACCTGAAGTTACCAAACTATGTTCCCCCAAATTCTTACAACCAAGGAAGGAAGAATAGCCCTTATCTCTCCTACAGGAACTACAACAACAGGTTGAACCACGAATTCCAGGAAGGCCAAGGTAATAGGAAACCCGCATCAGGGTATCCTCAGGTACAAAAGTCTAAACTTGAGTCTCTTTTGGAAAATTTTGTTGAAACTCAAAAAAAGTAAAATGAAGAGTTTAGGCAACAAGGTAGGGTAGTCAATAAGGCAATAAAAGAGTTAACATCTAAGGTAGATAACTTAGCCATCCATAATAAGATGTTAGAAACTCAGATTACCCAAAAAGCTAGTACATATTCTAGAACTAAGGGTACGTTTCTGGGACAACCCGGAGTTAATCCCAATGAGCATTGTAATGCTATATACTTGAGGGATGATAAGGTTGGGGTAGTCGAAAAGGATGTGGAATGTGAGGAGGACATGAGTGAACAAGAAGAGATAGAACCAATGTATGTCCCTCCACCACCTTACCAACCCCCAATACCTTTCCCACAGAGGCTAGTCAAGAAAAAACAAGTAGAAAAAGATACTAAAAGCTTAATTGAGGAGCATGATGCCATGATAAAAACTAATATGCCTCATAAACTAAAAGATCCAGGAAGTTTCTCTATTGCTTGCTCAATTGGAGAAGTTGAAATAGACCAAGCCTTGTGTGACTTAGGGGCTAGTGCGAGTTTGATGCCACTTACCATCTTTGAAGAGGTTAGGAACCAAGGAATTGAGTCCATCCAAGTTCTCTTTACAATTTGTGGATGGCTCAATTAAAACTTCTCTAGGCATACTAGAAAATGTCCACATAAAGGTAGGGAAATTTTTCATTCCTACCGATTTCATGGTATAGGATATGAACGGGAATTCTAAATTCCCTATCATTCTTCGAAGGCCATTCTTGGCCACAACTGGAGCAATAATAGATGTAAAAAATTGTAAGCTCTCTTTGAATGTAGAGAAAGGTAGGGTGGATTTTGATTTGACTAACTCATATAACAACCCTCCTTTTGAGAGTCATGTGTGCAGGATTGAGATAATGCCTCCAAAGGTGAAGGAAGAGCTTAACATGGAAGCAACTCCCAAACTTTGCATGACAAATGATGCACCAAATAAAGATGAACCAGGAGTTGCTCAACATGTAGAGTTAAAACTTCCGCAGGGAGGAAGTAAGGCCATGAAACTCAAAGTGAAAAGAGCAAAGCGAAAGCACATGTGGCCATATGAACAAAATAGACTCTTTGAAGGACTTCCTTGGAATAAAGGTGTTCTTTCACTTCTAAGTCCAGCTGATCCCGGTTGATTGAAGGGAGTATGGTCAAGCTTAAGACCGTCAATAAGCTCTCCTTGGGAGGCAACCCAAGCTTACTTTCCTTTTTAAATTTGTTTTTGAATTTTGTTTTTGAATAATTTGAGAAGATTAAGTGAAGAAAGATCACAAATTGATGGTTTTGCCAAGTATTTTCAGGTTATGAAGGCATGGAGAGAAAAAAGGCGTGGAAAAATAAAGTCAGGGGAGATCATGGCCTGGCCCTGATGGCCATCATGGCCGTGATGGAGCAATTTAAAAAGGAAGAGGAACACAACATCGCAGGAGAAACACAGTGATGGAGTTTTTCATAGTTATTTTTGTTCTTGTTCTTTCTTTTCTTATGAGTAGTAGCTAAATCTCTTTTTCTAGGGTGACGATGTAACCGCGCCATGACGGTTTGGTGATTTTATTTCAGTTTTCTTAATTTCTTCTTCTCCTTCTTTTGTGTTTTATTCTCTGTTCTTAATGCTTCTAATTGCTTGATCACCAATTAGATGATAGGCTAATCATAATGAGACCGAGAGGAAATTTATGTGTCAAGGGTATTGAGATAAAACCATAGAGTTAATATGGATAGAGATATACCGTAGGAGCTTTATGCAACTTCAATAGAGAATCATAGAACTTAATGAATTTCTTGATAAATAATCATCATAGAGATCTAGTTGATTATGGATTAAGCGATGTGTTCTAGCGTACTCGAGAGAGACATTAGAATAAATTAAGATTCTTGGTTGACATTAGAAGTTGATTATAAATTAAGAATAATTGATATAATTGAATCAAACCAACTGGGATAAGTATTTCTTGTCTATGAGGGATGTGTATTCATAGCGTTGGTGAATTGGATCCCTAGGATTTTATTTAATTGTTTGTTCCTTGTTTAGTTTTGATTTTTAGTTAAATAATTCAAAAAGCCAAAAAATATTTATTTTAGTTTCTTTTCATAAATTTTATCTTAATTAAAATCCTCAATTTCTTTTGGTCTAAATAATTGTTAAATTGGTGAAGTGGTACTTGGTCACCCAATCCCTGACTTCGACACTCGGTTTCTCACCATTTTATTATTACTTGCCTCGATCTGATACACTTGCCGGAGCCCATCGAGTTTTTGGCGACGTTACCAGGGACAATGTAAGTTTTTAAGCTTGGGGTAGGGGTATTTTTGAATTTTTTTTTTCATTTTTGCATTTTTCATGTTGCATTCATATTAAGTGTAGTTTTGCATAATCACATCATTAGATTGCCCCTTGTTTTGAAATTGCATCCAATTGTGAGAACTTTATGCCAAATGAATTGAGACGGTGAATTTTTGAACCAAATTTTTGTATTCTTGTGATAGGCTAAAAATAAAAATGCTTGAGATGATCTTTTGATAGTTGATAATTAGCATATGGTTCCTTGGATTTGTGTTTCTCATTAACTTCAAACTATTAAATGTGAAATTTTTGAGCCTAAAAGGGGTACTCACTAAATCTACCCCATTCTTTGTGATTAAGTGCTTTCTTCCTCTCGGGTTGTATTCTCTGCAACTTGAGTTGAAACCATTTTGAAACTTCAAAATTTATGAAAACATATTTGAAAATAATTGAGGCACTAGGTATTTTTCTGGCCTTCTGAGCTTTGACTGATTAAATATTACCCCTTAGTTGCCCAATTTTGAGCCTAATAGAATAAAATGCTTTTCTTGGTACCTTGATTGATTTTGATGAATGATGCTTGGTATGACACCTTTTAAAGTATTGCAAAAAGGGCTAAAAGGTGGTTTGAAAAATAAATTGTGGGATTGAAAAGTTAGAAAAATATTTCTCTTAAGTTGGAAATCTCCCCTTCTCCAAATTAAAAATAAAATAAAAAAATGGAGAAGGGGATGAGGAAAAAAAAAAGGAAGAAAGAAAGGTGGAAAATTGAATTAAAGCCTAAAAAGATATTTTAGAAGGTTGTCATGCTTTGTATTGTCTGATATTTTGTTTTACCTTCTTGAATTTTCCTTTTCTTGATTCCCCCATGTAACGATTAATCCTATGGCCCCGTTACAACCAAAATAAAAGACCTCTTGATTCTTATGTGTTTTCATTAATAAAGTAGAGATTTGGTTAATAGTCAAGCTTATGGTAGGATACCTTCCTTGAGGAAATTGAGTGAATTGTCATATGTCCTTAAACACTTGAGTGAGGCGAGAATAGTGCCCAAATTGGTGAGACATGAATTTAGGGAACCTAAGCTTCTAATTGGACTTGAAATTGATTGTCTCTTGGTTACTTATTTGGATGTTCCTGTTACTTTGATTTGTTACTCGGGTTCTTGGTTCACTGTCCATGCTATGATTGTTTATCTTTTCTAGCCTTAGTGATTGCTTGAGGACAAACAAAATCTTAAGCTTGGGGTAGTTTGATGAGTGTGATTTCACATCATATTTCCTTGTCATTTTGCATGAATTTTCATATAGTTTAGGCATATTTAATTTGATTTTTGTCAGTTTTTACCTTGGAACGGGTAAGGTAGTTTTGTGGTGTTTGTTGTTGTTGGTGGCTACGATCTCAAGGGGGGTGAATTGAGATATTGAAAACTTTTTCAACAATTTAAAGCAAATTAGAGTTTTCTTAAAGAAAATTGGTTTTCACTCAATTTTAATTCCCAAGAATCAGGTTATGTAACAAGTAATGATGTTAAGAAGAATTATAAGAAGTAACAACAAGTTTAACACAGATTGTAGATTAAAGATTCAAGTTAACAAGTATTCTTAAAACTCATTCACAACACACAAGTGTGTATAACAGGTATATGGAGTTTAGAGATGAGAAGAACACGCAAACCGATTTATCCTGGTTCGGCTACCTCCTCTGGTAAGCCTACATCCAGTCCCACACCTCTGTGGTTTTCTCCACTATAATCAGCAATTACAAAATTCCAATTACAGCAACACAAGGATAACCTCCTCGCTCAAGAATTCACCAAAAAGCACACTTGCTTTTCTATACCCAAGGATCCCTTCTATCCTTGTTCAATCCTAAGAGATACACTCTCTTAATCACACTAATTCACAGAAAGAATTGAGTAGAAGAAAGACTCTAAAAGTCTGATTATACAAATTGAAGTTCTAAGTAATATCACACTTTCCTCTCAACGACGAAGCACTTTTGAAGGCTTTTGAATCTTTCGTATTCTCACTTTTCAGTAAGCTTTTTTTTTATTTATTGTCAAAAGTGTTCCTTTGATCCCTCTTTATATAGAAAACAAATTATAGTCGTTGGGATCAATTAAAACAGATTTAGATCTTGATTTAACAAAATCTGTTTTCTTGATTCTTGAAAATAATCGTTTCCATCTGAAAGAATAGCCGAGTCAATTTGTAGAGAAAAGAAAATAGCCGAGTCCATTTGAAGAGAAAAAAAATAGTCGAGTCCATTTGCCATGTCAGCAGATGGGAGTACTAACACAAGGCAATTGGACGTGCTCCAACTGGTAGACGAGCTTTATATGCCATGTCTGTGGACGGACGCTTCTCGTTAATATCTTAGTAAGTCCAAAGAGCGTAACCTTAGTAGACGAGCTCCGTATGCCATGTTAGTGGACGAGCGCTTTTTGTTACTTCCGTAGACGAGCTTCATATGCCATGTTAGTGGACGAGCGCTTTTTGTTACTTCAGTAGACGTGCTTTGTATGCCATGTTAGTGGACGAGCGTTTTTTTGTTAGACGAGCTTCGTATGCCATGTTAGTGAACGAGCGCTTTTTGTTACTTCAGTAGACGCGAGCTTCATTGGACGTCTGATTGTTTCTCTTTGTTGGACGTCTGCTTGTTTTACTTTGTTGGACGTCTGCTTGTTTCTCTTTGTTGGACGTCTGCTTGTTTTTCTTTGTTGGACGTCTGCTTGTTTCTCTTTGTTGGACGTCTTCTTGTTTTTCTTTGATTTTTCTTTTTCATGGGTGATCTTGAATGCAACTTAACACGTAATAAGCACATAGTCAAAATCAAAAATCTTATGCAAAATATACTTTGTTTGTCATATATCAAAACATGAATGAGGACTTAGTCTTACAAACTCCCCCTTTTTGATTATGACAAACCTTACCATACTTAACCTTATTTATTAAGAATCAGAGTGCAGCTGTTCAGTAAGCATGGTTCTTGAGTCATTTTCATCCTCCCCCTGTGTCATTGATATCTTTCAAAAAAAATCAAGTGTTATCATATCATTATCATGAAAAAAAAAATCATCTTGCATTTATTATAAGTTCAAGTATGTCTTTTCAAAGCAGTTCATACTTAGGTATTTAAAAAACATTTACAACAAATGCAAGACAAAATTAATGGTTGTATGGTTCATCTTTCTCCCCCTTTGTCATTATCAAAAAGAAACTATGGAGAATATTGAGATCAAACTGAAAAACAGTCTTGCATTCATTGATAATAAATCATTTCAGAACTTATGCAATACATCAAAACATCCAAAATACTAAAATAAGAAAAAGAATTACAGACACCTAAGGACACTTAGTCTAAACTGAGACTAGATAAAAGCATCTTGCCCATGTCCTTCATAATTTTCAGCAACTTGTGCTGCCTTGCTTGCCATATTGACTATATTATCAAAAATAACATCTGATATCAATTATTTTGAGGATCAATTATGTCAAGTTCCCTTCTTATAAAGAAGAAACTCTCCTTATTTAGTGGTTTGGTGAACATATCAGCTAATTGCTTGGTTGTATCTATATGTTCAATCACAACATCACCACTTTGAATATGATCCCTGATAAAATGATGCCTAATTTCAATATGGTTGGTTCTTGAGTGCATAATTGGGTTCTTTGTTATATTAATTGCACTAGTGTTATCACACTTTATTGGTACATGATCTAGATAAACACCATAGTCAATTAATTGTTGTTTCATCCATAGGATTTGAGCACAATAACTCCCAGCTGCAACATATTCTGCTTCATCTGTGGATAAGGCCACACTAGTTTGCTTTTTACTAAACCAAGATACTAAGGAATTTCCTAATAAATGGCATGTTCCACTTGTGCTCTTCCTATCTAACTTGCAACCAGCAAAGTCAGAGTCGGAATATCCTATTAATGTGCAAGTGGATCCCTTGGGATACCACAACCCCATTTCTTTTGTTCCTAAAAGATACTTCATGATTCTTTTAACTGCAGTAAGATGTGATTCTTTAGGATTAGCTTGATACCTTTCACACATACACACACTAAACATTATATCTGGCCTACTTGCAGTGAGATAAAGTAAGGATCCGATGATACATCTATACTTGGATACATCTATAGATTTACCACGTTCATCTTTGTCCAAGTAGCAGGCTGGACTCATTGGTGTTGCCATTTCCTTTGCGCTTTCGATTCCAAACTTCTTTAGTAGTTCTTTGCAATACTTTGTTTGGCTTATGAAGGTTCCATCTTGGCATTGTTTAATTTGAAGTCCTAGAAAGAAGGTAAGTTCTCCCATCATGGACATTTCAAATTCACTTTGCGTTAGTTCACCAAATTCCTTGCATAAAGACTCATTAGTAGCACCAAAAATAATGTCATCAACATATATTTGAACAAGTAAGATATTGTATGCTTTTGTTTTAGTAAATAGTGTTGTATCAACTTTTCCTCTTTTAAAGCCTTTCTCTAGGAGAAAATAGCTTAACCTCTCATACCAAGCTCTAGGGGCTTGCTTGAGTCCATAGAGGGCTTTAGTCAGTTTATAGACATGATTTGGGAGCTCACTATCAACAAAGCCAGGGGGTTGGCTTACATATACTTCCTCTTGTATTATTCCATTTAAAAAGGCATTTTTCACATTCATTTGGTACAGTTTAAAGTTCATTATACACGCATAGGCTAAGAGCATTCTTATGGCTTGTAATCTAGCTACGGGAGCATATGTTTCATCATAATCAATTCCTTCTTCTTGATTATATCTATTAGCTACTAGTCTAGCCTTATTTCTTACTATTATTCCACTCTCATCCATTTTGTTTCTAAACACCCATTTAGTTCCGATTATTTGGTTACTTTTGGGTTTTGGAACTAAATTCCAAACTTTGTTCCTTTTAAATTGATTTAACTCCTCTTGCATTGCAATCATCCAATGTTCATCATTAATAGCATCATCAACACATTTTGGTTCTATTTGAGATACAAACCCCATGGTATTGTAAATATTCCTTAAAGAGTTTCTAGGGGTTGCGACACCCTACTCTAGGGTCATCCCATTAATACCCAAATACAAATATATAATTATATAACGCTGGTTACTTTCGGAAAATATAATTTAGAGTGACTAACCTTATATAAAAATAGTGCTTAAATTTTTTTTTAAAACATATAACATGAAACCATTATAAACATAAACAACATATATGTACACCCATATATATACTTCATCGTTTACATACATAACACCTATATTAGGAGATAACAAAAAGGCCTTTAGAAGCATAGGCTATTCTCCATTAAACTAAACAAAGAAGATAAAGATATATACATATCAACAACAACTGGTTCAGAACCATCTCAAAAACTAATGGCTCTAAGAAGCCAAAATAAAACTATCAAGACTCACTACCTCCGGAAACTATACCTAAAGCTGGTCAAGCTAGTGAAACCCATTGGGAAGACCATAAGGATCAATCCCACCTACGACTGATGAGTCTGATGATGATGCCTCCGCTTCCTTTGCGTCATCTGAAGAATCTTCATCATCCACTGCAGGAGGTTGAAACTCTGGATCATCCTCTAGGTATTCCTCTGGATCTTCCTCACCTTCAACTAGCTCTCCTTCATCTGGAGGTTCCCCATTTCCTAATATCTGAAGAGGTTGAGGTTGAGGTAAAGGATCCATCATTCCATGCTCTTCCAAGTATTGAAGATACAGCCAAACCGGTGGTAACGATACCTCGATTGTTTCTACTACATGAGTCCTCTGATTGGGTCCTTCTTCTAATGTTCCAATAACTTCAGTACTGGGGCCATGGTAGGTGGCGCTAAGTGCCCCAATATTTATCTCCCAGGCACCCCATACTGTGCCCGATCAAAAGTGAGTGTACGAATCCTCGACTGCACCAAGGGTACGTCCGGATTCATCTGAATATGTTGTAAGAGTGAGAAACCAATACTTGGATCTTACTCAATAACCACACTCTAGCCATCAAATACCACATTAACATTTATCACGTACAATTAGTTATAAACTAACAGTTTATCAGTGGGTTTCACACCCCAAACATCATTCATAAATTTATGCATGACACTTCTATTCATCAACTAATTTTCGTCCTAATCTCATGAGATATCCCAACATCATATGAGTTGATCAGACTCCATAGCCACACTGGCTAACTTGGCCAATCGCCAACAAAAGCAACCTCTTCCCATCTTAAAAACAAAGGCATACACAGCCAGGCACTCACAAGGCCAAACACATTGCTAATGTCCACAACCAGTGGCACTATACCATTAGCAAGTAAGATGGGGTCTCAATGTCCTCCCTAGGCACATGAGATAAATGCATATCGTAATTACCTTCAGCCGCTGGTAATTAATGCATTAAACCACAAATCGCAGGCACGTCTGCCACATGCATGCAAAACACTTTTGTTTTGTTCTTTGCTTTGTGTTCAATCTTTCTCTTGCCGAAGCTCAAAATGGCTTACGACTCACATAGTTTTAAAACACTTTTTAAAACTTTCATTACAACGCAGGACCTTACTGTCCGAGTGCTCAATCACGACACCTCTCGACCGGTGCACCAGTCCTAGGTTCGTGCTTCTAGAAAACATCTTCAATGTTTTATCACAGTATACCTCATGTATACAATATAGGCCCTCAAAGTCCAAATGACTGAGTCCATCACAACACAGAACATTAGTACCCCGACGTCTCGGTTACTAAGTCCAACTGTATTTTCAACATTGTTAAATCAACTTTTGATTTTTAGAAATTCTTTTCTAATGGTAGAAATTCATTATAAAAATTATTAACAAATAAAACTTAGTTTTTCACAAACCAATGAGTCGCTTGAGGTTTAATTTCCTCAAAATAGGCACTGCCGTTTCAAAAATACTTGCCGTCTAGATTTTCCAGATTTGCCGTCAAATTTTATTTTTAAGACTTTTAAGCCAAAAACTTAACTTTTTCCACTTAATTAATTTTCTAGAATCACAATTAACTTGTTTTCACCAATTAATTTAATAAAAGAATATTCTGTAATGTTCTGGGTTTTCTTACGTAAAATTTAACAGTACTAAAATATTTTCACAGTTTCGTACTCGTTGTGACTCATAATTCACTTTTCCAAAAATAAATTATTAAAATAATAATATTTTTCAACACTCTTTATTCTTCTCAAAGGAAATTCCCTTTGATATCATATACCAATAATTTGCCACTAAAACCTTGAATATAATTTGACGAAGCTTCTTAAAGCTTTTATCGGACTTTCTTCATTGTGCAATGACCACTGTCAGGCTTCTCACACATCAAACAACAATTATATCACAGATATTTCCTAGGCAGATCATGCATCACAGTTCATAATGTAATTGCAAATAAACAATTAACGCAAAGTAAACCACACAGATACAAATAACACAACAATAAACAACATAAATAAATACTAACAAACAATTAATTACAAACAACCATTGGATAGCATATAGCCATTGAATAGAATCCTTCTCGGTGTTCCCCCCTTACCTCTTGAAGACTTCTTGATCAACTTACAGACTCTTTCGGAATTTCCGTTACCTTGTAAACGTTGTACTCAACTAACCTTCAATTATTATAACCAAAGAGTTACAAATCAAGAAACTAAAACATTCTAAACCCTAATACATAGTCACGGCCTCTAGGGTTTTTGAATAACTAAAACTTCTAATCATGATTAAGTTATGGATTAATGATCCTTAATTAACCTAAATCATAGATTATCAACTAAACAACTAAGTTTCAAACTCAAAACTTCCTAACTCTTTTATACATAGATTTGGCCTCAATAGGTTCATAAAGCTAGGGTTCTTAGTTTAACAAATTATCTTGGATTTATAAAGCATACTTACTAAAAACTTGATTTCTAAGATCATCTATGAAAATCATGAACAAAACTCAACAAAACTCACCCATTTAGGGTTTGGCCAAGATGAATATTTTTGAGAAAAATAGTCATTTTAAGAGATTAACATGGATTAGAGTGTGTAGTCATACATGCCATATAGAATACATGATCATACATGAAAACACATGAACAAAACTCTACCAACCCTAAGGTGATAGATTCGGCCAAGGCTAGTTTTTCAAGAAAGAGATTTTTGATTACTTCATGCTCTTGGATTTAGATACTAGACATGATATCTAGAAGATAGAAAGTAGTTTCATCATCATTAGATTTTCCTAGGATTTATTATGATTTTTCAAAGTTCTAGGGTTTGAAACTTGAAAATGATGAACAATCATGATATAGGCCTTGAATCAAGAAACTTACTAAAGAACATAGACATGATTAAGAATAAAGATTAGAATTTACCTCTTGAAAATCAATGATAAAGGAACTCCAAGAACTTGCTTTACAACTTAGAACTAAGAAACTTGGAAACTTTAGAGTTTTTAGAAAGCAAATGACCAAAGAACTAAATAAAAAGTGAGAGGAGGGTATTTATAGTGTGAGTGGCGACATCTCAAGAAAATTCTAGATGAAGATGAGTTGTCATGTTAAAGGATCAAAATGCAATTAAGTTCTAAGGACCAAATTGCAAAGATTCCAATAGTTGAAGGACTAGTTTGCAAATAGACAATATAATGTCATGATGATGATTTTAATCACATTAAATGCTATCTTATCTTTGACTTGGTTGGCTGATTTTTATGAGTGAAAGACAAGTAAGATAATTCAATGTATTTAGGAAGAATCAAGAAGCTTGTGGAAAAATCTAGGATAAGGTAGAAACTTGTAGAAACTTATGGAAAATTCTAGAATCAACTTGATGAATCCAACAACAATGGGGCAGCCACATTTCACATGGGCTTACGCATTGGGCTTGAAACATTTGGGCTTCGTTTCATTTTCTTGTTTATTGTGGGGCCCACTTGAAGATTTAAGCCTTTAAACCTAAGATAAGAAACTTAAATGGGCTTTATGGACTCAACTATGAACTAGAAAAGTTTGGGCTTATAAGCCACGACCATTTAAGGTTAGAAACAAGGATTCTAGCCCAATCCACTTGAAAAAACGAAAAAAACTAATTTAGGGACAAAAGGATAATTTACAGAAAGTTCAGGGGCTTAACCGTAAATTTCGAAATTTTCTATTTAACCCTGAAAAACCTTCTAGACTGAAAAATATGATTCATCCCCTTGAATCATCTCAAAATCCTAAGATAAACCCTCTTACTACTCTTAGAAACTCTAATTTCCCTTCCGTCGTCTACCCGATTACGCTTTCCGCCCATAATACGTAAATTATTTTTATTTTTTTCTGAAAAAATTCTAAAAATACAAAGTTGTAGAAAATAAAATACTAAACTTAAGTCTTCCGTTCACGAATTAAAATTAGGTCTTTTGAGCAGTATTATTATACTGTCAATGGAATTCGCAGGCCGGGTTTCGCCTGAATTTCCAACCTAAATTTTAATCATAGCTTCCTACGGTCAAGTAGGATTGAGTAGTAAACTCCGTTTATTTAAAATAATTTTATAAAACTCAAATAAATTTATAAACATATTTATATGTATTACTATTATTTAAAACAACAGTGAAATACAGGGTGTTACATTACTACCCCACTAAAAAAAATTCGTCCTCGAAATTACGTACCTGCAAATAATTCAGGATACTGTAACTTTATTTTGTCTTCTACTTCCCATGTTGCTTCTCCAGTCACGTCATCCCAAATAACTTTGACCAATGAGATTTGTTTACCTCTGAGCTGCTTAATCATCTTATCCGCAATTCTCACAGGTAAAGTCTCATAAGACATGTTTTCTTTTAATTGTACTAGATCAGGTTCAATTACGTGAGATGGATCAGGAATATACTTCCTTAATTGTGAAACATGAAAGACATCGTGAAGATTGGCTAGAAACGGTGGTAAAGAAATTTTATAAGCTACAGGACCTATCCGATGAAGAATTTGATATGGTCCAATGAATTTAGGAGTGAGTTTCCTGGATTTAATTACCCTACCAACCCCAGTCGTTGGCGTGACTCTCAAAAACACATGCTCACCTTCCTCAAACTTGTCGTCTCTTGTCAGCATAACTTTTCTGTCAACTTTGAGTTGTCAGCATTTTCTCTTGGATCATTTTCACCTTTTCCGTCGTTTGTTGCACTATATCTGGTCCAACCATGAAACTCGTACCATCTTGGTACCAACATAAAGGCGTTCTGCACCGTCGACCATACAGCACTTCATAGGGTGCCATACCTATGCTAGAATGAAAACTATTATTATAAGTGAATTCTATCAATGATAGATATTCATCCCAGCTTCCAGCATTTTCCAATACACAAGCTCTCAATAAATCTTCAAGAGACTGAATAGTCCTCTCTGATTGTCCATCCGTTTGAGGATGATATGCAGAACTCAACCTAAGTTTCGTTCCTAACGACTCTTGCAGACTTTTCCAAAATCTTGATGTAAATCTTGGATCACGATCTGAAACAATACTCAAAGGCACTCCATGTAACCTAACAATTTCATCGATGTACAGCTGAGTTAATCTTTCCAATGAGTATTTCACATTAACTGGTAAAAAGTGAGCTACCTTTGTCAACCTATCAACTATTACCCATATAGAGTCATACCCTTTCCGAGTCTTTGGCAAACCTGACACAAAATCCATTGCAATACCATCCCATTTCCATTCTGGAATATCCAAAGATTGTAGCATTCCTGCTGGTCTTTGATGTTCTACTTTAACCTTCTAACAAGTTAAACACGCAGCTACAAATTCCATTACATCTTTCTTCATACCATGCCACCAATACAATTTCTTTAGATCCTGATACATCTTAGTAGCTCCGGGATGCAAACTCAACTTACTCCTATGAGCTTCTTCAAGAATCAACTTCCTCATCCCAACATCATTTGGTACACAAATCCTTTCACCAAACCTTAAGATTCCGTCATTTCCTTCTTTAAATTCTGACACAGCTCCTTGCCGTACTAATTTTCTTTCTCCTTGTAGGTACTGATCACTTTCTTGTTTCTCTTTAATTTGTTTCATCAGTTCATTTGAAACAGTAATCATACCCAAACACAATTTTCACGGAAACGTCTCAATTGTCAATCGCATATCTCGGAATTGTTCCAACAACTGTTGTTCTTTAACCATCATTGCCGATATATGCATTGATTTCCTACTCAAAGCATCTGCCACAACATTCGCTTTTCCAGGGTGATACTGCAGTTGAAAATCATAATCCTTTAAAAATTCCAACCAACGCCTTTGCCTCATATTTAACTCCTTCTGATCAAACAGGTATTTCAAACTTTTATGGTCACTGAAAACATTAAAAGTTGCTCCTACAAATAATGTCTCCAGATTTTTAAAGCAAATACCACTGCTGCTAACTCCAAATCATGTGTAGGATAATTCCTTTCATGAATCTTCAATTGTCTTGAAGCATATGCCACAACTTTCCGATTTTGCATCAATACACATCCTAACCCTTGATGTGAAGCATCACAATACACCTCAAAAAGTTCATAAGGATCAGGTAGTATCAATACCGGTGAAGTAGTCAACCTTCGCTTTAACTCTTGAAAACTTTCTTCACATGCTTCAGTCCATACAAACGCTTGATCCTTTCGAGTCAATTGGGTAAGAGGTCCTACTATTTTAGAAAATCCCTCAATGAATCTTCTATAGTATCCCGCTAAACCCACAAAACTACGAATTTCTGTCACCGTCTTAGGTCTTTCCCCTTGCAAAACAGTCTCAACTTTTGACGGATCAACATCAATTCCCTCACTCGAGACTATATGTCCTAAGAATTGAACTTGGTCTAACCAAAATTCACACTTCTCAGGTTTCGCGTAAAGTTGTTTCTCCTTTAAAATTTTGAGAACCACACTGAGATGTTCAGCATGTTTTTCTTTACTTGGAGAATAGATTAGAATATCGTCGATAAAAACAACGACAAACTGATCTAAGTAAGGATGAAAAATCCTATTCATGTAATCCATGAATATCGCTGGAGCATTCGTAACTCCGAATGGCATCACAAGATACTCGTAATGACCATAACGTGTTCTAAACGCAGTTTTACAAACGTCCTCTGCCTTCACACGAATTTGATGATAACCCGAACGTAAATCTATCTTTGAGAAAACAGCTGCTCCGCATAACTGATCCATTAAGTCATCTATCCTTGGAAGTGGATACTTGTTCTTAATCGTCACCTTATTCAATTGACGAAAATCTACACACAAACGAGAAGTTCCATCTTTCTTCTTCACCAATAACACTGGAGCTCCCCAAGGTGATACACTAGGTCTAATAAATTCCTTCCGCATCAGTTCCACTAATTGTCCTTTTAATTCCTCAAGTTCTGATGTCGACATTCGATATGGTGCTATAGATATTGGTCCAGTGCCCGGAACTAGATCAATTACAAACTCAATCTCCTGAATAGGTGGTAATCCAGGTACATCTTCAGGAAAAACTTCCAGAAAATCATTGACAACTGGTATACATTGCAAGTCTAACTCACTCTTAATGTCTAAGGAAAATAATAGCATGTATCCTTGCGCTCCCTCCTTTAAAGAAGCTTTTACTTGATTAGCAGTTAACAATCCAGAAATCTCATCCATAGGAAAAACTAGGGTTTTACGAGCACAGTCTATCAAGATATGATTAGAAGATAACCAATCCATGCCTAAAATTACATCTAACTGTATTAAAGGCAAACAGATAAGGTTAACAAGAAAACGTTTATCCTGAATAATGATAGGACAATTTAAACAAACAGAAGTAACCACAACTGGTTTAGCAGTAGGAGTTGAAACAACAAGATCACACAACAAGGAAGAAACAGGCAATTTCAACAGTTTCACACAATCCATCGAGATAAAAGAATGCGTTGCACCTGAATCAAATAGTACAGTTAAAAGATTATCGTTTATATCACACTTACCTTGTATGAGATCGTCAGAATTCGAAGCCTCAGCTCCACTCATCGTATAAATTCTCCCCTTGGCTGTCGGTTTATTTGTTCCAACGTGATTGACAGTCGACTCCCGCTTTGGTATCTTGCAATACTTTGCTATATGTCCCATTTGATCACAATTATAACATTTCACTTCATTTCTAGGACAAACATTTGACATGTGACTGGGATCTCCACAGTTATAACATCTCCTAATTTGACCTTGATTCTGATTTCTTTGACCTCCACTTCCTGATGCAACAAAATTCGAACGGTTCTGTTGTCGATTCTGATTATTTCTTTGTAAACGAAAATAAGGCTTCCTCTGATTCTGTTTTCCTCTCCAGCTCTGATTCTGATTCTTGAATTGAGAAGATCCACCAGCACTTCCTCTAGTATCCTTTCCTTTCCTCATCTGCTCGATCTTCCGACTCATTTCCACCAGTGCTTGGAAATTACGAAGTTGTAAAGGTAAAACGGACTCCTTAATCTCAAATCGCAATCCCGCTTCGAATCTTTCACACTTCCAGCTTTCATTCGGTTGAGCTTGAAAGAAACGGAAGTATTTGGCAAGTGATTCAAACTTCGCCGCATACTCCTCCACCGATAAATCTCTCTGATACAACCCCAGAAATTGTTGTTCCCTCTCGACCCTTATACTCTCCGGAAAATATTTGTCCATAAACGCAATTCGAAAAACATCCCAAGTAACATCTTGATGCTCAGCCTCCAATAATAGCCTAGCACCTTTCCACCAATACTCTGCATCTCCCACCAGTAGGAAAATAGCATAAGTGACCCGAACATCTGCCGGCGTAGCAACTAACTCGAAGATCTTTTCCAATTCCTAGATCCAAAGATCAGCCTTCTCAGGATTTGCATCCAGACCAAACTGTGAAGGATTTTGACTTCGAAACACAATCAAAGCCTTGCCCTCTGCAGCTTGCAAGTTCTGAACATTCATCGCTGCAGTCTGATTTGCAATTGCCGCTGCCATATTCTCCATTGCTTGAGCCGCATAGTCTACTCCTTCTTCATACTCCTCATTCATATTACCACGACCTCCTACACGACCCCCTCTACGGCCTCGTCCACGACCACGTCCACATCCACGCCCAGCTTCTGGTTCTACCACTGGTTCCATAACTGACCTACAAATCACAATAAGTTAGACCAAAACTAGAAACTGAAACGCAACTCCCTCGTTATCACACATTACTTCTAATAAGTAATTCAAACAAATCTAAGTCAGAGATCACACAACATAGACATAATAGACCTATTTCCCGACATTCCCGAAAGACTCGACCAGCTCTGATACCACAAAATGCGACACCCTACTTTAGGGTCATCCCATTAATACCCAAATACAAATATATAATTATATAACGCTGGTTACTTTCGGAAAATATAATTTAGAGTGACTAACCTTATATAAAAATAGTGCTTAAATTTTTTTTTAAAACATATAACATGAAACCATTATAAACATAAACAACATATATGTACACCCATATATATACTTCATCGTTTACATACATAACACCTATATTAGGAGATAACAAAAAGGTCTTTAGAAGCATAGGCTATTATCCATCAAACTAAACAAAGAAGATAAAGATATATACATATCAACAACAACTGGTTCAGAACCATCTCAAAAACTAATGGCTCTAAGAAGCCAAAATAAAACTATCAAGACTCACTACCTCCGGAAACTATACCTAAAGCTGGTCAAGCTAGTGAAACCCATTGGGAAGACCATAAGGATCAATCCCACCTACAACTGATAAGTCTGATGATGATGCCTCCGCTTCCGTTGCGTCATCTGAAGAATCTTCATCATCCACTGTAGGAGGTTGAAACTCCGGATCGTCCTCTAGGTATTCCTCTGGATCTTCCTCACCTTCAACTAGCTCTCCTTCAACTGGAGGTTCCCCATTTCCTAATATCTGAAGAGGTTGAGGTTGAGGTAAAGGATCCATCATTCCATGCTCTTCCAAGTATTGAAGATACAGCCAAACCGGTGGTAACGATACCTCGATTGTTTCTACTACATGAGTCCTCTGATTGGGTCCTTCTTCTAATGTTCCAATAACTTCAGTACTGGGGCCATGGTAGGTGGCGCTAAGTGCCCCAATATTTATCTCCCAGGCACCCCCATACTGTGCCCGATCAAAAGTGAGTGTACGAATCCTCGACTGCACCAAGGGTACGTCCGGATTCATCTGAATATGTTGTAAGAGTGAGAAACCAATACTTGGATCTTACTCAATAACCACACTCTAGCCATCAAATACCACATTAACATTTATCACGTACAATTAGTTATAAACTAACAGTTTATCAGTGGGTTTCACACCCCAAACATCATTCATAAATTTATGCATGACACTTCTATTCATCAACTAATTTTCGTCCTAATCTCATGAGATATCCCAACATCATATGAGTTGATCAGACTCCATAGCCACACTGGCTAACTTGGCCAACTGCCAACAGGTGCGCAACCTCTTCCCATCTTAAAAACAAAGGCATACACAGCCAGGCACTCACAAGGCCAAACACATTGCTAATGTCCACAACCAGTGGCACTATACCATTAGCAAGTAAGATGGGGTCTCAATGTCCTCCCTAGGCACATGAGATAAATGCATATCGTAATTACCTTCAGCCGCTGGTAATTAATGCATTAAACCACAAATCGCAGGCACGTCTGCCACATGCATGCAAAACACTTTTGTTTTGTTCTTTGCTTTGTGTTCAATCTTTCTCTTGCCGAAGCTCAAAATGGCTTACGACTCACATAGTTTTAAAACACTTTTTAAAACTTTCATTACAACGCAGGACCTTACTGTCCGAGTGCTCAATCACGACACCTCTCGACCGGTGCACCAGTCCTAGGTTCGTGCTTCTAGAAAACATCTTCAATGTTTTATCACAGTATACCTCATGTATACAATATAGGCCCTCAAAGTCCAAATGACTGAGTCCATCACAACACAGAACATTAGTACCCCGACGTCTCGGTTACTAAGTCCAACTGTATTTTCAACATTGTTAAATCAACTTTTGATTTTTAGAAATTCTTTTCTAATGGTAGAAATTCATTATAAAAATTATTAACAAATAAAACTTAGTTTTTCACAAACCAATGAGTCACTTGAGGTTTAATTTCCTCAAAATAGGCACTGCCGTTTCAAAAATACTTGCCGTCTAGATTTTCCAGATTTGCCGTCAAATTTTATTTTTAAGACTTTTAAGCCAAAAACTTAACTTTTTCCACTTAATTAATTTTCTAAAATCACAATTAACTTGTTTTCACCAATTAATTTAATAAAAGAATATTCTGTAATGTTCTGGGTTTTCTTACGTAAAATTTAACAGTACTAAAATATTTTCACAGTTTCGTACTCGTTGTGACTCATAATTCACTTTTCCAAAAATAAATTATTAAAATAATAATATTTTTCAACACTCTTTATTCTTCTCAAAGGAAATTCCCTTTGATATCATATACCAATAATTTGCCACTAAAACCTTGAATATAATTTGACGAAGCTTCTTAAAGCTTTTATCAGACTTTCTTCATTGTGCACTGACCACTGTCAGGCTTCTCACACATCAAACAACAATTATATCACAGATATTTCCTAGGCAGATCATGCATCACAGTTCATAATGTAATTGCAAATAAACAATTAACGCAAAGTAAACCACACAGATACAAATAACACAACAATAAACAACATAAATAAATACTAACAAACAATTAATTACAAACAACCATTGGATAGCATATAGCCATTGAATAGAATCCTTCTCGGTGTTCCCCCCTTACCTCTTGAAGACTTCTTGATCAACTTACAGACTCTTTCGGAATTTCCGTTACCTTGTAAACGTTGTACTCAACTAACCTTCAATTATTATAACCAAAGAGTTACAAATCAAGAAACTAAAACATTCTAAACCCTAATACATAGTCACGGCCTCTAGGGTTTTTGAATAACTAAAACTTCTAATCATGATTAAGTTATGGATTAATGATCCTTAATTAACCTAAATCATAGATTATCAACTAAACAACTAAGTTTCAAACTCAAAACTTCCTAACTCTTTTATACATAGATTTGGCCTCAATAGGTTCATAAAGCTAGGGTTCTTAGTTTAACAAATTATCTTGGATTTATAAAGCATACTTACTAAAAACTTGATTTCTAAGATCATCTATGAAAATCATGAACAAAACTCAACAAAACTCACCCATTTAGGGTTTGGCCAAGATGAATATTTTTGAGAAAAATAGTCATTTTAAGAGATTAACATGGATTAGAGTGTGTAGTCATACATGCCATATAGAATACATGATCATACATGAAAACACATGAACAAAACTCTACCAACCCTAAGGTGATAGATTCGGCCAAGGCTAGTTTTTCAAGAAAGAGATTTTTGATTACTTCATGCTCTTGGATTTAGATACTAGACATGATATCTAGAAGATAGAAAGTAGTTTCATCATCATTAGATTTTCCTAGGATTTATTATGATTTTTCAAAGTTCTAGGGTTTGAAACTTGAAAATGATGAACAATCATGATATAGGCCTTGAATCAAGAAACTTACTAAAGAACATAGACATGATTAAGAATAAAGATTAGAATTTACCTCTTGAAAATCAATGATAAAGGAACTCCAAGAACTTGCTTTACAACTTAGAACTAAGAAACTTGGAAACTTTAGAGTTTTTAGAAAGCAAATGACCAAAGAACTAAATAAAAAGTGAGAGGAGGGTATTTATAGTTTGAGTGGCGACATCTCAAGAAAATTCTAGATGAAGATGAGTTGTCATGTTAAAGGATCAAAATGCAATTAAGTTCTAAGGACCAAATTGCAAAGATTCCAATAGTTGAAGGACTAGTTTGCAAATAGACAATAAAATGTCATGATGATGATTTCAATCACATTAAATGCTATCTTATCTTTGACTTGGTTGGCTGATTTTTATGAGTGAAAGGCAAGTAAGATAATTCAATGTATTTAGGAAGAATCAAGAAGCTTGTGGAAAAATCTAGGATAAGGTAGAGACTTGTAGAAACTTATGGAAAATTCTATAATCAACTTGATGAATCCAACAACAATGGGGCAGCCACATTTCACATGGGCTTACGCATTGGGCTTGAAACATTTGGGCTTGGTTTCATTTTCTTGTTTGTTGTGGGGCCCACTTGAAGATTTAAGCCTTTAAACCTAAGATAAGAAACTTAAATGGGCTTTATGGACTCAACTATGAACTAGAAAAGTTTGGGCTTATAAGCCACGACCATTTAAGGTTAGAAACAAGGATTCTAGCCCAATCCACTTGAAAAAACGAAAAAAACTAATTTAGGGACAAAAGGGTAATTTACAGAAAGTTCAGGGGCTTAACCGTAAATTTCGAAATTTTCTATTTAACCCTGAAAAACCTTCTAGACTGAAAAATATGATTCATCCCCTTGAATCATCTCAAAATCCTAAGATAAACCCTCTTACTACTCTTAGAAACTCTAATTTCCCTTCCGTCGTCTACCTGATTACGCTTTCCGCCCATAATACGTAAATTATTTTTATTTTTTTCTGAAAAAATTCTAAAAATACAAAGTTGTATAAAATAAAATACTAAACTTAAGTCTTTCGTTCACGAATTAAAATTAGGTCTTTTGAGCAGTATTATTATACTGTCAATGGAATTCGCAGGCTGGGTTTCGCCTGAATTTCCTACCTAAATTTTAATCATAGCTTCCTACGGTCAATTAGGATTGAGTAGTAAACTCCGTTTATTTAAAATAATTTTATAAAACTCAAATAAATTTATAAACATATTTATATGTATTACTGTTATTTAAAACAACAGTGAAATACAAGGTGTTACAGGGGTTACCACTTTGGTGATCTCACCAATGATATTGTCTAGAGGATGATTGAAACTTGCCACTCCTTAGGAAGATTTTCTTGTTGAAGTTCTGTTTGAGGTTCTTTATTGCTCTCTTCATCTTCCTTTTCCTTGTTGCTCTCCTTTCCTTCATGAGATTTCACTTCATCCTCAAGAGTTTCTGCATCATCAAAAATGTCCTTTCCCAACCTTTTGGGGTTAGACTCATCAAATGTTATGTGTACAGATTCTTCCATTGATAAAGTACGCTTATTAAACACTCTATATGCTTTGCTAGTTAATGAATAACATAGGAAAATACCCTCATCAGCTTTGGGATCAAATTTCCCAAGATTATCCTTGCCATTATTTAGCACAAAACACTTACAACCAAAAACATGAAAATGAGAAATGTTAGGTTTTCTTCCTTTGTAAAGTTCATATGGAGTTTTCTTCAAAATTGGCCTTATTAGAACTCTATTTAAAACATAACATGCAGTACTCACAGCATCAGCCCAAAAATACTTTGGTAAATTAGAGTCACTTAATATGGTTCTAGCAATTTCTTCAAATGACCTATTTTTCCTCTCAACTACTCCATTTTGTTTTGGAGTTCTAGGTGCAGAAAAATTTTGTTTTATACCATGTTCATCACAAAAGTTATCAAACTCCTCATTTTGGAATTCTCCTCCATGGTCACTCCTAATTGAAACAATTTTCACGTCTTTCTCATTTTGAGCAACCTTAGCCATTTTCTTAAAAGCTTTAAAACTTCATTCTTTTGTGCTAAGAAATAGGTCCAAGTAAATCTAGAGAAGTCATCAACAATTACAAGAGCATAAAGATTTCCACCAAAGCTTTTTGTCCTAGAAGGTCCAAAAAGGTCCATGTGCAGCAATTGTAAGGGTCTACTAGTTGAAACAGTGTTTTTAGCCTTAAATGAGGTTTTCACTTGTTTACCCTTTTGGCATGCATCACATAAGCCTTATTTAACAAACTTTTTATTTGGTAAACCAATTACAAGTTCTTTGGAAATCAATTTATTCAAGTGATCCAAATGAATGTGAGCTATTCTCCTACGTCAGAGCCAATTTTCATCTTCTTTGGAAATTAAGCAACATGCATCATTGGAAATTAAATTGTCTAAGTCTAGCATATAGATGTTATTGATTCGATTTCCAATCAATTTTATGTTATTATCATGAATAGATTCGATCATACACAACTTTGAGTTAAAGTTTACCTTGTAGCCTTTATCACATAATTGGCTTATACTTAGTAGATTGTGTTTGAGCTCTTCCACATAGAGAACATCCTCAATCTTGATTGCTGGACTTTTTCCTATTGTTCCAATGCCAAGAATTCTTCCTTTGTTGTTGTCTCCATAGGTGACGTTTCCACCTTCTTTGGGAGTGAAAGATGTAAATTTTGTGATGTCTTCGGTCATGTGTTTGGAGCAGCCACTATCTAAAAACTAACTTGAGCTTTTGGCCTTCAAACACACCTACAAAACAGATTTTTTTATACTTTTTCTTTAGGTACCCAAATCTGGTTGGGTCCTTTGGTGTTAGTAGCAACATAAGTTCCTTTTGGAACCTAAATTTGTTTAATGCCAACATGAATGTTCTTTCTAAGTCTACAAGTAGCAGCTGTATGACCTTTCTTTAGACAATAATAGCATTTAACAAAAGGACTAGTTGAGGAAATAGGTGCAACAAAAAGCTTCTTAAAAGATTTTTCATGTACCATTGGCTTATATCCAATTCCAGCTTTGTCATACACACCCTTTTGCTGTCCTAAAATGGCATTCAAGTTATCTCTACCAAAAGTAAACTTAGATAGAGTTGTATTAAGTTTTTCAACTTCCTTTTCTAGTGTAGTGCATTTGGTGCAGATTGAACTAGATGCAAGTAATTGTGACTTTTAAGCTTCTAGTTCTTTAACCTTTATTTGTAAAGACGCATAGTCACTACATTGTTTTGCGATGATCTTCCTAGAAGATATAAGTTGTTTACCAATTTTAAAATATTCTTCACGTAATTCATCAAAAGCATCTTATAACTCATCATAGGTAGGAGAAGAATCATTTACCTCTGTTTCACTATCACTTTGTTGATTTGCCATGAGACATAGGTTGGCTTCTTCATTTTCAGATTCATTACTAGCGGAATCCATATCATTTTCTTCCCAAGCTATGTATGCTCTCTTAGGCTTTCTTCCTTTCTTTTCTTTGCTGTCATTCTTCTCATACTTTTCTTTCTTTTGTAGCTTTGGACATTCATTTTTGTAGTGTCCAAGCTTCCAACATTCAAAGCATTTGATTGTTGAGGAAGAGCTTTCACCTTTGTTCGTGTTCTTTTTGGTAGGAAAACTGAATTGCTTCTTGTTTCTATTCTTTTTGATGAATTTTCTAAATTTCCTCACAAGCAATCCCATGTCTTCTTCTTCGGATTCTTCACTTTCATCAAGGTGTTCATCTTCATCACTTTCTATTGATTCTTTGGAGATATGAGCCTTGAGTGAGAGTCCTTTCTTCTTTTTCTCCTTATCTTCATGACTTTTCAATCTATTGAGTTCCAATTCGTGTTCTTTCAACTTGCCAAATAAAGTAGCAATCTGCATAGAGTCTAGATCCTTTGCTTCAGCAATTGCAGTGATTTTTTGTTGTCATTCATGACTCAAACATCTCGTTATCTTGTTAATCTTTTTCTCATCTGTGATTGTATGTCCGAGTCCTTCTAGCTGGTTCACAATGTGTGTAAACCTCTTTTGCAGTTCATATATCTCCTCACCATTCTTCATGTGAAAGAGTTCATATTCATGGACTAGTGCATTCATTCTTGCTCTTTTCATATCGTTGGTTCCTTCATGAGTGAGTTGAAGAGTATCCCACATTTTCTTTGCCATTTTGCAATTGGAGGCCCTGAAAAACTCATCATAATTCAAAGCAGCTGTTATAATATTTTTGCTTTAGCATTATAGCCAACTCTTCTTTTGTCATCATCATTCCAGTCATCTTTTGGTTTAGTTTGTTTATTTCCCTTAGCATCAAGAATAAATGGAACATAGGGACCATTTTCAACAGCATCTAATACATCTAAACCTTCAGCCTCAAGAAAGATAAGCATTCTCTCATTCCAATACATGTATTGGGAGCCATTAAAGGCATGGGGTCTAGTGAGTGAAGCCCCATCACCCAGGATATCATTTGTAGCCATCTCTTGAAGCTATTAAGCTTTGTAACAAGAGTTTTAGCCCTGATGCCAATTGTTGGTTGTGGTTACGATCTCAAGAAGGGAGGTGAATTGAGATATTGAAATTTTTTTCAATAATTTCAAGTAAATTAGAGTTTTCTTAAAGAAAATTGGTTTTCACTCAATTTTAATTCCCAAGAATCAGGTTATGTAACAAGTAATGATGTTAAGAAGAATTATAAGAAGTAACAACAAGTTTAACACAGATTGTAGATCAAAGATTCAAGTTAACAAGCATTCTTAAAACTCATTCACAACACACAAGTGCATATAACAGGTATATGGAGTTTAGAGACGAGAAGAACACGCAAACCGATTTATCCTGGTTCGGCTACCTCCTCTGGTAAGCCTACATCCAGTCCCGCACCTCTGTGGTTTTTTCCACTATAATCAGCAATTACAAAATTCCAATTACAGCAACACACGGATAACCTCCTTGCTCAAGAATTCACCATAAAGCACACTTGATTTTCTATACCCAAGGATCCCTTCTATCAATGTTCATTCCTTAGAGATACCCTCTCTTAATCACACTAATTCACAGAAAGAATTGAGTAGAAGAAAGACTCTAAAAGTCTGATTATACAAATTGAAGTTTTAAGTAATATCACACCTTCCTCTCAATGACGAAGCACTTTTGGAAGCTTTTGAATATTTCGTATTCTCACTTTTCAGTAACCTTTTTTTTTTATTGTCAAAAGTGTTCCTTTGATCCCTCTTTATATAGAAAACAAATTATAGTCGTTGGGATCAATTAAAACAGTTTGGATCTAATTTAACAAAATCAGTTTTCTTGATTCTTGTTCTTGAAATAAGATTTTGTTGGTTCTTGTAGAGTTTGTGTCCTTCTTGAAAATAACCGTTTCCATCTGAAAGAATAGCCGAGTCTATTTCAAGAGAAGAAAAAAAATAGCCGAGTCCATTTGAAGAGAAAAAAAATAGCCGAGTCCATTTGCCATGTGAGCAGACAGGAGTACTAACACAAGGCAATTGGACGTGCTCCAACTGGTAGACGAGCTTTATATGCCATGTCTGTGGACAGACGCTTCTCATTAAGATCTTAGTAAGTCCAAAGAGCGTAACCTTAGTAGTCGAGCACCGTATGCCATGTTAGTGGACGAGCGCTTTTTGTTACTTTAGTAGACGAGCTTCGTATGCCATATTAGTGGACGAGCGCTTGTTTGTTACTTCAGTAGACGAGCTTCGTTTGCCATGTTAGTGGACAAGCCCTTTTTGTTACTTCAGTAGATGCGCTTCGTATGCCATGTCAGTGGAAGAGCGCTTTTTGTTAGACGAGCTTCGTATGCCATGTTAGTGGACGAGCGCTTTTTGTTACTTCAATAGACGCGAGCTTCATTGGACGTCTGATTGTTTCTCTTTGTTGGATGTCTGCTTGTTTTACTTTGTTGGATGTCTGCTTGTTTCTCTTTGTTGGACGTCTGCTTATTTCTCTTTGTTGGACGTCTGCTTGTTTCTCTTTGTTGGATGTCTGCTTGTTTTTCCTTGATTTTTATTTTTCATGAGTGATCTTGAATGCAACTTAATACGTAATAAGCACATAGTCAAAATCAAAAATCTTATGCAAAATACACTTTGTTTGTCATACATCAAAACATGAATGAGGACTTAGTCATACATTTGTGTGCAGAAATTGAAGATTAAAATGCTCAGGACCAGTTATGTTGGAGTTTGCATGAAGCTGGAGCTTGAAATACAAGAAAAATGAGCCAAACAGAGCCCTTCACGGCCTAGCCGTGATAGGCATCACGGCCATGATCGAGTAGGGCTGAAAAGAAAGAAGATTAAACTCAGAACTGGTCACGGTCGTGACATGCAAACTGAACCAGACTCTCAAAGGCAGAATTGATCACGGCTAGGCTGTGATGACCATCACAACCGTGACAGACCAAGCAGTGAAGACATCTCCAAGTCAGAACCTGTCACGGCCTGGCCGTGACAGGCATCATGGCCGTGACGCGCAAAATCTGGAATTTTGATTTCTGATTTTATTTGATTTTGTAATTGCTTTAATACCAAGTTACCCTACATTATAAATAGGACTCTTAGGCTCGAAAATAGGGAGAACTGGGCTGCTACCTTAGGCAAAAATTAGGATTTCTCCTCTTCTCAATTTCTTCTCTTCTCTTTGGATTTTTATGTTTTTGTTATTCAAGGTTGCTATGAATATGGCAAAGCATGAGTAGTTGTTTTTATTTCTAGGAATTGGGGCTATGCCCAAGACTCGTTTTGAGTGATGAATTGACGTTTTGCTTCTAGTTAATTTCAATTTTTCTTTCGATTTAATTCCTATTGCATGAATTACTTGTGAATTTGGTGCACACTTATTTGCATGTCATAGATACTCTAAGGATGAACCTAGCGGTGAACTTAGGTATTGGATATATAGGGATCGAACTTAGGACTTAAATCACGAGAGTTAGAAGCGGTCCTTCGAGGGTTCATTGAATTGTCACGAATCTTAACGGGTTCAATTTAAATACAATTACCACGAGAGTAGGGGTTGGTTTAATTAGGTACGGTTCTTGTATCTAGAGAGGGAACATTAACTTATTTAGGATAAATTCACCTTCAAAGCAATTTTGATAATTAACAATAGGGGTAGTCAATTTAATAGCATGAGCAGTCTTGTTGGTAACCCAATTCCTGGAAATCCCTTTAAATTTAAAAATCTCCAGATTTTATTTGATTGCGTGTTAAATACTTGATTTGTTAGTTAATCTTATTTCAAAAACCAAATATTTTCCAAATCTTTTTCTTGTCTAGTTTAGTTAATTTAATAATTAATTGTTATTTAAGATCACGGTTTCTGTGGGTTCGACCTTTTTTACTTGACGACGAAGTCGTTCACTTGTGGATTCACGCTATCACTTGTTGAAGTTCTTGTATATATATATCTCTCTATTATTGTTGAAGTTCTTCAAGTATTTATATATGAAGTGATTCTCTGTCTTGATCTTCTTCAACGGTCTTCAAATGTATCCGTTTAGACATAGAATTAAATGCTTGGATCCGTTGAGACTGATAACTTGACATGCTTCATGGAGAAGTGCTCTTATTTATCATAGGAATGCTCAAAGTAGAAGTGTCACTTCCCTGTTGTACTAAAAGTTGCTTTATGACTTTCCTTCTTTGTACTTGACTTGAGCTTTTCAGCAGTGTAGATGACAGAGTACAAAGGTTTATGTTTTTAATGGTACTATGTTTCTATTCTCAAGAAACAAAGAGTTAACAATAGAAGCATCAGTGGTAAAGAGACATATATTCTTTTGAATTAAATAAGCAATCATATGAAATAAATACGCTTAAGTCTAGATGGGTTCACGTTTTAAAATAAGTGGACTCGCAGGTCTTTGGACGTAGAAGATTAACTTATCAGTGAGATGGGCTCGTCTACTGATATTGCGTCTAGAGACTTTTGACTAGCTCCAAGTATTGGACTCACTATACTCAATAGCTCGTCTACTAACGTGGCGTCTAGTGAGACTACTCATCTATCAAGTCTTTGGACTTGTTATTTTTCTGAAAATTGTTTTATTGACTCATCTACTTGACTTTTCTTTTTAGACTTAGTAACTCGTCTACCTTAGTCAATTTTAAGATCTCGTCTAGCATAAAATTAATAGACTCATAATTTTACCAAGAGTTGCAGACTCGTCTAGAGGATCAAAATAGAATCAGATAAGATTCCATACTTCATGTTAAGTTCCTCTGACTTATAATTCAAATAGTTCCTGCGATCTTATAACAAACAAGTTAGATCTTTGGCAACACTTTTCCATACAAATTTAACCTTTTTGTTAACATCAAAACTTAATAGATTATTTAATCCAAAACCACTTTGCTTATAACATTATGGAGTTTGTGGTCTTCACGAAATACAAACTTTGGGAAGCTAACAATGAACCATCTACAAAAATCACCAACAGAGCTAGACAAGTTTGGGAAGAGTGGAACATTGCTTGTGCTCATAGAAACACGCCTCCTATCAAACCAGTCGGTAATGCAGCTGTTAGATGGTGCAAGCTTCCCTCAGGTTTTTTGAAATGTAATGTGGACGCAGCTTTTCCGCATGATATTAATGTTGCAGTGATATGCCCCAGCCCAATATGCCCCAACAAGAAGCCTTAGCCCATTCCAACAATTCTGATCCACAATAGGTAGTCCAGAACACTAGGCCCAAGAGGACTACTACTAAACCAAAGAAATGGAGAGACTATGTCAGTTACAAACAAAGGACACAGGTGACTGATTCTAGAAGCTACTAATAGTACTATGTAGGAATTTCTATTGCTGTCATTTGTTGTTAATTGCTGTATTTTCCTTTTCTTGCGGAGATAGGCGTTGGGTGTGTACCACCCCTCTTTATATAGCTATGTACTCCTCATTGTGAGGCAATGAATATCAATTAAATTTCCCTTCTCAATCTTAAACTTGCTGGAGGTTGTCTCTGTCCTCAAATTCAGAGAATATCACTTATATCATTGGTGCTCTCGTTGCTTTGACTACTCCCTTCCATGGCTCCTTCTACCCGCTCTTCTGATGACAAACTCGAAGACCTTATGCAACAACTAGCTCAATTTCAGTCCACCTTCTCCAATAAAATGGATGAGGTATCCAACAATATTGCTGCTTTAGAAACCTGCCACACCAACCCCAACTTCAGAGACAACCCAAAAACACTTCCTCAAACTAGATGTTCCATGCTTTGAGGAACGCATTACTGTCATGCCACCCCTACGAAGGAACACATTACTGTAGCTTCATTTTAATGGATGGTGCAGCTTTGTCTCGATACCAGTGGATGTATCGCAACGGCCAAATCCATTCTTGGGAACAATTCCTTCAAGCCTCGGAAACTTGTTTTGCCCCTACTGCATATGATGATCCAAGAGGTAAGCTATTTAAATTAACACATACATCATTAGTTACTACTTACCTTAGTGACTTTGAAAACATTGCTAATCGGATCGTGGGGCTCTCACCCCCAGTTTTGTTGAGCTGCATCATTTCTGGGTTGAAACCAGAGCTCTGTAAGAACTCAATGACTTAGAGATTTTGATATATGACAAATACAACTTAATGTGTATGCAAGTGTTTTAGTGTCAAATTGTAAAGATAGGTATCAAGCAGTGATCAACAAGTTCATTAAGCGAATTCAAGGAAAATATTCAAGGAAGAACTTGAAGAAATCAAAAGAGCTACATCGAGGAATCAAAGAGCAAAGACAAAGATCAAGGAATCATCAAGACACAAGCTTAACGGAGAAATTAGATTTAAGTCTTAGATGATATGTAAGAGATGAAATCTCCTATTCCCAAATAGCTCATTTGAAAATATGCATGAAAGAAAATCAATTTTCATAACTTGCATTAAAAGGAATAAGTTTTCGTTAATAAAAATGAATTTTGGAAATAATACTTTTTGAAATCGAAGCGCTCGTCCAACACTGAAGTAATAGAAGCGCTCATCCAACACTGAAGTAATAGAAGCGCTCGTCCAACACTGAAGTAATATAAGCGCCCATCCAACACTGAAGTAATAAAAGCGCCCGTCCACTGAAGTAACAGAAGTGCTCGTCCAACACTAAAGTGATACAAGCGCTTGTCCACTAAAGTGACACAAGCGCTCGTCCACTAAAGTGACAGAAGTGCTCGACCACTAAAGTGACACAAGCGCTCGTCCACTAAAGTGACAGAAGCGCTCGTTCACTAAAGTGACAGAATCGCTTGTCCACTAAAGTGATAGAAGCACTCGTCCACACAAGTCTTTAGACTTGCTAAGTCCTTAATGTGGAGCTCGTCTACTAGCTCGTCTGATGTAAAGTCTTAATTCGAAATGGCTAGATGGACGCGCTTATTTTCAAGATGGACGCGAATTCAATAAGAACCGATGTGAAATCTTATTTCAAGAACCAGAATCAAGAAAACAGATTCTGTTATCAGAACCAAATCTGTTTTGATTGATCCCAACGACTATAACTTTTTTTCTATATAAAGAGGGATCAAAGGAACACTTTCAATAAGAATATCGATCATATCACAATACATCAGAATCACACGAAATAAATTTGAAAGATCAATTGTGAAAATTATTCATCATCTTTCTTGAGCTTATTGTGAAAAGAGTGTTTCGTTCTCATAAATGCTTCAATTTGTTTATCTAACTATTGATAGTTTGGGAATCAATCTTTTTGTAAGAACATTGAGGGTGAGGTATCCCTAAGGAAGAACATTGAGGCTCTTCACAAGAGTGTGGTATCTCGAGGTGAAGGAGTGCTTTTTGGTGTACAGGTTTTTCAAGCTACCTAGAAAAGCTTGTGTGTTAGTGTGTGAAATCCCACAAGTGGAGTGGGGACTGGATGCAGGTCCCAATGGTGGTGACTGAACCAAGATAAATCTGGTTATATGGTATCTCTATACTTAAACTCTTTTACTTTCTGTTTATGAACAAGAACCTGTGATTTTGATATTTAAAGTTCAATATAATTTCTGTTCTTGATCTGTATAAACTGTATTGAAACCTGAGTCTGATTGTAATCAAGTCAGTGTTATTTGTGTTCAAAACTGAGTTGATCAAAACCATTCTTGATTGCTGAAACTCAACTAATTACTGAAACTGAAACTTGCAAGTTTGTTCTTGATTGTTAATGCTTGTATCTAAAATTTGCATAACTTGTTCTTAATCTTTAAAGGTTTAATAAGTTTCCATATTTTGTTATTATTGAATTTTTGAACCGGAACCTATTCCGAATTAATTCTGAATCAGTCTTTCTTATCCTCATCATCTTCCAATTCAATATTTTATATAAATCCTTCATTGATTTTGTAAAAGATCCCGAGGCCACAAATCTGCAACTCTGATTTGAAAAGAAGTTTTAAGAGGGAAATAATTTTTGAAAACTCAATTCACCCCCCCCCCCCCCCCCTCTTGAGTCGTTGAAGCCAAAACAACAATTGGTATCAGAGCTAAACTCTTAAGTTTGGCTTAACAGCTATAAGAGTATGGCTTTCAATGACTGTTTGAATGAAGGGGCTTCCCTTGCACGTCCTCCTGCCTTCAATGGATCTGAGTATATCTATTGGAAGGAAAGAATGGTAATCTTTTTTGAGGCAGCAGGTGTTGACATATGGGATGCAGTAGAAAATGGACCATTTGTCCCCTCTACTATAGATGCTAATGGTGCTCCAAGAAATACACCTAAAACTGAATGGAATGAGGATGATAAGAAAAGAGTTCAATATAATGCACGTGCTAAGAATATTATAACATCTACTTTAAGCTGTGATGAGTTTTTCATGGTTTCAAATTCCAAATCAGGAAAGGAGATGTAGGATACATTGCAAGTAACACATGAAGGAACCACATATGTCAAAAGAGCAAGAATGAACACCCTCACACATGAGTATGAGTTATTTCGCATGAATTGAGGAGAACCAATGGAGGTTATTGATGTGCGCTGCGGATGCGCGCGCGTGCTATTCCGGCAAGTGTACCGGATTGCCGTCAAGTAATAAAAGATATCGAACCCACAGAGACTGTGTTCTCGAATCGCAATCGGTTTTCGAATCGATTAGATCTGGACTTTTTAGAGGGTTTTGAAAAAGGTTTGAATTTGAAATTAAAAGATAGATAAGCAGAAAACAAATGTTTTTGGGATTTTCGATTTAAACGGATTCCTAGGGATTTGGGTTACCTTTGAGGCTGTTTATGTTGCTAATCTGATCTACCTTTGTTGATTACCGAAATTGCCTTGAAGGCGAGTTTATCCTCTGATAGCTTGAGCTCCCTCTCGGGTTACAAAAGCCGTGCCCAATTGACCCGACCCCTACTCTCGTGGTAGTCGATCCCAGATTGGACCCTTTGCGTTCCGTGACAACTCGTTGCTCCTCGAGGGACGGCTTCTAACTCTCGTGATTTCAGTCCCAAGTCTGACTTCTATAGGTCCGACACCTAAGTTCACCGCTAGGTTCCTCCTTAGAATGTCTCAGTCATGCAAATAACCTAAGTTCACCGCTAGGTTCCTCCTTGGATCATCCACATCTCACAAACCAGTGGCCGCCGGGCTTTACGAGTGAAACACCCTAGAAATCCTAAGTTCACCGCTAGGTTCCTCCTTAGAACGTCTACGTCACGCAAATAAACGGTTGCCGAAATTTATGAGTGATTAACACACTAGAAATCAGATCTAAAACAATAACGAAATCAACAACGATTTTACATCAAATCAACAACATTTACAAAACTCGGGCAGAGCCCTAGTCCCTAGAAACTAAGCTACTACTCCAGTCTTGCCATGGAGATGACAAGCTGGGTTGACAACATAATAGAAAATACAAAAATCAGAGAAGAGAAGAGAAGAGGAGAAGAGAGATCTATGCCTAAGTCCTAGTTGTTATGGATGTGATCCTCCTCCTCCAATGTATGTTGTGTCTTCAGATCTGATGCCTTGATCCTTATTTATAGAAATGGGGAAGTTAGAGTCCCAAACCAACTCAAAATCTGATCTATTTCGGTTTCTTCAGGTCCAAGTAATGCGCGTCACGGCCGTGATGGCCATCACGGCCAGGCCGTGACGGTCTCTGCTTCTGGTTGCTCTACGAAATTCCAGTCTCTCGCGAGGCGAGCCTATGCTCGCGTCGCGAGCCCTCTGTTTCATGGCCGTGTTCTGAATCACGGCTGGGCCGTGATGTGCTCTGACTTGTGGTGGTTTTGGGTCACGGCCGTGATGGCTATCACGACCAGGCCGTGACAGACTCTGACTTCAGCCTTTGTTCCTTTTCAGTTTTGCTCGATCATGGCCGTGATGGACATCACGGCTAGGCCGTGATGAGCTCTGTTTGGTTCATTTTCTTCAGTTTTAAAGCTCCATCTTCATCCAAACTCCATCATGGTTGATCTTGAGCATTTCACCCTTGATATCTGCAAAACAACACACGAAAACCGCCTTACCCGTTCCAAAGGAAAATTAACCTAAAATCTAATTAAAAATGCCTAAACTACATGAAAAAATGCATGCAAAATGATAGACAAAGATGATGTGGAATCACACTCATCAGTTATGCAAAAGAGATTCACACACATTGTAAATCAATTGGCTTCACTTGGAAAGACAATCTCCAATGATGATCAAGTTAACAAAGTCATGAGATGCTTGAGCAGGGAATGGCAACCTAAAGTCCCTGCAATCTCAGAATCAAGAGGCCTCTCATCAATGACCATTGCCACATTGTTTGGAAAACTACAAGAACATGAATTAGAGTTGAACAGACTAAATGAGAGTGAAGAAACTGATAAAAGAAAGAAGGGATTGGCTCTGAAATCACAAGTCAAAGAAGTAGAAGACAGTGATGATGATAATACAGAACAAGAGGCAGAATCTGAAGAAGAGATGAGAATGCTAGTTAGAAAATTCAAGAACTTACTAAAGTAGAAAGGCAACTTCAAAAGAAAGCCTCTACTTTTCCTAAAAGAAATTTCAGCAAAGGTGACAGCTCTTCCAACAACATCACATGCTATGAATGTGGAAAGATTAGCCACATGAAGTTTGAATGTCCAAAGCTGCAAAAGAAGGACAAAACTGAAAAATTTGACTCAAATGTCAAGAAGTGGAAAAAGACAAGAAAGTCCTACATTGCTTGGGATGATAATGATCTATAATCCACTGAAGAATCTGAATCTGAGGAGGCAAACCTGTGTTTTATGGCCAGCAATCATAGTGATTTAGAAAGTGAAGTAAGTTATAATTATCAACCTTCTTATGATGAATTGTAAAATGCTTTTGAAGAACTTCATAAAGAATCCATTAGACTTGCTAGATTGCTAATTAAGTCTAAGAAAACCATCACATGCCTAGAGGAGAAAACTTCTGTTTTAAACAAAGAGGTAGATGAATTAAAAATAGAAAATTGTGCTTTAAAAGAAAAACTAGTTACTGTTTTAGATGCATCTATATGTGATAAATGTCCTAAGTTGGAGAAACATATAAATCATTTGAATGGTGATCTATCTAGAATTACCAGTGATAAAGAAATATTGAATGCATCTAGCTGTACATTGACTAAAGAGGTTGAAAAACTGAAAAATGACCTAGCAAGATTCACAAATGGTAGAGATAACTTGAATGCTTTGTTAGGACAGTAAAAATATGTTTATGGTAAGGCTGGAATAGGCTATAAACCCCAGATACATGAGAAATCTTTCAAGAAATTTTTTGATGCACCTAAGACATCAAGCACACCATTTGTTAAATGCAATTTTTGTGCTAGAAAAGGTCACACAGCTTCTACATGTCAATACAGAAAATCAGCATACAATAAATCTAAGTATATATGGGTTCCTAAAGGAACTATTGCTGCAACTAACTCAAAAGGACCAAAACAGATTTGGGTACCTAAAACACAAACATGATTATGTTTTTTAGGTGTGTTGGAAAGCCAAGAATGTGAAATGGTACCTTGACAGTGGCTGTTCCAAGCACATGACTGGAGACAAAACCAAGATCATCTCCTTTACCCCTAAGTCAAGTGGTAGTGTTACCTATGGAGACAACAATAAAGGGAGAATACTTGGCATTGGCAACATTGGAAGTTACTCGACAACAATTATTGAGGATGTACTATATGTTGAGGGACTGAAACACAACCTATTAAGTATCAGTCAACTATGTGACAAAGGCTTCAACGTAAAATTCAATTCCAATAGTTGCTTAATAGAAAATCAGCATGATGAAAATTTGAAATTAATTGGACATAGGACAGATAACATCTATATGCTTGATTTAGATAATATCTCTTCAAATACTGCATGCTGTCTTATTTCAAAAGAAGAAGAGAAATGGCTTTGACATAGAAGAATTGCACACATGAACAACTTGAATAAACTGATTCGTAAAGATCTTGTAGTTGGCTTGCCTAAACTGAAATTTGTGAAAGATGGATTATGTGATGCATGTCAAAAAGGAAAGCAAGTTAAGGTCTCTTTTAAACCAAAGAACATTGTTTCAACAACTAGACCCTTGCAACTTTTACACATGGATTTATTTGGTCCATCTAGAACCAAAAGCTTTGCTGGTAACTCGCATGCATTGGTAATAGTAGATGATTACTCTAGATATACATGGACATATTTTTTTATCTCATAAGAGTGATTCATTTACTGCATTTAAGAAAATGGCCAAAATTGTGCAAAATGAAAAGGACGTGAAAATTGTTTCTATAAGAAGTGATCATGGGGGAGAATTTCAAAATGAAGTGTTTGAAAACTTTTGTGATGAGCATGTCATTCAACATGATTTTTCTGCTCCTAGAACTCCATAACAAAATGGAGTAGTGGAAAGAAAGAATAGATCATTAGAGGAGATAGCAAGAACTATGTTGAACTACTCTAGTTTGCCAAAATATTTTTGGGCAGATGCTATCAATACAGCCTGCTATGTTCTAAATAGAGTCTTGATAAGACCAATCTTAAAGAAAACCCCTTATGAGCTTTATGTAGGAAGAAAACCAAACATAGCGCATCTTCATGTTTTTGGTTGCAAATTCTTTGTTCTTAACAATGGAAAGAATAATCTTGGAAAATTTGATGCAAAGGTTGATGAAGGAATTTTTCTAGGTTACTCTCTATCTAGTAAATCATTTAGAATATATAATAAGAGAACACAAACTATTGAGGAATCTGTGCATGTGACATTTGATGAGTCTAACCCCAAAAGGTTAGGAAAGGATTCTGTTATTGATGATCTTGCAGATTCAATTGAGAAAACTCTCCTAGAAGAGAAACAGGACAATGAAGAAGATGAAAGCTTAAAGAATGAATTGCTGTAGCAGGAGCAAACAGAACAACACCCTGACCTACCAAAGGAATGGAGGACTGTCAGAAATCATCCAATTGATAACATAATTAGTGAAATTACAAAAGGGGTAACTACTAGACAATCTCTTAAAAATGCTTGTAATCATATGGCATTGGTGTCTCAAGTAGAACCTAAGAACATAGATGATGCTATAATTGATGAACACTGGATGATGGCTATGCAAGATGAGTTAAACCAGTTTGAAAGAAATCAATTTTGGAAACTAGTGCCTAAACCCAAGAACTGTCAAGTAATAGGTACAAAATGGGATTTTAGGAATAAACTAGATGAAAATGGTATAATTGTAAGAAACAAGGCTAAATTGGTAGCCAAAGGGTATAACCAAGTAGAAGGCATAGATTATGATGAAACATATGCACCAGTAGCAAGATTAGAAGCTATAAGAATGCTACTTGCTTATGCTTGCATAATGGGATTTAAATTGTATCAAATGGATGTTAAGAGTGCTTTCTTAAATGGATTTATACAAGAGGAAGTGTATGTTGGTCAACCACCTGGTTTTGAGAATAATGAATTGCCTAACCATGTTTATAAACTGTCTAAAGCACTATATGGCTTAAAGCAAGCTCCTAGAGCTTGGTATGAAAGGTTAAGTAATTTTCTCATAGAAAAAGGATTTAAAAGAGGTAAAGTTGACACAACTTTGTTCATTAAGAAAAAGGCACACAACATTTTACTTGTACAAATATATGTGGATGATATAATTTTTGGTGCCACTAATGAGCATTAGTGCAATAAGTTTGCAATTCTTATGCAGAGTGAGTTTGAAATGTCAATGATGGGTGAGCTGAACTTTTTCCTTGGACTGCAAATAAAGCAAACTAAAAATGGATTCTTTGTTATCCAAACCAAGTACTGCAATGAGTTGATCAAGAAGTTTGGCATGGAAAATGCTAAGGAGATGGCTACTCCAATGAGTACCTCCAGTTATTTGGACAAGGATGAGAAAGGTAAACCTGTTGATGTTTCTAAATTCAGAGGTATGATAGGCTCACTACTTTATCTTACTGCTAGTAGGCCAGATATCATGTTTAGTGTATGCATGTGTGCTAGGTATCAAGCAAATCCAAAAGAATCGCACTTAACAGCAGTTAAAAGGACAATTAAGTATCTGTTAGGAACAAAAGACATGGGATTATGGTATCCCAAGGGAGCTACATGTACTTTAACTATTCAAACTCTGATTTTGCTGGTTGTAAACTAGATAGAAAGAGTACTAGTGGAACTTGCCATTTACTAAGAAACTCATTAGTATCGTGGTTCAGTAAGAAACAATCTAGTGTGGCTTAATCCACTGTAGAGGCTGAATATGTAGCAGCTGGTAGCTGTTGTGCACATATTTTATGGATGAAACAACAATTAGTTGATTACGGTGTGCAACTAAACCAAGTTCCTATTAGATGTGACAATACAAGTGCAATTAACCTAACTAAGAATCCCATAATGCACTCTAGAACTAAACACATAAAAATCAGACATCATTTCATTAGAAACCATATTCAAAGTAGAGAAATTGAGATTGAATATGTTGATACAACTAAACAACTTGCTGATATTTTTACCAAGCCCTTGAACAAGGAAAGTTTCTTTGTCATTAGAAGAGAATTGGGCATAATTGATCAATCCTATATCTAATCTTTATCCCTCTATCATGAACAATTTTATATGCTATGTTTGAATGTTTAAATGCTTACCTTCTTTATTACTTTGAATGTTTCTTTTCTTTAACTTTTCGATAATGCCAAAAGGGGGAGGAAAAAGTATGATATAGATAAAAGGAATAATAACAAATTATACATGCATATGTTGAGGTGGAGCTAATAAGCTTACATGATTAAATGGGAGTAAATCAAATTCTGCTCTGTTAATATTTTTATGCTCTGATATACTTCTGCTCTGACTGCTCTGATACCATGATATAAATCTGTCAAAAACACTTAGCGTCTGCTACACTTATACTCTGATCTTATAATTTGTTAAAAGATTTGTCATAATCAAAAAGGGGGAGATTGTAAGAACTCAATGACTTAGAGATTTTGATATATGACAAATACAACTTAATGTGTATGCAAGTGTTTTAGTGTCAAATTTTAAAGACAAGTATCAAGCAGTGATCAACAAGTTCATTAAGCGAATTAAAGGAAAATGTTCAAGGAATAACTTGAAGAAATGAAAAGAGCTACATGGAGGAATCAAAGAGCAAAGACAAAGATCAAGGAATCGTCAAGACACAAGCTTAACGGAGAAATTAGATTTAAGTCTTAGATGATTTGTAAGAGATGAAATCTCTTATTCACAAATAGCTCATTTGAAAAGATGCATGAAAGAAAATCATTTTTCATAACCTGCATTAAAAGGAATAAGTTTTCGTTAATGAAAATTATTTTTGGAAATAAGACTTTTTGAAATCGAAGCGCTCCTCCAACACTGAAGTAATAGAAGCGCTCGTCCAATACTGAAGTAATAGAAGCGCCCGTCCAACACTGAAGTAATAGAAGTGCCCGTCCACTGAAGTAACAGAAGTGCTCGTCCAACACTAAAGTGATACAAGCGCTCGTCCACTAAAGTAACACAAGCGCTCGTCCACTAAAGTGACAGAAGTGCTCGACCACTAAAGTGACAGAAGCGCTCGTCCACTAAAGTGACAGAAGCGCTCGTCCACTAAAGTGACAGAAGCGCTCGTCCACTAAAGTGACACAAGCGCTCGTCCACTAAAGTGACAGAAGGTCTCGTCCACACAAGTCTTTGGACTTGCTAAGTCCTTAATGTGGAGCTCGTCTATTAGCTCGTCTGATGTAAAGTCTTAATTCAAAATGGCTAGATGGACGCGCTTATTTTCAAGATGGACGCAAATTCTATAAGAACCGATGTGAAATCTTATTTCAAGAACCAGAATCAAGAAAACAGATTCTGTTATCAGAACCAAATCTGTTTTGATCGATCCCGATGACTATAACTTGTTTTCTACTGTTATTGATCCCACACAAAATCAATTTGAAAGATCAATTGTGAAAATCATTTATCATCTTTCTTGAGCTTATTGTGAAAAGAGTGTTTCGTTCTCATAAGTGCTTCAATTTGTTTATCTGACTATTGAGAGTTTAGGAATCAGTCTTTTTGTACTTTTCGATTGTAAAGAGAGAGGGAGTCTCTCTGAGTGATTAGGGTGAGGTATCCCTAAGGAAGAACATTGAGGCTCTACACAAGAGTGTGGTATCTCGAGGTGAAGGAGTGCTCTATGGTGTAAAGGTTTTTCAAGCTACCTGGAAAAGCTTGCGTGTTAATGTGTGAAATCCCACAGGTGGAGTGGGGACTGGATGTAGGTCACAGTGGTGGTGACTGAACAAGGATAAATCTGGTTGTGTGGTGATGGTTCTCGAATCCGCAAGTGAACAACTTCGTCGTCAAGTAATAAAAAGATCGAACCCACAGGGGCCGTGATCTCAAATAATAATTAATTATTAAATCAATTAAACTAGACTATAAAAAGATAAAGATTTGGAAAAGATTTGATTTTTGAATCAAGTTGAAAATCAAATTTAAGTTGCAATTAAAACAAAATCAAGAACAAAATAGGAAAGTAGATCAAATCTGAGATTTCAAAATATCAAAAGGGATTCCCAGGAATTGGGTTACCAACAAGACTGCTCATGTTACTAAATTGACTACCCTTCTTGTTAATTATCGAAATTTGCTTTGAAAGTGAGTTTATCCTAAATAAGTTAATGTTCCCTCTCTAGATACAAGAATCGTACCTAAATAAACCAACCCCTACTCTCGTGGTAATTGTATTTAAATTGAACCCATTAAGATTCGTGACAATTCAATGAAACCTCGAAGGACCACTTCTAACTCTTGTGATTTAAGTCCTAAGTTCGATCCCTATATATCCAATACCTAAGTTCACCACTAGGTTCATCCTTAGAGTATCTATGACATGCAAATAAGTGCACACCAGATTCACAAGTAATTCATGCAATAGGAATTAAATCGAAAGCGAATTGAAATTAACAAGAAGTAAAATGTCAATTCATAACACAAAACAAGTCTTGGGCATAGCCCCAACCCCTAGAAATAAAAACAACTACTCAAGCATTGCCATGTTCATAGCAAGCTTGATTAACAAAAGCATAAAAGAAAACCTAAGAGAAGAGAAGAAATTGGAGAAGAAGAGAAATCCTAGTTTTTGCCTAAGGTAGCAGCCCAAATGATCCTATTTTCGAGCCTAATTGCTCTATTTATAGAGCAGGGTAACTTGAATCCCAAACAATTACAAAATCATATCAAATCAGGTTTTAAAATTCCAGATATTACGCGTCACGGTCATGATGGCTGCCACGGCAAGGCCGTGACAGATTCTGTCTTGGAAACTTGGCATTGATGACCTGTCACGGTCATGATGGCCATCACGGCCTGGCCGTGACAGGTTCTGACTTCTTCGTTCTTTTCTTTTCAGTCTTGCTCGATCATGGCCGTGATGGCTGTCACGGCTAGGCCGTGATGGGCTCTGTTTGGCTCATTTTTCTTACTTTTCAAGCTCCATCTTTATGCAAGCTCTATCATGGTTGATCTTGAACATTTTAATCTTCAATTCCTGCACAACAACACCACAAAACCGCCTTACCCGTTCCAAGGTGAAAACTAACAAAAATCAAATTAAAAATGCCTATACTACATGAAAATGCATGCAATATGATAAAGAAATATGAGGTGTAATCACACTCATCAAACTACCCTAAGCTTAAGATTTTGCTTGTCCTCAAGCAATAACCAAGGTCATAGAAGATAAACAATCAGAGCATGGGCAGTGAACCAAGAATCCGAATAACAAATCCAAGTAACATGAACATCCAATAAGAAGCCAAGAGACAATCAATTTCAAGTCCAATTATAAGATTAGGTTCCCTAAATTCATACCTCTCACTAATTCGGGCACTCTTCTCACCTCACTCAAGTTTTTAGGGACATTTGACAATTCACTCAATTTCCTCAAGGAAGGTACCCTACCATAAGCTTGACTATTAACTAAATCTCTATTTTATTAATGAAAACACATAAGAATCAAGAGGTATTTTATTTTCGTTGTAATGGGGCCATGGGGTTAATTGTTAGGTGGGTAAATCAACAAAGGGAAAATTCAAGAAGGCTAAACAAAATATCAAACAATGCAAAGCATGACAACCTTCTAAAATACCTTTTTGGGCTTTAATTCACTTTTCCACCTTTATTTTTTTTTTAATTTTATTTCTCACTTTCTTTTTCTCATCCCCTTCTCCATTTTTTTAATTTTATTCTTATTTTTTTCAATTTAGAGAAGGGGAGATTTCCAACTTAAGAGAATTATTTTTCTAACTTTTTCATCCCACAATTTATTTTTCAAACCACATTTTTACCCTTTTTGCAATACTTTAAAAGGTGTCATACCGAGCATCATTCATCAAAATAAATCAAGGTACCAAGAAAATTATTTTATTCTTTTAGGCTCAAAACTAGGCAACTAAGGGGTAGCATTTAATCAGTCAAAGCTCAAAAGACCAGAAAAATACCTAGTGCCTCAATCATTTTCAAATATGTTTTCAAAAAGATTTAAGTTTCAAAACGGTTTCAAGTCAAGTTCTAGAAAACACAATCCAAGAGGAATAAAACACTCAATCACAAAGAATGGGGTAGATTTAGTGAGTACCCCTTTTAGGCTCAAAAAATCTCACATTTAGTAGTTTAAAATCAATGAGAAACACAAATCTAAGGAACCATATGCTAATTATCAACTATCAGAAGATCATCTCAAGCATTTTTATTTTTAGCCTATCACAAGAATACAAAAATTGGGTTCAAAAAATCACTGTCTCAATTCATTTGGCGCAAAGTTCTCACAATTGGATGCATACTCTAAGCAAGGGGCAATCTAATCACGTGATTATACAAAACTATGCCTATATGAATGCAACATGAAAAATGCAAAAATTCAAAAAAAAAAAAAGCAAAAATACCCCTACCCCAAGCTTAAAAACTTACATTGTCCCCAATGTAAATAATCAAGTTGGAGGGAGGAGAAAAATGGAACAACTCACCGAGGTGGTGGAGGGTGTTGGCTCAAATGCCAGTCATAGAGCTATTGGAAGATGTGTCACGGCCGTGACATTCATCACGAGTAGGCCGTGACCAGTTTTGGTGTCAAGCAAGTCCCCATCACAGGCGTGATATACATCACGAATGGGTCGTGATCAATTCGGGTCTATAAGAGCTGGCCTCTCACGGCTGTGACTTCCATCACAGCTAGGCCGTGATACATTCTGATCTTTTGGGTCCTTCTCATCACACCCGTGAGGGATATCACGGCTAAGCCGTGTTCCTTTCTAATCTTCAGCTGTTGGCTAATCACGGCCGTGACCCCCGTCACGGCTAGGGCGTGATCAATTCTGACTTTATTTTTCCATGCCTTTTTGCTCTTCCTGCCTTCATAACCTGAAAATACTTGGCAAAACCATCAATTAGTGATCTTTCTTCTCTTAGTCTTCTCAAATTATTCAAAGACAAAATTCAAAAACAAATTGAAAAGGGAAAGAAAACTTGGGTTGCCTCCCAAGAAGGCTTTTTTACGGTCTTAAGCTTGACCATACTCCATTCGATCAACCGGGATCAGCCGGGCTTGGAAGTGCAAAAATGCCTCTCTTCCAATGAATTCCATCAAAGAGCCTATTTTGTTTATATGGCCACATGCGCTTTCACTTTGCTCTTTTCACTCTGAGTTTCATGGCTTTACTTCCTTCCGGCTGAAGTTTTAACTTCACATGTTGAGTAGCTCCGATTTCATCATTATTTGGTGCATCATTTGTCATGCAAAGTTTTGGAGTTGCTTCCATGTTAAGCTCTTCCTTCACCTTTGGAGGCATTATCTCAATCCTGCATACATGACTCTCAAAAGGAGGGTTGTTATATGAGTTAGTCAAATCAAAATCCACCCTACATTCCTCTACATTCAAGGAGAGCTTATAATTTTTATATCTATTATTGCTTCAGCTGTGGCCAAGAATGGCTTTCCTAGAATGATAGAGAATTTAGAATTCTCGTTCACGTCCAACACCATGAAATCGGTAGGAATGAAAAATTTCCCTACCTTTATGGGAACATTCTCTAGTATGCCTAGAGGAGTTTTAGTTGAGCCATCCGCAAATTGTAAAGAGGACTTGGATGGACTCAATTCCTTGGTTCCTAACCTCTCAAAGATGGTATGTGGCATCAAACTCACACTAGCCCCTAAGTCACATAAGGCTTGGTCTATTTTCACTTCTCCAATTGAGCAAGCAATAGAGAAACTTCTTGGATCTTTTAGTTTAGGAGGCATAGTAGTTTTTATCATGGCATCATGCTCCTCAATTAAGCTCTTAGTTTCTTTTTCTACTTGCTTTTTCTTGACCAGCCTTTGTGGGAAAGGTATTGGGGGTTGGTAAGGTGGTGGAGGGACATACATTGGCTCTAGCTCTTCATGTTCACTCATGTCCTCCTCACATTCCACATCTTTTTCAACTACCCCAAGCTTATCATCCCTTAAGTATATAGCATTACAGTGCTCATTGGGATTAACTTCGGGTTATCCTGGAAACGTACCCTTAGTTCTAGAATATGTACTAGCTTGTTGGGCAATCTGAGTTTCCAACATCTTATTATGGATGGCTAAGTTATATACCTTAGATATTAACTCTTTTATTGCCTCATTGACTGCCCTACCTTGTTGCCTAAACTCTTCATTTTGCTTTGTTTGAGTTTCAACAAAATTTTCCAAAAGAGACTCTAGTTTAGACTTTCGTACCTGAAGATACCCCGATGTGGGTTTCCTATTACCTTGGCCTTCTTGGAATTCATGGTCCAACGTGTTGTTGTAGTTCCCATAGGAGAGATAAGGGCTATTCTTCCTCACTTGGTTGTAAGGATTTGGAGGAGCAAAGTTTGGCAACTTCGGGTTCGTGTCAAAGAAGTTGTGACAAGAGTTCACTTGTTCCCCCGAAGCACCGGATCCAGGAGTAATACCATGTGGGTACTCCATTATGTCATGTCCCTGCATTCCATAAATCTCACAAACAACATTAGTAGAACCTATTGAACTCACATTAGCCTTTTCAAGCTTATCAAAGCATTTATTCAATGAGTCAAATTTAGACATAATTAGATCAGCGCTATTCATTTCAAACTTACCCCCCAAAAGCTTTCTCGGGTTATTACCTCTTTTCGAACCCCATTGGTGATAGTTGGTGGCTACGTTTTCAATGATATTGAACGCTTCAGTCAGAGGTCTATTCATAAAGGCTCCACCAGCTGCGGAGTCAAGTGACACCTTCGAAGAGTAATCCAATCCGTTGTAGAAGGTATGCACTAACAACCACCTCTCGAGCCCATGATGTGGCCAAGACTCTAGCAATCCTTTGTAACGATCCCAAGCTTCGAATAAGCATTCTCCGTCCTTTTGGAAGAAGCCGGTGATCTGAGTTCGTAGGTAAGCAGTCTTGGATGGAGGGAAGAATTTCTCCAAGAATGCATGCTCCAGTTGGTCCCAAGTTGACAAAGTATTAGCGGGCACTTGCTTCAACCAAGCTTTTGCCTTTACAGTCAGAGAGGAGGGGAATAACCTCAAGATCAATCGGGGCACCATGAATTCTTATTACATCGGTGAACTCCAAGAATGTCTCCACATAATCAGTCAGGTCCTCCGAGGGTAATCCTCCAAATTGATTTTGCCTAATCATGCCAATTAACAGGCGGTATAGTGTAGTTCTCCGCCTCAATTTCTGGCGTAGCAATCCCAATTCGCAAACCCTTAGCATTTGGGGTTGCGTAGTCCTTCAGTGGTTTGGTATCCGGTAGATTCGTCATGAGTGGAATGGGAATCAACCTCTCTCTCTCTCTCTTTGTCTTTGTAGTCTCCCACGTCTTCTAAAGGTCCTTTCGATCTCGGGGTCAACTTCAACAAGATTTCCAAGACTTTGGGATCTTTTCATAAAAGAGAAAAATACCTGCAAGGAGATATAGATACTCTAGAAAAAGAAAAAAGAGATAAATGAAAACAGAGAAAAAATTAATATATATATATATATATATATATATATATAAAAGGTCTAGAAAAATCAATTTAAAAATTAAATTGAGATTCAAGAAAGCACAGTCCCCGATAACGGCGCCTAAAACTTGATGGTTTTCGAATCCGCAAGTGAACGGCTTCGTCGTCAAGTAATAAAAAGATCGACCACACAGGGACCGTGATCTCAAATAACAATTAATTATTAAATCCATTAAACTGGACTATAAAAAGATAAAGATTTGGAAAAGATTGGATTTTTGAATCAAGTAGCAAATCAAATTTAAGTTGCAATTAAAACGAAGTCAAGAACAAAATAGGAAAGTAGATCAAATCTGAGATTTCAAAATATCAAAAGGGATTCTCAGGAATTGGGTTACCAACAAGACTGCTCATGTTACTAAATTGACCACCCCTCTTGTTAATTATCGAAATTTGCTTTGAAGGTGAGTTTATCCTAAATAAGTTAATGTTCCCTCTCGGGATATAAGAATCGTGCTCGATTAAACCAACCCCTACTCTCGTGGTAATTGAATTTAAATCGAACCCTTTAAGCTTTGTGACAACTCAATGAACCCTCGAAGGACCGCTTCTAACTCTCGTGATTTAAGTCCTAAGTTTGATTCCTATAGATCCGTACCTAAGTTCACCACTAGGTTCCTCCTTAGAGTATCTATGACATGCAAATAAGTGCGCACCAGATTCACAAGTAATTCATGCAATAGGAATTAAATCGAAAGCGAATTGAAATTAACAAGAAGTAAAACGTCAATTCATAACACAAAGCGAGTCTTGGGCATAGCCCCAATCCCTAGAAATAAAAACAACTACTCAAACATTGTCATGTTCATATCAAGCTTGATTAACAAAAGCATAAAAGAAAACCTAAGAGAAGAGAAGAAATTGGAGAAGAAGAGAAATCCTAGTTTTTGTCTAAGGTAGCAGCCCAAGTGATCCTATTTTCGAGCCTAATTGCTCTATTTATAAAGCAGGGTAACTTCAATCCCAAGCAATTACAAAATCAGATCAAATCAGGTTTTAAAATTCCAGATATTGCGTGTCACGGCAGTGATGGCTGTCACGGCCAGACCGTGACAGATTCTGTCTTGGAAAACTTGGCATTGATGGCCTGTCACGACCGTGACAGGTTCTGACTTCTTCATTCTTTTATTTTCAGTCTTGCTCGATCATGGCCGTGATGGTTGTCACGGCTAGGCCGTGATGGGCTCTGTTTGGCTCATTTTTCTTGTTTTTCAAGCTCCATCTTCATGCAAGCTCCATCATGGTTGATCTTGAACATTTTAATCTTCAATTCCTGCACAACAACACCACAAAACTGCCTTACCCGTTCCAAGGTAAAAACTAACAAAAATCAAATTAAAAATGCCTAATCTACATGAAAATGCATGCAATATGATAAAGAAATATGAGGTCTAATCACACTCATCATGTGGTATCTCTAAACTTAAACTCTTTTACTTTCTGTTTATGATCAATAACCTGTGATTTTGATGTTTAAAGTTAAATATAATTTCTGTTCTTGATCTGTATAAACTGTATTGAAACCTGAGTCTGATTGTAATCAAGTCAGTGTTATCTGTGTTCAAAACTGAGTTGATCAAAACCATTCTTGATTGCTGAAACTGAACTAATTACTGAAACTGAAACCTACAAGTTTGTTCTTGATTGTTAATGCTTGTATATGAAACTTGCATAACTTGTTCTTAATCTTTAAAGGTTTAATCAGTTTCCGTATTTTGTTATTATTGAGTTTTTGAACCCGAACCTATTCTGAATTAATTCTGAATCAATATTTCTTATCCTCATCATCTTCTAATTCAAGATTTTATATAAACCCTTCATTGATTTTGTAAAAGATCCTGAGGTCACAAATCCGCAACTCTGATTTGAAAAGTTTTGTGAAAAGTTTTAAGAGGGAAATAATTTTTGAAAACTCAATTCACCCCCCCTCTTGCGTCATTGAAGCCAAAACAACAAGCTCCGACATGAAGTTTTGGCTCAACAGCCCATTCCCTCTCTCAGGCAGTAGGGTTGACCCGATTACAACAAGAGAAATTCCAAGATCTCCTTCACCACAGCCGAGCACGCCCACCACCTCCATGGCAAAACCCTTCGTTCTCCAAAACTTTCACTCCACTGTCACGGTTAAACACAGACCCTCCACAGTTGCGACCCCTGCTGCCACTCCTTCCGGCCCCTCCTAAGCCTTGATTCAAACATCTTTCTGAGGAGGAAATGGCGGATCGATAAGAAAAGGGACTTTGTTTTAACTGTGACCAAAAGTTCTCCTGAAGTCATCGGTGCAAAGGGCATTTTTTGCTACTTGTGGCAGAGGAGGATGATGACCCCTCCATTGAAGATTCGGGCCCCAGAGACTTTAAGGGCCACGGGTCATATTAACCAACACCAAGTCCACATTCTAGTTGATGGGGGCGGTACCCACAACTTCATAAAAGCAGCAAAGGTCATCGAATTGGGCTTAGCACAGAGCCCAACTCCTCTACTGAAGGTCTTAGTAGGAAGTGGGGAGGAACTACGATGCTCTAGGGTATGCAAGGCAGTCCAACTAGTGATTCAAGGTAATATTTTTACTGTAGACCTATTTGTCTTGGACATGAGTGGGTCTGTTGTGGTACTGGGTGCCCAATGGTTGAAATAACTTAGCCCAGTATTAATGGATTACCAGTCTTTGACAATGAAATTTTTAGTTGGGCCAAATTTTATTGAACTAAAGGGAAACACTGGGGGTCCTTCCAACACCTATCACCTACCACCAACTCCAAAAACTCTTGTTGGGGGACCAAGCGGCCCAATTCTTTTCACTAAGGGCATTCGACCACAACAATACCAACACACCCGAGCCTTACCAATTAAAACACCCTAACCCCAAAGTGCAACAGCTTCTACTACAATACCAACCTCTCTTCGCCAAACCTAACCACATGCCTCCCATGAGATTTTCTGATCATTCTATCCCTCTGCTACCCAACTCCACCACTGTAAACGTTCGACCATACCGCTACCCTCATGCCCAGAAATTGGAGATTGAGTCAGAAGTCAGTAAGCTCCTTGCTAATAGGTGGATCCAACCCAGTAACAGCCCCTTCTCGTTGTCGGTCCTACTCTTGAAGAAAAAGGATGGCTCCTGGCAAATGTGCGTGGATTATCGAGCCTTGAATGCTCTAACTATCAAGGACCGATTTCCATTGATGACAATAGATGAACTTCTTGACGAGTTGGAACCAGCTAGGGTGTTTTCCAAATTGGACCTCACCTCCGGGTTTCATCAGATTCGCCTCAATCTAGCAGATACTCCCAAGATTGCCTTCCGCACTCACGAGGGGCATTACGAGTATCGGGTCATGCCTTTCGGCCCTTGCAATGCCCTGACAACCTTTCAGGCAACCATGAATGATATATTTTGGCCTCTACTGCGCAAGATAGTAATCATCTTATTCGACGATATACTAGTTTACAATGCCTCGCTTGAATTACATCTGAAACATTTGGCTCAAGTATTTTCAGTCTTAACTCAACACCGATTCTATTTGAAGCCTAAAAAATGCTCATTTTGTCTGAATCGGGTAGCTTATTTGGGTCACATTGTGGAGAATGGTACAGTCACTCCGAATCCTGCCAAGATCAAAGCCATTATGGAGTGACCGGTTCCTACTTCAGTCAAACGGTTGTACGGTTTCTTGGGGCTATCTAGATTACAGGAAGTTCATACGAAATTATGCTGCCATTGCCCAACCATTGACCAATTTGCTCAAGAAGGGGAATTTTAATTGGTCTCCTGAAGCCCAAGGGTCTCTGGAAGCTCTCAAACTTGCCATGGTTACTGCCCCGGTGTTAGCTTTGCCAAATTTTTCTGAAACTTTCATTGTATAGACAGATGCATCAGGATTTGCTATGGGAGTTGTGTTACTTCAATCAGGTCACCCAATCACTTATTTTAGCAACGTATTCTGTCCTAAGCTATCCAGAGCATCTACATATATAAGAGAACTTCATGCCATTACTTGTGCGGTTAAGCATTGGTGCCAATATTTGTTGGGTAACTTCTTCATCATACAAACAGATCACAAGAGTTTGAAGGAGATGCTCTCCCAAGTGATTCAAACCCCAGAGCAATAGCATTACCTCTCCAAATTATTGGGGTATCATTAAAAAATTCAGTATAAGTCCAGAAGAGCCAACATTGTAGCAAAGGGAGACGATTCGCTATGCATGCTTTCAAATGAACATGTTTCATAAGAACTTCCATGAAGTTGAGGGCGTAAAACTAAAACTTAACATGTTATATGCTTCCTTTTCTGATATTTCGTTACAAAATGCTAGCAAAGATGTAAACAAGAAAACATGCATCTTAGCTAGAAATTTGTTAAAGTAGTGTTATAAAATAGTATACATTGTTAAGCTTTAGTTTCATGCTCTCGACTTCGTGGGAAAGTTCTTGAGAAGCATATTCAATCAAAAGTATGCATTTTGAACCATCTCCTCAACATATTCATCGATTAAGATCTCTACAGAAGTTTGAAAACAAAATGGGGGCCCTAGGAGAATGAACCTATGCAATAAATGACCCTGATATAAGAATTTTGTTGGAGAAGCATAGACCATCAAAAATGAACTTTGTACTCTTGGAATTAATCATTCATCGTGGCCATTTATTTCATAGGTGCATTATCTTAGGGCCCATTTGCTTTTCAAGCTTTTGTGGAGATCTTCATTGATCAATATGTTGGTGAGACTATTCGCAATGCATGCTTTCAATTGTACATGTTTATCAAGAATCTCATGAAGTTGAGGGCCTGTAACTAAAACTTAACATGGTATAAGCTTTCTTTTCTGATATTTCGTTGCAAAATTCTAGCAAAGATGTAAACAAGAAAACGTGCATCTTAGCTAGAAATTTGTAAAGTAGTGCTAGAAAAAAGTATACATTGTTAAGTTTTAGTTTTAGGCTCTTGACTTCGTGAGAAAGTTCTTGAGAAGCATATTCAATAAAAAAGTATGCATTTTGAACCCTCCCCTCAACATATTCATCGATTAAGATCTCCACAGAAGTTTGAAAACAAAATGGGGGCCCTAGGCGGATGAACCAATGCAACAAGTGACCATAATATAAGAATTTTGTAGGAGAAGCACATACCATCAAAAATTAACTTTGTACTCTTCGAATTAATCATTCTGCAGCCACTCTAGTCAAATAACATGTAGGAAAAACTTTACAACATTGGGGCATGTAGAATGATATTTAACAATCCACGTTGTCTAGCTAGCTTCAAATACTTCGAAGGATGTAAGATGAAGATTGAATTCTTTGGAATGTCTTGGTGTATTCTTGACAAATCTAACCCTATTAGCCCATGGTCTTTTAGGTTTGGAAGGCAAAAAATGGAAGGAACTTTGATGGTACAATTCATTGCAAGCACGGGGAATGTTATGAGATGAAGGCATGATTTGCATTTAGATGTGAAGGTTCTAGACTTTTCTTCTCACAACACATTTGATACCCATGAACTAGGCAAAGATGAATCATACCGTTGATTTGATAAGTTTAGTAAGAAATCTTGGATAGATGAATTGTGAAGGTGAAGAAATACTACATTCACAAAGTTCACAAACTGAGCCATCATTTTCTTTTCCGTCTTCCTCTTCCCTTGGAACAAATGATAATCTTCTAGATATATATGATTTTTTTGTGTTTATTGGGTCCTAATTGTGCTAATTGGTTGAGTTTTGTCCTTAAGTTTAGGTTTTAATCATGTTTTATGTATTTTAATCTTTTTAGTTTATCTAATAGTAATTTTACTTGTTTATGTTTGTAGGAAATAATAGAGATTGAATCATGAAGAATTAAGAAATTAAAGCTTTGCAAATCAAATTGGGATAAGTTTGAGCATTGGGCAAATGGAACTTGATGAGGCCCATAGCAAAAGGACAATCCCCTTGAACATGGTCATTAAATACTTGATGTTGAAGCAGGGAGACGACGTATATTGGAGAAAAATAGAAGAGCTGCACGTGTTGTGCTCTCTTGTGCACAACATTATAGAGTTTTTCCTTCTCTCTTTCTCCCTATTATATTTTATTTTAGGCTTTAGCATCCGTAGCTAAGTTCCTTTTTAGTTAAGGTTTTGGTATAATCCTTTTATGATGATGTTTTAATTTACTTTTTTTTATAAACAAAAAGTATATTGAAGAGAGTATAAGGGATACTCTAACTCATATACAAGAGTAACTTTAATTCGGTAGGCACACGGTAAATATAGTACTACCAAAGAGCCAGGATTAGTTTTACAATATCCTAAACCCAGCTGAGACACCTAAAAACAAAAAGTATCCTGGTAACGTGCTTTTACATATTATATATCACTAGATTATGACCCGCGCATTGTGCGGTTATAATTTTATTTTAAAATTTTAGTGTTAAAAAGGGAATAAATTGACGATAAATGAGATGGTGCAACTCATTTTATTATATGGTGTTACTCCTCAGTGGAAGGTTTTTGTCTGCTGATGAATCTTACGTTTGTGGTCTACTTCTGAAGGTGTTGATGATTGGTTTTCTTGGGTTTAAGGGTGAAGGACTTCTGAGCGGGTAAGAGTTGACGAGGTGTGATACATAAGACATAAAGTTGGTTTTTTATTTATTTTATATATAAGCAAATGTATATAGAAGAGGATACATCGGGTACTCAATCCAAATACAAATAACATAAAAAAAAAAGAAACAACATTGTGAAAAGAAGCTAAATGTTCAACCAAAAACAACAGTGAACCACCTAGACTAACTTAAAAAGGTAGTAACAGAACAACATTGTTGAATAGCTGATTAGTTATCAACCCGACGAAAAGAGAAGTCCTCTAGTACTGACGCATAAAAGGACTGGCAAACCACCAATTGCGTAAGTGCATAGGATGCAGCCCAAGTACAAGCAGCAGGATAAAACCAAAGCAACAATAAGGGAGAAGATAGATAAGACCTGAAGCAAATCAGGTTCAGACACCGAAACTGAATTGGGTTTGAGGATCAGCAAACCAGGACATAAAAAGTTGTTTAGTTTATTTATAATCAGTTATGACTTTTTTTTTTTTCTTTTTACTGATTTTGCATGGTACTTCTTAATTGCTCCGTATGGTTCGGGGATTGGGGTTGTTTGGATTGTATTTTTGACATAAAAATGTAGTTGTTCTCTCTGTACTTTGATTTTTTAGCTTCTCTTGAGCATATCTTGTGACTTGTGTTAAGGTTGAGCCTTTTCTCTTTAACAAATTGTTTAGCTTTTCTAAATAAACTAAAGAAAAAATTCTGAACAGAGTTAAGACACACACTATAAGGGATAACAAATATTAAATAACTCCTAATTCAGCCAGAAATTGTCAAATACGTTTTTACTACTATCATATCTTCTTAAAGGAGTGCAAACTTCGAAATGAACTACATCACACATGTTATTGTTAGTAACTATCATATGACATGTAATAACATAATTTCTTTTTCTTTTTTTCTTCTTCATAAAAACATCAATAGTTACAATCATCATCATATTTGTAGAACTGAAATATATTTAAAAAATTCGATGCATCGACCAATAGATATTATTCATCAGTTTAAACCTTAAGTTATTCAACTTATAAGCCTTGTGTTTTGAGGCTTATATTTGCATTGTAGAAGTATAGATATGACATGGAACACGAGTACAATACAAAAAAGGTATAGAGATACAACAAATTTAAAAAACCAAAAGGCACAATTAACATGACTTTAATAAAATATATAAATTAACATAGAATATAGATCTTAAATCAAAAGAGATAAATGATCTTAACAATAACAGTATGCATCTTAATATTACAGATTGTTGGGTAATAAACCCCCCAATATAGAGGAGCAGCATTATTCAAGAATGAAATGGGAGGATGCCAACAATGATATTGAATTATTGATAGCATGATATACTTGTAGAATAAAAGAGCATTTGAACAAAAAAATAATGCTATAATTGCAAGAACGCTTAGAAATGTTGTTCATGAAATTATTTATAAGCCCACACACTTGTGACAGAAAGGACTTACAGGCCCTTTGTCCGTGACATACAACGATTTGTCTGTGTCGCACTGTTTAACATTGTTGGAGGACTTCGTCGGTGGCGACGCTACGCAGCGGGGGTAGGAGATATTGTTGATGACCCATTGACATTCATTCCGCGATGGCAGCGATGACGAGGAAGAAGGGGTTATAACGCCATCGTTCCTAATCCGCCACGCAACATAGATCCTTCATGGCAGCCTCGTACAAGGGCCGCCACCACGCACAACTGAACTTCCATCGCCATCCATCTCATGACTCTTTGTCCCTTCGAGCGCCGGTCTTCTTTTATAAACACATAGAGGCAGAAAAAAATTTGTGTTGCTATTGTGAACGCAGAGAGTAACGTAACGCATGGAGACACTCAGATTGGCCGCCAGACGCCGTTTGGCCATTTCACATAACTTAGAGTGGCCGTCGGACGGTGATGCGTCATTTCACATCACGTAAGAACAGATTTGGTGTCGCGCCTTGCCTCACGACGGCGTGTCGGAAAGATGGTTTTGGCAGTGCGGTGTAGTATTACCTTGATGGGTCTTCATCTGCTTCTCCCCGGATGCCGCCATTTGTGCCTTTGCCAACGTTTCTGTGGTGCCACGAAAAGATGGATTTCACTATTTGCCTCGCGACGGCGCCTCGGAAAGATGGATTTTGCGGTGGGCTTATTTCCTTGACGGGTCTTCATCTGCTTCTCCCTAGACGCCGTCGTTTGTGCCGTTGTCGACGTTTCTATGGAGACAATTCTCAAATGTGTTTTTTTGTTATGGGGTGTTTATTAGGGTGTTATGTATCTGGTGGGGTGGGTTTGTGCTTTGTGGGTTCTTTCCAAAAGAGAGGGCAAGGAATTGCAAGAGAGAGCCACGTAAGGTGACCAGCATACGTGGAAGAATTTGGCTTAGGTGGGATTAGGAAGGATGATGTGTCGCATGATTATATTTAGGGTGAATTTTAATATATTATAAATAGATTCCCTGACCGGAATTGTATAAGAGTAGGCCACTTCCAGAAAGAGAAACACCACAATCAATAATCGCAGAATGGTCTTGTTTAGGAAGGCAAATTGAACATCATAGCAACAGCAGCAAAAGCTTTAAATCAGTGACCAAGAAACCTTTATACCAGAATTTGGAGTTAAACACTCACAGGCAGAAGCTGAACATAGCTGCATTTTGGAATAACTGAGATGAAAAAATAAGATATAATAGAACATATAAAAATAGCAGCAGCATATAGGTTCCTTCAATTCACCAAGCTGCATACATAGCACAAAGGTAAGAGACTTAAACCATGAAATAAGGTTCCCACATCCCTCTAAGCACATGATTTCATACATTCCAAGGGAGATGTACACCAATCCTAAAAGCAATACCTGCTACCTCTGCCTCTAAATTGAAACCACTTCCAAGCTCTTACCTTGATCAAGACTAAAAGTTGTACAACATCAAACAATTCTTGGTTGAATATGATACCATTTCTAAAGAGCCAAATAGACCATGAAGTAGAGAACCATATAATCATCCATATAATCCAAATAATGTAATCAAGCTCAATCAAAATAATGTAATCAACCTATAGCAGACAATTAATTCAGAGAAGCAACTGAATCCACATTTTTTTTATAAGCAAAAATATATTGTTAATTGCGTACAAGGGGTACTTTAACCCATATTCAAGAGCAATAATAATACAACAAGCCTTATGTAAATACCATACTACCTCCGGTGAGCATAGTGGGATGAGCGAGGAAGAGTGGGACGAGCTTTGTTCTCTGGTGAGCACGGTGAGGGACGGAGGGAGGAGGTGATGGAGGGTGAGAGGAGGTGAGGGAGAGTGTAAAGACTGGGTGAGAGTGAGAAGGAGAAGTGAAAATGAAATAGGGAAGATGACGTTGGATCAATTTCCATCCCTAGAAATGGGTAAATGGTTGATTCATAATTTAATCATATGCATAATTGGAGGGTAACGTCTAGAATGAAGCATTTAAATATATGGTATATATATAAAGTATTTGAAACAACCATTGGATTTATTGATAGCTTAATCAACGCTTCAAACTAATTGGTCCAAAAAAAATTGTTAGAAAATTTAAATTAAAGGATCCTTTTACCCTCACCCCACCAGTGTCAGCTCTCCCTTCTCACTCTCTCAGAAGAATATATTATCGTCCACAAGCCCAGCCACCGTCGCCTTCCACCTCGTTGTTCATGCCCTCCTCCATCGTCGGAGCATGCGACAGTTCTCTCTCTCTCTGCCATAACCCTAGATTGCGATGTCTTGTTGTCTAAGAACACCTCTCGCCGCTGAAATCTCCGAACAACGTTTCAATACCTCCGTCGTCGTCTCGGCCAAAATCGAAGTCTTTGACGTCCTCTTCCTCCTCCTCTTTGTCGTCAACTTCATCGTCATCGTCTTGCAGGCCTACCAGCAGTATAAAAAGAGAGGTTCTCCTCTCTGTTACCTACACTATTTTGTTTCTTCACAAGAGAGGTGGTGGTGAGGTGATCGAGAGGGTCGAGGGGTGGCGGAGGAGGCCGGTCGAGCGGTGCTGTGATACCCTCTACCACGCATACATGTAAAAGCATATAAAGGATAAAGATAAAGGAAAACATACTTCATTTATCAAAAGAAAATAAAACAATGAGCAGAGACTACCACATTGTAACAAGTTCAAAACACGGAAATAGCATGACATATACATAACATGGTTTTCAAAAGAAACATAAGCATGTAAACGAACCCAACCCCGATGTCACATTACAGAGCTGGTATAACCAATCTGATAAACAATCCAGATAACAAACTAAACTAAACATGAAGTAACTAATAAAACTGGAAATCCTAACTACGAGTCGCGGCTCCTCGGAGTCACTCCTCAACTGACCACGCACCGTCCACTGCATAAAAGATACATGCAAGAAACACAAAGATAGGTAGTAAGAAACATGTATACGAATATAATGGGAAGGAAGCAGTTAGGAAGTACATCAAGCAAGCATGTTATAACAAACAGCAACATCATGGCGATCATAATTATATAATATGTATGCTATGCAATGCAGTTCTACTCCACTCCACTACTATGCATTTGGATCCAACTAACTTAGGATGCCAACTTCGGGGTTACATCTCCACATTGGCCAATAAGCACCAACGCCGGGGGAACTCTGCCCCTAGGATAGCCGACACACCTTACTCTCAGGTACGCCATCGCGGTTGCGCAGGACCCCGTAGTCTCGGATGATATCACCGCTGATAGCCAGATCATCTTACTCTCGGACAACCTCCCATATGTCGTAAAACCTCCCATCAACATCTCCAATGCATGAATGCATGACAAACAGCACACAGCCACAATCACCACCTCCGCTTGGGCCCATAGGCTACCTAAGTTTCACCACCATCATCACCTCGATCACTAGGCTATCGAGGATTACCGTTTCCCGTTTCCTCGTTAAGTCTTTTAAGCATCAACAACACTCTGGCCATTAAGCACCAGAGCTTAACACCTTGACCATTACGTATCAAGGTCCCATTGAAGCGGACACTAGGCTACCAAGGTACAACAACTCATCACTTGGGGTGGACACTATGTGACACCCTTCTACCCCGTATGTTATGGAGCATAAAAAGATAGATATAAATAAAATAAAAACATGCACTCACTAGATAAATTAAAAACCTTCGCCCACGGGTAGAAAAGTCCCACATGTACGAGTTCATAAAAAGGCGGAATTATAAAACCAAGTTAAAACAACGATAAACCTAAAGCATGAACAAGCCAACCCCGATGTCACAATTCAGAGTTGGTACAACCGTTCCAGAAATATCCTCGGAATACAACTGAACAAAACTAACTAGACAAAAGGTAAGAGCCCTAACTATGAGTGGTGGCTCCTCAGAGTCACTCCTCTCTGGGCTGCTCACCTTTCTCTGCAATGAGCCAATCAGGCCAAACAAACAAGAAGAAAGAGGGGAGTAAGAATCATGTAAACATATTCGGCAAGGAGATAGGAAGCAAAGTAAACAAACAAACATAGCATCATATAGCATACATCAACATGTAAACATCGTAACATCAGTCATCATCAACATCGTCATAACAAGTATGCTATGCAGTGCAATGCAACACTACTGCGCTACTCCAACAATGCATGGGGATCCAACTAAATCAGGATGAATGACTTCGGAGTTACATATCTGTATTGGTCATAAAGCACCAACACCGGAAGTTCACCAAACCTTGGGTGAATCCCATGGATAGCCAACGCATCAAACCATGGACGCCTCATCATGGGGGGCCGCAGTCACCAAACCATCGGGTGACCTACCGTGGATGACCAGATCACCGTACTCTCGGGCGATCTCCCTTATGTCGAACCTCCCCCTCAACCATCAACTCCAATGCTCTATGCATGGCAAACAACAACAAACAACAACCACCTCCTTTGCTTGGGCCAAAAAGCTCCCAAGACTTCAACATCAACTCAACGTAACCTTAGACCCAAACGGCAGGGTCAAGGCTCCCTTGGCCAATAAGCACCAAAGTGCAACTCATCAACACCTCGACCAATAAGCATCGAGGTCACTTTGCCCAATAAGCACCAAAGTTATCAACGTGCGGTAATCCAATGGATACCGACTTAACCATCTCATCATCTCTAATTATCTTTGATCACTATTAACCAAGTTGTCTAATATTTATCTTTGATTAGCTATATCAACTTATCATCATTGGGGAAGGTTGGGGTTAGGAACCCCTTTAAGTCCTTTAATTCCATCTCTGGCTGTTAGGGGAACACGGGCGTGCTTATCCCCTGCACGGCCATGCTGGTCACATAAGTGAAGCAAGGTTGTGCTTCCATTCATGCACGGTCGTGCTCAGCAACACGGTCATGCTTCCTCTGCTGCATGACCATGCTTAATGTGGGTCATTTTCTAGAATTCAAACTGGGAGCATGGACATGCTTCCTGTTCAATACGACTGTGCTTAATGCACAGCAGTACTGTTCAGGGCGGAATCTGATACCGAGTTCTTAGCCAATTTTTAGGTTTTTTAATCCATTAATCCTAGGTCATCTTAACAACATATTTTAGAATCGAAAACTCATCATCAACATCAACCAATCAACATCGTATACACAACAATAGTCATCATATCATCACATTCATAAGGTAACCATCATAAACATTAAGGACATATATGAACATGAGTATGAAGCATACAACATAAACATCAACACAGCTAGAGCATATTATCACATAAACATATGAAGTATATAAACATCATATAGGCATACAAACTGACAATACCGGGGTTATAGGAACCCATTTACCTTACACTACCCCCAGTGCCTAATGTAAACACTACCCTCCTCCCAATACCTGGATTGAAAGTAGCTCTAACAACAGCCAAACAACAAACTGGTCCCTTCCCTTCGAGCGGCTCAAAACGAATCCAAGCCTTGGAATAACATAAACACAAACTATCAAGAAACTGATGAAACAGGGCTTCCTAAAGGTCTCCAATACTCAAGAAACTGAATGAGTTTGATGGAAATAGGGAACGAAACAGTGTAGCCGCAATAGGGTTAGCAGCCAACACAGATAGGGTTAAAAACGTAACCCTCGGTTTATGTGACAAAATATATAGACTATGCACGAAGCACGATCATGCTCCTCCCGAGCACGGTCGTGCTGGACTTAGCATCAGCGAGACGCAGTCCGCACATTGAGCATGGGCGTGCTCACTATTGAACACGGGCATGCTCAACTTAAAATCAGAAACACGCTTCTGACTTTAAGCACGGGCGTGCGGGCTAATGAGCACGGTCGTGCTCATCTACCAAAAAGGGACTTTTAAGCTGAAATCCCTCCTCACCCTTAGTCAACAACTTAACTTAACCAAACCAACTTAAACAGTCAAACAAGCTTAAAAGAAAAGCACTTACGAAAAACAGGGTGTTACAATTCCACCCCCTTATAAAAATTTCGTCCTCGAAATTTCTATATACCTCAAATGAAAAGGTGCAGGTACGCATCCACCATCTTGCTTTCCAGCTCCCAGGTAGCACTTTCCTCAGTAGCCCTACTCCAAACTACTTTGACCAAAGGAATCTCCTTACCTCTTAGCTGCTTCACCCGCCAATCCTCTACTCGAAGGGGTAACACCTCAAACGTCAAGTTCTCTTTCAATTGTATTATGTCGGGTACTATCACGTGACTAGGGTCATGGATATACTTTGAGTTGAGACACATGAAAAACATTATGGAGATTTGACGAGAATGGTGGTAAGGCTATCTGGTAGGCAACTTCACCAACTCTTTTGAGGATTTGGTAAGGACCAATGAATCTCGGAGTAAGTTTTCTCGCTTTCATCAGTACTCTACCAACCCCCGTCGTCGGGGTAACTCTCAAGAATACATGATCGTCTTCCTGGAATTCAAGTGCCTTCCTCCTTTTATCATGGTAGCTCTTTTAGCTACTCTGTGCAACTCTCATGTTTTCCTGAACCATCCTGATCTTCTCTGTTGTTTCCTGGACTATCGCTGGTCCTAGCACCACATTATCACTAGGCTCATTCCAATACAAGGGTGTCCTACATCTCCTTCCGTAAAGAGCCTCATAAGGTGCCATCCCAATGCTGGAATGGAAGCTGTTGTTGTAGGTGAACTCTATCAGGGGGAAAAACTTGTCCCAACTACTAGACTGCACTAGCACACAAACCCTCAACAAGTCCTCTAAGGACTGGATGGTCCTTTTAGATTGACCATCAGTCTGTGGGTGATAAGCTGAACTAAGCCTAGGCTTTGTCCCTAAAGCATGCTGCAAACTCTCCCAGAACCTAAAGGTAAACCTCGGATCTCTATCTGATACTATGCTAGAGGGTACACCATGAAGCCTAACTATCTCCTTGATGTACAGCTTAGCCAACTTCTCTAAAGGATACTCCATGTTCATAGGGATAAAATGGGCAGATTAGTCAATCTATCCACAACAACCGATATAGCCTCAAAACCAGCTATAGTCATAGGGAGTCTAGACACAAAATCCATGGAGACACTATCCCATTTCCATTCTGGGACACTCAAAGTTTGAAACTTACCTGAAGGATTTTGGTGTTCTATCTTGGCCTTCTGACAAACTAGGCACGCATACACAAACTCGGTCACATCCTTTTTCATCATAGGCCACCAAAACATCTTCTTAAGGTCCTGATACATCTTGGTGGCACCTGGGTGCACACTCAGTCCACTCCTATGTCCTTCCTCAAGGATCAACTTTCTAAGCTCAGGAACATCCGGTATGCACACTCTATCTTTAAACCTTAAGACACCATCACTGTCATCCTTAAAACTAAGGTCTCTACCCTGAGCAAGCAACTCTCGCTGGTTTAAAAGGAAATTGTCTAACTTCTGACCCTCTCTAATCTGATCCATCAAGCTGTTGGTAACCTTCAAGGTACCAAGCCTGATACTCTTAAGGGTAAACTCGCAAGCTAGACTAAGGTCTCTAAACTCCTCAATCAGATCTATCTCCCTAACCATCAAAGCGGAGATATGCAAGGTTTTCCTACTCAAGGCATTGGCCACCACATTGGCCTTTCCTGGGTGATAGGTCAGCTCGAAGTCATAATCCTTTAAGAACTCCATCCACCTACGCTGCCTCATATTCAACTCCTTCTGATCAAAGAAATACCTCAAACTCTTATGATCACTAAAAACTTCAAACCTCGCTCCATAAAGGTAATGCCACCAGATCTTTAAGGCAAATACCACAGCTCCTAGCTCTAGGTCATGGTAGGGTAGTTCTTCTCATGGGTTTTCAATTGCCTAGAAGCAAACTACCTTACCATTCTACATCAACACACCGCCTAACCCTTGCTTAGAAGCATCGCATTAAAGTACGAAGGGTTCACTAGGATCTGGCAAAACTAACACTGGTGTTGATGTCAACCTATCCTTAAGGGTTTGGAAACTCTCTTCACATTTAGAGCCCCACACAAACAACTGTCCCTTCTTAGTGAGACGGGTTAAGGGTAAAGCTATCTTAGAGAAAACTTCTATAAACCTTCTGTAATACCCGGCTAACCCTAAGAAGCTCCTAATCTTGGTTACTGATTTCGGCGCTTCCCACTGGAGCACCGTCTCTACCTTAGCTGGGTCCACTACTATGCCACCCTTAGAGATGACATGTCCTAAGAAGCTCACTTTGTCTAACCAGAATTCACACTTAGACAACTTAGCGTACAACTATTTTTCCTTAAGGGTCTGTAAAACAACCCTCAGGTGTTCCACATGTTCCTCATTGCCCTTGGAGTACACTAAGATGTCATCTATGAACACCATCACAAACTTATCCAAGTAAGGGTGAAAGGTCTTGTTCATGTAGTCCATGAACACCGCAGGAGCATTGGTCATACCGAAGGGCATAACCAAGTACTCGTAGTGACCATATCGCGTTCTGAACGCTGTCTTCGGGATGTCCTCAAACTTAACCCGAATCTGATGGTACCCTGACCTCAAATCTATCTTATAAAAGACGCAAGCTCCCATCAACTGGTCCATGAGATCATCAATCCTAGGGAGGGGATATTGATTCTTTATGGTCACCTTGTTGATCTGGTGCGACGCACTTGCTACACCTCATGGGTCTAGAGGCATTAGAGAACCCGCCCCTAAACCTATCCTACAAAACCGTGGCTTCTTGCTACTCTGCTTGAAGTCCCTTCCGGTCGGAGCATAACGTTGTTTACCTTTGTCTCTCTGATCAGTCCTCTTACCGCTCTGGCTATCCGATCCTCTGGAACTGGCAACCTTGAACTGACTAGCATCCTCATAAATCCTGCACTTGTTGACCAGAACTGGGAAGACTCTGATCTCCTGGTAGCTGATCGCTTGCTTGATCTCGGGGTTAAGTCCAGCCTCGAACTTAACGCACTTGGAACGCTCATCTACAGTATGCTGGTACAGAGAGCAATACCTCGCCAACTCCTCAAACTTGGCAGCATATTCACCAACAGACATAGCTCCCTGCCTCAGAGCCAAGAATTCCATCTCCTTCTTGTCCTTGATGTCTGTCAGAAAGTACTTCTCCAGAAACCTCTTCCTGAACTCAACCCATGTAACCGCCGTGCCCTCAGCCTGCATCCTCTGCTTACAGCTTTCCAACCAATGCTCAGCCTCCTCAGTCAGCATGAAGGTAGCAAAGATGAGCTTCTGCTAATCATTGTAATCCATCACTCGGAAGATCTTCTCAGTCTCCCTCAACCATAGCAACGCTCCTTCCGGATCATACGCTCCCTTGAACAATGGAGGGTTGTTCCTCTGGAGCTTATCCAGTCCCTGGAACTCAGCTGTCCCACCATTGTTGTTGTTATGGTTGACCTGTCCGATAGCATTGGCAAGAAGTGCCAACGCGTTTGTAATTACCCGATCGTTGCGTCCTCTACCTGCCATGAGTTCCTGTACACGTCCAACGCAACTCTTAGATACAGAAACTTAAATGGGTAAAAGCTACAGGCAACTAACTTAAAGCTTCATTGTCTATAACAAGTATTGACAATCCAAACAAGAGCACACAACAGACTCATACCACGGCCTGATAGGACAGACATGCTCTGATACCACTAAATGTGACACCCTTCTACCCCGCATATTATGGTGCATAAAAAGATAGATATAAATAAAATAAAAGCATGTATTCACTGGATAAATTAAAACCTTCGCCCACGGGTAGTAAAGTTCCATATGAACGAGTTCATAAAAACGCGGAAAATAAAAAACCAAGTTAAAACAACTATAAACCTAAAGTATAAACAACCCAACCCCGATGTCACAATTCAGAGTTGGTACAACCATTCCGGAAATATCCTGGGAATACAACTGAACAAAACTAACTAGACAAAAGTTAAAAGCCCTAACTATGAGTGGTGGCTCCTCAGAGTCACTCCTCTCCGGGCTGCTCACATCCTCTGCAATAAGCCAATCAGGCCAAACAAACAAGAAGAAAGAGGGGAGTAAGAATCATGTAAACTTATTTGCCAAGGATATAGGAAGTAAGGTAAACAAACAAACATAGCATCATATAGCATACATCAACATGTAAACATCGTAACATCAGACATCATCAACATCGTCATAACAAGTATGCTATGCAATGCAATGCAACACTACTTCGCTACTTCAACAATGCATATGGATCTAACTAACTCGGGATGAATGACTTCGGATTTACATATCCGTATTGGCCATAAAAGCACCAACATCGGCAGTTAACCAAACCTTGGGTGAACCACATGGATAGCCAACACATCAAACCGTGGATGCCTCATCACGGGGGGCCGCAGTCACCAAACCATCGGGTGACCTACCGTGGATGGCCAGATCATCGTACTCTCGGGAGATCTCCCCTACACTAGTGGAAAACATGTTTTTTGCATCGCAGATTCTACAGCAGTTTCATTGAAACCGTTGTAGAAAGTAGTGCGGTGGCATTTTTGTAATAAAATGGACTCTGAGAATAACTTTCTACAACGGTTGTATAAGGAACCGTTGTAGAAAGTAACACGGTGGCATTTTTGTAATAAAATGAACTTTTGGAATGACTTTCTACCACGGTTACTTTTTCAACCACTGTAGAAAGTAGGCTTTTGTACCACGGTTGCATTTTAAACTGATGTAGAAAGGTTAATTTCCAATAACAAGCTCCTTGCGCTAGAAACCCTTGTTGCATTTCATTCGTGCCCCTCAACGAGTCAGAGAACCCTATTCGGCTGCCATACGCCCGCACTCCGCCAAACTCTGTTCGACCGCCGTTCATTCGCGTCGTTCTCTGCCCTTCGCCCAAGCTCCGTTCGTCTGTCATTCGCCCAAGCCCAAGCTCTGTTCTCTGCCCTTCACCCAAGCTTTGTTCGCACGCACCGTTCTCTGCCCTCTTTGTCGCGCTGTCTCTACAATTCGTCAGGTTAGTGTTCTCTGTAAATTCCTTTTGCTGCTTGTGGTTAGGGTTCCATTCATGGTTGCTTGTGGTTAGGGTTCCATTCATGGTTAGGGTTCCATTCATGATTGTGTACAATAATCATCTCAAGGCATTCACAAATGTTATCAAATGTGGTTTCCCGAGTCTTTAATCCACCTTTATTTGGTGTGCAGTCAACATGTTTTTGGGTTGATGATGAGAACAACAAAAGAGGAACACACTAGCGAGACTGGCAGAAGAAAGTGAGTATGGCGTATATTGTGGACTATCTTTTATTTCCAACAATGTTGATAAACAATATTGTGATGACCATAGTTTCATAACCTGCACGAATGCTGAAGTGGACAGCATTTCCTATTGAATTTAGAATTCTTCCTTGCTCTTAGAAAGTACAGGTAATATTGGTAATGTGTAGATTGCTAAATATTTACATATATGATCAAATATCCCTTGGGAGAACTTAAAGGTTTTGAAAATGTTTGTGTTCAATGTGATTTATGGTACATTAAATGCATTTGTATTGATAAGCATTGCTCATGAAGCTAGTTAAGTTTTTCACTTCAATTGAGCTATAAGAGAAAAGGGAATATTAGAGCAAGTTAACAAAAACAGTTTCACTTTATTTCATCAGAGTTTTCTTTTCCCAAATGAAATGTTATTGTTCATGCACAATGATATTATGGTTTGTCTATAGAAAAGTCTGTTTAGTGTTGTTAACTTTAACCCAAAATTGGAAAAAAAAAATTCATAAGAAGTATGCTTCAACTGGTCTAGATAGCAATTAGGACATATCTTGCTGCCAACCCTCATATTAACACGTGATTCCATGATTTCTTTTATTCCTTGGTTATGAGTTGCTACAATTAATTAGGAATGTAAGATTGCTCTGAACTCTAAGTTCTTTGGATAATATTGGGCAATTTGAAAATTGGTCATTGTTTGTCTAAATGTTATATGATATGTAATGATGAACCAATGCTCTAATGTGATACTACATGTACAATATATATGTTTTAGATCAAATATGAAAATTTGTGAAAGAAGATGGTATACTAGCATGATGCATGAAGTAGGTGGCATGAATGTTCTTGAGGATATGGTGGTAGACGATTGTGTGTTACAAGAGAGTTAATTACAATGTTAGTATGTGTTCTGGTGATAGTCTTCTGTCAGGTTCCTATCTTCCTTCCCTGTGTTTCCTCTTCTGTCTGTCTTTCTAACTCTTCTTTGCTTCCTTGTTTTTCCATTTCTCATCTTTGGAGACAAAGTTGTCTTTCTGAGCAGTCAATGAATTATAATTATAGCCCTTGAAATGACACATCGAATAGCCTTTGACATATCTTCCTGAATCCTGATCCTTCTTTTTTGTTATCTGTGCTTCACAAATAATAATGAAATAATTAATCTTAATATAACAAATATATTTAAGTTGTTTCAAGTTCCAGCATTGGTGATAAGGGTGCACAACCAGCTGCTATTATCTTCTTGCAGTTTCAAATGATACTGTCTGATCCTTATCTAATATCTATTTGTGATTTTTACAATATTTCTTTTCCAACTATATTTCATATTATATTATTGTGTTATCACATAATATATTATATATTTTTTCTTAGATGAACTCAACGTTTATTTGCCATACAAGTTGTATCATAAATGTTTTGGTAGGTGAGAGAGTGTGATATATTGGCACATTCACAGAAAGGGATGACATTACAAGTGTAAAACTTAACACAAATCAAATCAGGGATGTCACACTTATCTTAGAAAATTTCACACGCTATCATACAAAAAAAGTAACATGATACAGATTAATTGTCTCCAGTGCATATCTCCAAATTGCATATCTCCATTGCATATCTCCAAGTTGCATGCCACATGACCGCAAGTCTATGTAAACTATTTTGCTAAAACAAGCCTCATCAAAGTGATGGTCTCTTACTTCATTGTGAATTTTGCTCTATATTGTAATGATATACAACCATTATATAGGAATTTTTCTATGTAGGAATGATATCATCAGTCGTAATGCTACAACCATTAGGAAGGTCTCCTTCAGTTGCTAAAGTTGTTTGATGGGATTGTAGTCCCAAATTTCTTGGCCTAGTTTCTTGTCCTTCTACCCCATACAGAGAGCATGAGATCAGAGAGTAAAAGAAATAGAGTTGTCCATGCTTGGTCCCTTTTTGAAATGTTAGACCTTATATATGATAATATTTATGTAGATGCTATGAAAACATATGTCTATTCGCCCAAAAAAACCTGACATATTTATAACTTTTACATTTAATGCATTCGTATATAAATTATGCTCATAGATATTGCCTATATCTACTTAGTCTATAATTTGTAGTCTAATCGACAACAAGGCAACTGGGAGTGTGGATATTTTGTCTTCAGACAAATGTTGACTATTGTCTTTGCCGGTATTACTGATCGATGGGCGGAGGTAATTAATAATGTTTTTAAGTACAATATATGTTTGTTTTACTCTATTTGCTAATATTGTTTATCTTATGTTATTTGAACTTCCAGAATTTCAACAATGCGGAACCATTCTCATATGATGAAATTGAGGACATCAAGAAGCGTTGGGAAAACTTCTTTCTTGATTATAATAAACCATTTGTATCTTAGTTGTATTTAGTTTGAAATTTATATAGGTTTCATGTTTTTGTTGATATAGCTAGATTAATTAGTACTGGTTAACTATATATATGGATATTGAAAATATATATATATATATATGAATGTTAATGTAAATTGTTGAGTTTTTGTTGATTTTGTGTTGTTGATGTGTACTTAAAACTGAATGAAAACGAGGAAAGGAAGTGAGGGAAGAAACAAATGATGTTTTTAAAAAAAATACAAGACTTTCTACATCGGTTGTGACCTTAAACGATGTAGAAAGTCCACAACGGTGACCAGGAAGCGCACTTTCTACAACGGTCGGTCAAACCAACTGATGTAGAAAGGTACATATCTACAACGGTTGGTCAACACAACCGATGTAGAAAGTCCACCCGAGTCCACAATTTTGATGTAGAAATCAAACTTTCTACAACGGTTGTGTCTTTCAATCGTTGTAGATATGTACTTTCTACATCGAGCGTATCTACAACGGTTGGTCAACCGTTTTAGAAAGCCTTTTTCAATCGTTGTAGAAAGGCTTTTTTCCACTAGTTCTATGTCAAACCTCCCCCTCAACCATCAACTCCAATGCTATATGCATGACAAACGACAACAAACAACAATCACCTCCTTTGCTTGGGCCAAAAAGCTCCCAAGACTTCAACATCAACTCAACGTAACCTTAGACCCAAAACACGTCGTGAATAGAACAAACGTATACAAATATATATATATATATATATATATATATATATATATATATATATGCATCATAATTTTTAAACAAACTCTAACCACTATAAGGTTACAAACGAAGCCTTCATCGATACAGGCTATTTCTACACACTAAGTTAGAAATACAAAGACATATACTAAATAGTAGTGAACGTCTAGAACCGTAACAAAAAGATAATGGCTCTCAGTATCCAGATAAACCGACGAATATCACTACCCCAAAACTATACCCTAAGCTAGTCTATACTAATGAAAACCATTAGGGAGATCATGTTGATCACCCCCTCCCAAAGCAGAACTATCCGATGAGGATGCTGCTACTCCTGCACCCTCGTCGGGTGAACCGTCGTCATCAACAGGTGGAACATCCTCAAGGATGTCCTCTATAAACTCTTCAGGATCCTCCTCAATCCCATCCTCTGGAAGCATCTCAACTGGAGGCTCATCAGGTACGACTATAGCTGGTGCAGCTATCAGTAAAGGCTGACCCAACTGATAATGAAACTCGATTTCTCCTTGATCCATCAAGTATTGTAGGTAAAGCCACAGCAGGGGTAGAGATACCTCTCAAGTCTCCATGACATGAGTCCTACGTTGAGGTCCTGCAGCTAATGTTCCAGTACCCTCGCGAGTGGGGCCAAAATAGGTGGCACTAGTCGCCCCGGGATTTATCTCCCAAGCGCCACCATGTGCCCTGTGCTCAAATGTAATGCTGCGGATCACCGAGTGTGCTAGGGGAATCATCAGATCCATCTAATCTCAGATATAAATGAAGGTACCACAAGTAGAGAATGACCAAGAAAACATTGCAAGAGTGAGAAACCAATATATGGATTTTACTCGACAACTACATGCTCGACACCACATAAAACACATACACCTATATCAACATAAGCATTCATAAGAAAATAGTTTATCAGTGGGTTTAACACCCCAAACGTCATCATGTGAAAAACTATGCATGAACACTTCATATTCGTCATCTAAATTCGCACTTAATCTCATGAGATATCCTAACACGTGGTGATCAGGCTCAATTGCCATACAAGGCAAAAAGGCACGCAGTCAAAGGCACGTAGCCAAAACCTATTGCACACTGTCCAACACCTAGGGCACAGTGATAAAAACATAAATGGGGTTTCATTATCCCAACCGGGACACAATGAAGAAAATCGTAGCATGAAATACCTGACGCCGCAAGGTAATCACACAAAACCGTGGGCACGTCTGCCAAATGCATGCAAAACACTTTGCTCTTAACACTTTTCTTTGTGTTCAATCTTTCTTTGTCGAAGCTCAAAATGGCTTACGACTAACATATTTTTAAACCTCTTTAATACTTGCATTAATAACACAGGACCTCAAAGTCCGAGTGCTCAATCACGACGCATCTCGACCGATGCACCAGTCATAGGTTCGTGGTAATAGAAAACATCTTAAATGTTTAAACACAGTATACACCATGTATACAGTAGACACCAGGTCTACAGGACCTCAAAGTCCAAAGGACCCTAAGTCCATAACAACAAAGAACCTTAGTACCCCGACGTCTCGGTTACTAAGTTCAACACCACTTTCAACACTGTTGAATTAATCTTGATTTCGAAAAATCTTTTCAAATGGGAAATTCTTAAATAAAACCTTTAAATACTAAACTTAGTTTTCACAAAGATGGGTCACTTGAGGTTTAAACTTACTTAAAATACGTACTGCCGTTTCAAAACACTTGTCGTCGATACTTTTCCAAATTGCCGTCAATTATCATTTTTAAAGCCTTTTAAGCCAAAACTTAGCTTTTTCCACTTAAATGATTTTCTAAAATCATAAATAAATTATTTTCAACATTTAATTTCATAAAATAATTGTTTTTAATATTACGGTATTTCTTAGTAAAAATTAGCAGTACAAAAATAATTTCACGGTTTCGCTCTCACTATGAATCATAGTTCACTCTTACAGCGATAAATCATTAAAATAATGATATTTTCCAAAATTCCTTATTTTTCCCAAATAAAAATTTCCATTAATATTATATTCCAATATTTTACTGTTAAAACATTGAATATAATTTATAAAGCTTCTTAAAGCTTTTATCCGATTAATTTAATTGGGCACTGACCACTATCAAGCTTCTCAAACAACAACCAACAATAATATCATAGAGATATTCCCAGGCAGATCATGCATCACAATACATCATAATTTAATTACAGATAAACAATTGAACGCAATTAAATCAACACAAATAAAAATATCATAACTTTAACAACTTAAATAAATACTAACAGATTAATAATTACATACAAACACAGGATAGCATACAGCCATCGACTATATCCTTCAGGTAATCCACTCTTACCTCTCGAAGAGTTCTCTGTGGATTAAAAGTATTTTGTCGGAAGTCCGGTTCTCACGTACACCGCAAATACACTTAACCTTCAATGATTACAACCAATCAATTACTAATCAAACAAATAAAAACATCAAAACCCTTCTAAATGGTCACGGCCCGAAAGGGGTTTTTTGTGACTAAAATTCCTAAACATGCCTAAATTATGGATTAATGATCCTTAACTAACTAAGATCATGGATTAGTAACTAAACAACAAGGTTAAGAATCAAAACTTCCTAACTCACAAACATCTAGGATTCGGTCATGACATGTTCATATGGCTAGGGATTTTGGTTTGATAAAACAACTTGGATTCAACAAGCATATATACTAACAAGATAATATGCAAGATCATTGATGAAAAACATGAACAAAATCTCCCCCAACCTAACCTATATAGGTTCGGCCATGGTGAGTATAAAAGGGAAGGAAATTTTAGATTTCAACATACTCTTGGATTTAGAACACATACATGATGACAAGAACATAGAAATTGATTTCAAAATCAAAGGATTTTTCTATGATTTTATATCATTTTCTAAAGACATGAACTCATAAGATGAACATGATGATTAAGGAATTGAAGCATGAAATAATTTGAAGAAACTATAACTAAAATATGATGAGGTTGAAGAATCACCTATTGGAAATTGAAAATGAGCAAGAAATCTTCAACCTCCTTCACAAACCAAGCTTCTTTGTGTGAGAGAAAAATAAGAACAAGCTAGAACACTTGAGAAGTTTTGAGAAAGTGTGAGGATATGTGAGAATGATCAAGAAGCCACTTGACTCATCAAGTTTATGAGCAAGCCATGGGCCTTGCGCATTTGGCTTGAGGAAATTCACTTGAGCCCACTTGGTTTTGATTCACAAAAATGCTTAAGACATAAACTTGACAAAGGAAACTTAAATGAATGAAATTGGCATCACGAAAAATAATTACATGGGCAAGAAATAGGACTTATGGCTGCAGTCCCCTTAATGGGCTTGGATGGAAAAAAAAATGGCCCAATTGACAAAGATAGCTTGAAGAATTCACTTTGGACTAAAAGGCGATTAAGAGAAAGTTAAAGGACTTAGGTGCAAAATCCTTAAAATTACATCTAACTCACGTGCTAACTTAAAAATTCCACATGTGTGACTCATCCACATGAATCATCTTAGAATCACAAGATAAATCCTTTATCTGCTTCCGGAAACTCCATAATTCGCTTCGTGGTTTACCCGATTGAGTATAACGCCCGTAAAACTTACATTATTTCACTTTTTATGAAATAATTCTAAAAATACACTATCGTAGGAAATAAAATAAACACCTTAAGTTTTTCATTCACGAATTAAAATTAGGTCTTCTGATCAGTATAAATATACTGCCAGTGAAATTCACGGGCCGGGTTTCGCTTGACTTTCCAACCTAAATTTTAATCGTATCTTTCTATGTTCAAGTAGAATTGAGTGGTAAACTCCGTTTATTTAGAATAATTTTATAAAACTCAGATAATCATATAAACATATTCATATGTATTATTGTTATTTAAAACAATGAAAAACAGGGTGTTACATTACTACCGCACTAAAAAAAAAATTCGTCCTCGAAATTACGTACCTGTAAACAAATCAGGATACTGTAACTTCATTTTGTCTTCCACTTCCTACGTTGCTTCTCCAGTCACATCATCCCAAATAACCTTGACCAATGAGATTTGTTTACCTCTAAGCTGCTTCGTCATCTTATCCGCAATTCATACAGGTAAAGTCTCATAAGACAAGTTTTCTTTTAGTTGTACTAAATCAGGTTCAATTACGTGAGATGGGTCATGAATTTACTTACTTAATTGTGAAACATGAAAAACATCGTGAAGATTGGAAAGAAAGGGTGGTAAAGAAATTTTATAGGCTACTGGACCTACACGACGAAGAATTTGGTATGGTCCAATGAATTTAGGAGTGAGTTTCTTGGATTTAATTACTCTGCCAACCCCAGCCGTTGTCTGCATTTTCTCCTGAATCATTTTCACCTTTTCCGTCGTTTGTTGCACGATATCTGGTCCTACCATTAAACTTGCACCATCCTAGTACCAACATAAAGGCGTTCTGCACTGTCGACCATACAAAGCTTCATAGGATGCCATTCCTATGCTCGAGTAAAAAACGTTATTGTAAGTGAATTCTATCAATGATAGATACTCATCCCAACTTCCAGTATTTTCCAGCACACAGGCTCTCAGCAAATCTTCAAGAGACTGAATCGTCCTCTCCGATTATCCATCCATTTGAGGATGATAAGCCAAACTCAATCTGAGTCTCGTTCCTAATGAATCTTGAAGGCTTTACCAAAACCTTGACGTAAATCTCATATCACGATCTGAGATAATACTCGCAGGTACCCCATGTAATCTGACAATTTCATCGATGTATAACTGGGTTAGTCTTTCCAATGGGTATTTCATATTAATTGGTAAAAAGTGAGCTGACATAGTCAGTTGATCAACTATTACCCATATAGAGTCATACCCTTTCCGAGTCTTTGGCAAACCTGACACGAAATCCATCGCAATACCGGCCATCCCATTTCCATTTTGGAATGTCTAAGGATTGTAGCATTACTGCCAGTCTTTGATGTTATACTTTAACCTTTTGACAAGTTAAACTTGAAGCTACAAATTCCATTACGTCTTTCTTCATGCCATATCTTAGTAGCTCCCGGATGTAAACTTAACTTACTCCTATGAGACTCTTCAAGAATTAGCTTTCTCAGCTCGGCATCGTTTGGTACGCAAATTCTTTCACCAAACCTTAAGATTCCATCATTTCCATCTTTAAATTCTGACACAACTCCTTGTCACACTAATTCTCTTTCTCCCTGTAGGTACCGATCACTTTCTTGCTTTTCTTTAATTTGTTCCATTAGTCCATTTGAAACAGTAATCATACCTAAACACACTTTTCCTGGGAATGTCTTAATGGTCAATCGCATATCTCGGAATTGTTCCAATAACTGTTGCTCTTTAACCATCATTATCGATATATGCATTGATTTCCTGCTCAAGGCATCCGCTACTACGTTTGCTTTTCCAGGGTGATACTGTAATTGGAAGTCGTAATCCTTTAGAAATTCCAACCAACGTCTCTACCTCATGTTAAGCTCCTTTTGATCGAATAGGTATTTCAAACTTTTATGGTCACTGAAAACATTAAAAGTCGCTCCATACAAATAATGTCTCCAGATTTTTAAAGCGAATACCACTGCTGCTAACTCCAAGTCATATGTAGGATAATTCCTTTCATGAATCTTCAACTATCTTGAAGCATAAGCCACGACTTTTCGGTCTTGCATTAATACACATCCTAACCCTTGATGTGAAGCATCACAATAAACCTCAAAAGGTTCATGAGGATCAGGTAGTATCAACACAGGTGAAGTAGTCAACCTTCGTTTTAACTCTTGAAAACTTCCTTCACATGCTTCAGTCCATATAAATGCTTGATCTTTTCGAGTTAATTGGGTAAGAGGTCCTACTATTTTGGAAAATCCCTCAATGAATCTTCTATAGTATCCCACTAAACCCACAAAACTACAAATCTCGGTTACCGTCTTAGGTCTTTCCCATTGTAAAACAGTTTCAACTTTCGACGGATCAACGGCAATTCCTTCACTTGAGATTATGTGTCCTAAAAATTGAACTTGGTCTAACCAAAATTCACACTTTTCAGGTTTCGCGTAAAGCTGTTTCTCCTTTAAAATTTGGAGAACCACACTGAGATGTTCAACATGTTTTTCTTTACTGGGACAATAGATTAGAATATCGTCTATAAAAACAACGACAAACTGATCTAAGTAAGGACGAAAAATCCTATTCATGTAATCCATGAATATAGCTGGAGCATTCGTAACTCTGAATGGCATCACAAGATACTCGTAATGCCCGTAGCATGTTCGAAACGCTGTTTTAAGAACATCCTCCGCCTTCACACGAATCTGATGATAGCCCGATCGTAAATCTATCTTTGAGAAAACGGCTGCTCTACGTAATTGATCCATTAAGTGTTGGTGTAAGCCCTAGAGACCAGTGTATTTCTTAGACTTACATTTGTATCTTGCCATTATATATATGATATGAGGCATTCCAGTTTATTGTGTTACTTGTTTAAACATAAAAAAGTCCTTAGAATAGAAATTTCAGTTTAATAGAATATCAAGTATATGACTTGATCGTGAGACACTATTGAACAATGAAATCCTATTCTTAAATATCCGTAGTCAAGTATTTTATTAATAAGGACAATAATAATACATTGAGACTATTATGTGTGCAGACTGATGACCATATCTCACGGGTCATGGATATGAGATATCGAGTCGCCACATAGGTACACATTAGAGTAATGATGTACTGGATTGACCCACCACGAGAACACTACATGGAGCATTATGTGAGTGTCATAAGTAGTTCTCATAGTGACAATGGTGTATGCAATCCTTCGACCTGAAATCGCTACGATCCCTACATGAGGAGTCGTGTGCTTTAATATCGTCAAACGTCATATGTAATAGGATGATTATAAAGACGGTCACTGGGCATACCACGAGCCATGCAGAGGGATGTGAGTGACCTAGATGGAATTTGTCCCTCCTACATAACAGGAGTAATATCTGTGGGCCCCCTGATAGAGTGAGATTGTAAAATGCATGGCCGTGCTGAAATGAATAATTTGAAATGAATAATTTCATTTATGCACGATAGGTCCTTGTTGTCATATTCTTCTACTGGCTCCTCCACTTATCCTTGCTCAGTTGTGTTTTCTCTCTCAGGTCAGTTCTCTGAACACTCAGTGTAATGTATTATGTGAATTATCGTCTTGTTTGGTAGTGGAGAGCTGAGCTCAATAGGATGTGATCTTGTCTGATTGTATGCTGATAATTAATTTAATGTTTATGCATGTGTTTGTCAATATGTGTTGTTTGTTAGTGGAGAGCGGAGCTCAATAGGATGTGATCTTGTCTGATTGTATGCTGATAATTTAATGTTTATGCATGTGTTTGTCAATATGTGTTGTTTGTTAGTGGAGAGCGGAGCTCAATAGGATGTGATCCTGTCTGAAAGGCAGGATGCTGGTTGTGTGCTTGATAATTTAGAAATTATGCATGTGTTTGACAATTAATCGCTACTTGTTAGTGGAGAGCGGAGCTCAATAGGATGTTTGCTACAATATTTAATCTAAGTTTGTATTGATTTACGCTGCAATTTATATAAACTCAACAATGTTGCAATATTTATAGGTTAATGGTTTTATTTTCTGTTAGAGTTAATAATTAATTTACGAAAGCCTTAGTTTCCTGTTTGAGATTCAATATTAATGAGCATGCGTAACTTATCAAGGTATGCATGCTCATTGTATTGAATCTTGAATTGTCCAATTGGGACAGTTTGGGAAAAAACCTTTTTCACACTCGTACAATAGTCATTTCAATGTTCAAATGCCTTATATACTTGTTGAAATCTCGGTCAGATGCATTTCCTTTTGTTCTCCTGGTGCATACTTGATCGCGGTGATTCTGACCGTGCTCGAGTCGTGTAACTTGGAGACCGATGGGAGATGCTTGCAAAATTTTGTCAAGTATAAGGTATTTGAATATGGGAATAACTATTAGTAGCCGAGTGTGACAAAGGTTTCTTCTCGAATGGGATAGGTTCATACCTTGTCATAAGAACGAGATTGATGGAGTTATTGGAATGCACCGTAATATATAAGTGTTATTGTAGGATTGGTCAGGCTATTTAATTGCCAAGAATGGATATTCCTGAGAATCGGACCTGGATGTATCGTAGGTTGGATCGGAATAAACGTCTTAGGGAAGAGTATAGAGTTTGAGTGGGTGAGTTTATAGAGTTTGTTGTTAGCCAGGAGAGATTTATACGGCTGGGCGGTGATCAATTGAGGTGTCCTTGCAAAAGATGCAAGTGTCAATCTTTCAAAAGTGTGGATGGAGTTGTAGCCGATCTTTATGAGAAGGGCTTCATGCCTGATTACTATTGGTGGAGTAACCATGGTGAGACGTTGCCTGACTTAAACCCGATTGTGGCTGAAGGTTCGTACTATGGAAGTGGTGACGGGAGGGAAGAATTGAATCCATACGAGCAGATGATAATGGATCATGCTGGACCATCGGTTGGTGTTGTACTAGAAGAAGATGGGGGAGAAGATGGTGGAATGGGTTCCCAATACATAGAGGAGAATCCGAATCCCGAAGCTCAAAGATTCTATGATATGCTGAGTGCTGCACGATCTCCATTGTGGGAAGGATGTCGGCAGTACACGGGGTTGTCGATGTGCATGGAATGGTTGAGTATCAAATCTGACTACAATATGCAAGAAGGCTGTTTTAATCGCCTCAGCAGGTCAGTGTCCAAGGCGTTGCCAGAAGGCAATCGGATGCCTACAAGTTTTTATCATGCTAAGAAGTCCGTGGAAAATTTGGGTCTGGGGTGTTTGAAAATTGATTGTTGCCCGAATGGATGTATGTTTTACTATAAGGATGATTCAGCGGAAAGCATAACGTGTTGTCGATTTTGTGGTGCGGATCGGTATAAGACAACCACTAGGATGGGCATTGAGAAGAAGAGGTCGCTAAAAAAGATGTGGTACTTTCCGCTCGTGCCAAGACTTACAAGATTGTACTCTTCGATGGCCACTGCAGCTCGCATGAGGTGGCATAGTGAGCATGAGAGGGAGCAAGATATCTTGTGTCATCCATCTGATGGAGAAGCTTGGAAGCATTTTGATAGGGTTCATATGGCATTTTCGCAGGACCCTCGCAATGTCCGATTGGGGTTATCTGCTGATGGATTTAATCCTTTTGGGCAGTCTGGAAAAGCATACTCTTGTTGGCCGGTTATCCTGACTCCGTACAATCTTCCCCCGGGGATGTGCATGAAGCGGGAGTTTATGTTCCTAACAGTCATAATTCCGGGTCCGTCTAATCCAAAAGGTAAGATTGATGTGTACTTGCAGCCACTGATAGATGAGTTGACAATGCTGTGGAATGATGGTGTGTTGACATATGACGTATCTTTGAGGCAGAATTTCATCATGAAAGCAGCTTTAATGTGGACGATCAACGACTTTCCTGCTTATGGGATGATGTCGGGTTGGATGACCGCGGGGAAGCTTGGATGCCCAATATGTATGGAGCGATCGAAGACATTCACGCTTAAACACAGTCGAAAGATCACATATTTTGATTGTCATCGTCAATTCCTTCCGGAAGATCATCCTTATAGGCGGAACAAGAATGCATTCAAGAAGCGTTGTGCGGAGAGAACACCGCCTCCACCACGTTTGACTGGTCCTAATGTATGGCGCAGAGTACAAGATTTACCGCTCGTCCATGAAACCCAAGGAGAACATATTCCTGATTATGGCGTCAACCATAATTGGACAAAACAAAGTATATTTTGGAGGTTGCCGTATTGGAGGACGCAGCTACTCCGTCACAACATTGATGTCATGCATACTGAGAGGAATGTGTTTTTGAATGTGTTTGACACTGTGATGGACATCAAGGGGAGGACAAAGGATACAAATAAAGTCCGATTGGACCGGCCGACATTTGCAATCGGAAGGAGCTTGAGTTGCAAGACGGTGGTCGTGGCAAACTTATCAAACCGAAGGCAAGTTATACACTAAGCAAAGCACAGAAATTGGCCGTCTGTAAGTGGGTTAAAGAACTAAAGTTACCAGATGGGTATGCTTCCAATCTGGGTAGATGTGTTGACATTAAGGAAGCAAAGTTACATGGAATGAAGAGTCATGATTGCCACGTATTCATGCAACGGTTGCTTCCAATTGCGTTTGACGCATTACCGAAGCAAATTTGGAACCCACTTGTTGAGCTTAGCCACTTTTTCAGGGAGCTTACATCGACAACACTAAATGTGAATCAATTAAAGGATATGGAAGTCAAGATACCCGTTTTGTTATGTAAGCTGGAGCAAATCTTCCCACTGAGTTTCTTTGATTCCATGGAACACCTACCAGTTCATCTACCTTACGAAGCAAGAGTTGGTGGCCCAGTCCAATACCGCTGGATGTATCCATTTGAGAGGTAAACAACATCAACTATTTTACTTAATACATATGAAATTCACGAACACGAGAGCAGTAGTTTAGCTTTCCCTAAAACTAGTAATTATTTGTATGTATCCCTCTTTAATAGGTTCCTGCACTCCCTTAAACACAAAGTCAAGAACAAGGCACGAGTGGAGGGTTCCATTTGTGAAGCATACTTAGTAGAGGAGACTTCCACTTTTGCCTCTTATTACTATCCGGACGAAGTAAACACGAGAAGGACAAGGATGCCTAGAAACGTTGATTCGGGCGAAGGATGTTCAACTAGTCCTCCTATATCAATATTCAACTATCCGGGCAGATTTAGTGGCAAATCAAAAGGATATTTCTTGGAGCAGCGTGACATTAATGCTGCTCATCTGTATATCCTTCAAAATTGTGAAGAGGTGGCGCCATATTTAGAGTAAGTTTCTATAACGTCTTTAATAAGTTCAATTGACATTTATTATTATTAATCGTCCTGCTGCTAATCTCCCATATGTAGGATGTACGGCAATTTTCTAAGGGAACTCCAACCTGACATTTCAAACGATCAGGTTGATCGAGAAATTACTTCTCACTTTGCTACGTGGTTCAGTAAATATGTAGGTTAAGCATCTTCATTTTTTGATTGTTTAGGTACTAGATATAATAATATGTAGGCTAATATAATATTTGATTGTTTAGGTACTAGATCCAGAAAACAATGTTCAAAATCCATTGTTGACAAATTTGGCATGGGGGCCTAACAGATGGGTTACATCATGGAATACTTATTTTGTAAATGGATATAAATTTAACACAAAAACATGGAATGAAGGAATGCAGACGTGTAACTACGGTGTTTGTGTGCGAGCCACTGATGGCAATGTAGAGGATGATTTCTATGGGGTTCTAACTGACATCCTTGAACTCGATTATACCGGTTTCCCCGTGATGAAATTAGTTATCTTCAAGTGTGATTGGTTTGATCCTACTCTTAACGTAGGGACAAAAATAGATAAAAATTATGGTATTGTTCAAGTTAGGCTGTCTCGAAGGTATAATAAGGCGTACGACCCATTCATTTTTTCACAACAAGCAGAGCAGGTTTATTACTCGCCATATCCCGAAGGACATCATGGCTGGTTGAGTGTTATTAAGATAAAGGCTAGCAGTATAATTACTGATAATGTAATCAACCAGCCTGAAAAAGATGCTCCGTACCAAGATGATGAGTTTTCAAGACCCCACGTACCGTTGCAAATTACGCCGGACATTATTGTTAATTCTCTGGCGGACATTTCCGGAAATGGGGAAGAAGTTGAAAGAGAGTTAATGGATCAATCCGAGTTGGACGCATCTAGCGAAGGTACATTCCGATCAAGTGATACTGATGAGACTGAGGGTGAATTTAGTGACGGAGATTCTACTTAGGTAATTTATTTATGTCATAATTCATTGTGTGAATGTCATTCTACTTATTAGGTAATTTATTTTTGTATTATTTACACTGTTGTGTAATCATATTTTCATTTTTTTCACAGATGGCAGATTCCTCCAGAGGTAGGGGTCGTCGTGGAGGTCGTCGTGGAGGTCGTGGCTGCGAGAGTCCCTTCGCCGCCGACCCGACCCACCCTTTCAGATCGAGACCATCATACCAGCACCTCTGTTGACGGGACACCTCAGGGTGATGGAGTTGCACCCCCCACCCATCCTCATGTGGTCGGGACATAGGCTGCACCCTCATCATCCACACCTACGACGACAGGACCACCATCATGATCTTCGGGACAGGAGAGTCGTGGTCCATCCGACAGGAGGATTCTTCTTATCCCCAGGGGGGATAACGAGTATGCTAATTTAATTTTTTAATATATATAAAGTATCGTTAATTTCTATTTACTTGTTTTTAAAATTTAATTATAACATTTATTAATGCTCTAATTTTGCTGCAGCTTTCTGCCCGCGAAGGGCCCTTCTGATTCGATCTCGAAGATCATGCGATGCAAGTTTGATGGTCCATGGCCTACATGGAAGGCCATCCCACTGGGCCATAGGGATCAGTTGTTTCTAGAGTTTAAGGTAACAGTTTATTAAGTTTTTTAAATTAAATTTACATTATATATATGTACACACGAATTTCCTAACAACTGTAAGTTGCAGAAAGAGTATAGGTGGGACTTAGCTTTAGAGGCTCTCGTCAGGGACATATTTGAGCATAAAGGCTCACTGGTTATGAAGAATCTGATGAACAAGGCGAGGAAGGGGCAGAATAAGGGGAGGTGGGTGGATCCCGAGATCATGAGGCAGCTGGACCAGATCTGGCTACTGAGAAGTTCCGGGAGATCCAGGCCACAGCTCGGCGTAATCGAGCTTCTGATGGTGGCGCATGTGCTTGGACCGGTGGGTCTAAATCAGCCGCCGCCCACTACGACGAGCTGGTAATACATTAAACTTTTGACTTAATATACTATTTAATTAATTAGTTTTCATTTTTAATTATTCTTATGAATTTAATATTATATTATTCTCGTGCGAAAAGCACGAAACAAGTGGGCCCCGATCGCTATGGAGTTGGTGGAGAGGACGAAGAAGTTGAAGTCGGGGACATGGGTCAACGACAAGGCCCGTAACTATGATGTAAGCAAAAAAATAATTTAGTGTTTACTTGTAATTTATTATAAATGATTTGTTAATATTGGATATAATTATTTTAACTAAATCTATTCAACTATACTTTGTAGGCGGGCTTCAACGAGAAGAAGGACGATGCCATATCACGTGCCTCACAGTCACAAGATGAGGCTTTGACTGGTGATGGCTGCTCTCCTGTCTCCGTCGACGATAATGCCATTTATTTGGAGGTCATCGGGGGCAGGAACAAGAAGGGGCACGTGTATGGCCTCGGACACCTGGGAGCCGAGTTCATCGCTTCATCGTCCGGCACGCCTGCTCCTTGCTGCGCCGATACCGTCCCTCAGGAGCAGTTCCACCAAATGCAGGACACCATCACGCAGCTGAACGCGGAGCTTCGGGAGAAGAGCGAGAGAGAGCAGCAGATGGCGGACCAGATTGCACAGTTGACTCGGGCACACCAGCCCGGCGATGCAAGCGAGCATCGAGCGGGGCCGTGACATCATCGGCCGGGTGTTGGAGCAGATGAGGATCCAGACTCCGCTTGCTCGGGATGATGCTCGACGGCGGTTGTGCCGCTGCTGCCGCTCCTCCTCGCCTCCGCCGCCAGCCATCGATGTCTGCTACTGCAGAGGACGATCAGCTAGCAGACGTCGGTGGTACGGACGCTGAGGATGATTGGATTCCTCCATCTCCCCCACATCATGACTGATTTTTTCTCTCCATATTTTTTACTTTAAACGATTCTTGTACGACATTTTGGATTATTCTTTTTATATATATTTATTATTTTTTATGATTGTATATTTCATAAGTTATTTGGTGTGTTTTATTAGTAATTTTTTTAACGTTTAAAGAAAATCAAAAAAAAAAATATTATACAAATTAAAATTAAAAAAAAATTAATAATAACCAGTTTAGTGACCGAATTAGAAACCAATAATTCGGTCGCTAAATTTTATTTAAGATTTCCAGATGATGTATAGCGACCGAAAATCCGTCGCTAATATAGGTTAACAGTAACCAAAATTAGCGACCGAATTAGCAACCGATTATCGGTCGCTAAAAATGGTTACCCAAAAAATGCGACCAACCTAATAGCGACCGATTATTATTTTATAGCGACCGAATTTACGGTCGCTAATTAGCGACCGAAATAATAATTCGGTAGCTAAAACCTTAGCGACCAGGTATTCAGCTACCACCATAAATCGGTCTCTGATTCGGTCGCTAAAACAAATAGCGACCGATTTACATGGTTTAGCGACCGAAAAGTACGGTCGCTAAACAATTGTTTTTTTGTAGTGAAAATATCTTACGACTAACATAGTTTTAAACCTCTTTAAAACTTTCATTAATAACACATGACCTCAAAGTCCGAGTGCTCAATCACGACACCTCTCAACCGATGCACCAGTCATAGGTTCGTGGTAATAGAAAACATCTTAAATGTTTAAACACAGTATACAATACGTATACAGTACACACCAGGTCTACAGGACCTCAAAGTCCAAAGGACCCCAAGTCCATAACAACAAAGAAACTTAGTACCCCAACATCTCGTTTACTAAGTTCAACACCACTTTCAATACTGTTTAATTAATCTTGATTTCGGAAAATCTTTTCAAATGGGAAATTCTTCAATAAAACCTTTAAATACTAAACTTAGTTTTCACAAAGATGAGTCGCTTGAGGTTTAAACTTACTTAAAATACATACTGCCATTTCAAAACACTTGCCGTCGATACTTTTCTAGATTACCGCCAGTTATCATTTTTAAAACCTTTTAAGCTAAAACTTAGCTTTTCCCACTTAAATAATTATCTAAAATCATAAATAACTTATTTTCAACATTTAGTTTCATAAAATAACTTTTTATAATATTATGGAATTTTATACATAAAAATTAGCAGTACAAAAATAATTTCACGGTTTCGCTCTCACTGTGACTCATAGTTCACTCTTACAGTGATAAATCATTAAAATAATGATATTTTCCAAAATTCCTTATTTTTCCCAAATAAAAATTTCCATTAATATTATATTCCAATATTTTACCGTTAAAACATTGAATATAATTTATAAAGCTTTTTAAATCTTTTCCCAGATTAATTTAATTGGCCACTGACCACTGTCAGGCTTCTCAAACAACAACCAACAATAATATCATAGAGATATTCACAGACAGATCATGCATCACAGTACATCATAATTTAATTACAAATAAACAATTGAACACAATTAAACCAACACAAATAAAAATAACATAACTTTAACAACTTAAATAAATACTAACAGATAAATAATTAGACAAACACAGGATAGCATATAGCCATCGAATATATCCCTCAAGTAATCCCCTCTTACCTCTCGAAGAGTTCTCCGCGGATTAAAAGTATTTTGTCGGAAGTCCGGTTCTCACGTACACGGCAAATACACTTAACCTTCAATTATTACAACCAATCAATTATGAATCAAACAAATAAAAACATCAAAACCCTTCAATATGGTCACGGCCTCAAGGGGTTTTTTGTGACTAAAATTCATAAACATGCCTAAGTTATGGATTAATGATCCTTAACTAACTAAGATCATGGGTTATTAACTAAACAACAAGGTTAAGAATCAAAACTTCCTAACTCACAAACATCTAGGATTCGGCCATGACATGTTCATATGGCAAGGGATTTTGGTTTGACAAAACAACTTGGATTCAACAAGCATATATAATAACAAGATAATATGCATGATCATTGATGAAAAACATGAACAAAATCTCTCCCAACCTAACCAATATAGGTTCGGCCATGGTAAGTATAAAAAGGAAGGGAATTTTAGATTTCAACATACTCTTGGATTTAGAACACATACATGATGACAAGAACATAGAAATTGATTTCAAACTCAAAGGATTTTTCTATGATTTTATATCATTTTCTATAGACATGAACTCATAAGATGAACATGATGATTAAGGCATTGGATCATGAAATAATTTGAAGAAACTATAACTAACAGATGATGAGGATGAAGAATCACCTATTGGAAATTGAAAATGAGCAAGAAAACTTCAACCTCCTTCACAAACGAAGCTTCTTTGTGTGAGAGAAAAATAAGAACAAGCTAGAACACCTGAGAAGTTTTGAGAAAGTGTGAGGATATGTGAGAATGATCAAGAAGCCACTTGCTTATCAAGTTTATGAGCAAGCCATAGGCCTTGCACATTGGGCTTGAGGAGATTCACTTGAGCCCTCTTGGTTTTGATTCAGAAAAATGCTTAAGACATAAACTTGACAAAGGAAACTTAAATGAATGAAATTGGTATCATGAAAAATAATTCCTTGGGCAAGAAATAGGCCTTATGGCTGCAATCCCCCTAATGGGCTTGGATGAAAAAAAATGGCCCAATTGACAAAGATAGCTTGAAGAATTCACTTTGGACTAAAAATAGATTAAGAGAAAGTTAAAGGACTTAGGTGCAAAATCCTTAAAATTCCATCTAACTCGTGTGCTAACTTAAAAATTCCACATGTGTGACTCATCCACATGAATCATCTTAGAATCACAAGATAAATCCTTTATCTGCTTCCAGAAACTCCATAGTTCGCTATGTCGTTTACTCAGTTGAGTATAACGCCCGTAAAACTTATATTATTTCACTTTTTATGAAATAATTCTAAAAATACACTATCGTAGGAAATAAAATAAACACCTTAAGTTTTTCATTCACAAATTAAAATTAGGTCTTCTGATCAGTATAAATATACTGTCAGTGAAATTCACGGGCCAGGTTTCGTCTGACTTTCCAACCTAAATTTTAATCACAGCTTTCTATGTTCAAGTAGAATTGAGTGGTAAACTCTGTTTATTTAGAATAATTTTCTAAAACTCAAATAATCATATAAACATAATCATATCTATTACTGTTATTTAAAACATTGAAAAACAGGCTGTTACACAACTCATCAACACTTCACCAATAAGCATCGAGGTCACTTTGGCTAATAAGCACCAAAGCTATCAACGTGCAGTAATCCAATGGATACCGACTTAACCATCTCATCATCTCTAATTATCTTTTATAACCATTAACCAAGTTGTCTAATCTTTATCTTTGATTAGCTCTATCAACTTATCATCATTAGGGAATGTTGGGGTTAGGAACCCCTTTAAGTCCTTTAATTCCATCTCTAATTGTTAGGGGAGCACGGACGTGCTTATCACCTGCACGGCTGTGCTGGTCACACAAGTGAAGCACGATCGTGCTTCCATTAATGCACGGTCGTGCTCAGCAGCACGGTTGTGCTTCCTCTGATGCACGGTCGTGCTTAATACCCAGCCATTTTCCAGAATTCAAACTGAGTGCATGGGTGTGCTCCCTGTTCAGAACGACCGTGCTTAATGCACAGTAGTACTGTTCTAGGAAGAAACTGATACCGAGTTCGTAGCCAATTTTTAGGGTTTTTAATCCATTAATCCTAGGTCATCTTAACAGCATATTTTAGGATTGAAAACTCATCATCAACATCAACCAATCAACATCGTATATACAACAATAGTCATCATATCATCACATTCATAAGGTAACCATCATAAACATTAAGGACATATATGAACATGAGTATGAAGCATACAACATAAACATCAACACAGCTAGAGCATATTATCACATAAACATATGAAGTATATAAAATCATATAGGCATACAAACTGACAATACCAGGGATATGGGAACCCTATTACCTTACACTACCCCCCAGTGCCTAATGTAAACACTACCCTTCTCCACATACCTGGATTGAAGGTGGCTCTAACAACAGCCAAACAGCAAACTGGTCCCTTCCCTTCGAGCGGCTCAAAACGAATCCAAGCCTTGGAATAACATAAACACAAACTATCAGTTTCCAATTCTAAACAAGAAAAGGAAACATGAAGGGGAAATAATTTACTTCTATATATCAAGCACAGATGAAACAGGGCTTCCCAAAGGTCTCCAATACTCAAGAAACCGAATGAGTTCGATGGAAATAGGGAACGAAAAAGTGTTAGCCGCAATAAGGTTAGCAACCAACACAGATAGGGTTAAAAACTCAACCCTCGGTTTCTGTGCCAAAATATATAGACTATGCACGAAGCACGGTCGTGCTCCTCCTGACCACGGTCGTGCTGGACTTAGCGTCAGTGAGACGCAGTCCGCACATTGAGCATGGGTGTGCTCACTGTTGAGCACGGGCGTGCTCAACTTAAAATCAAAAACATTCTTCTGACTTTAAGCACGGGCGTGCTGGCTAATGAGCACGGTCGTGCTCATCTACCAGAAAGGGACTTTTAAGCTAAAATCCTACCTAACCCTCAGCCAACTATTTAACTTAACAAAACCAACTTAAACAGCCAAACAAGCTTTAAAGAAATGAACTTACAAAAAATAGGGTGTTACACACTAGGCCACCAAGACACAACATCTAATCACTTGTCTTTTGCTCTTCAAGTTCTGTTGGTATCTTATTAAGTGTTTTACAATGCATTGGGGTAAATCGCCCCTATCTTAACTCGTTCAGCTTTCTGCTCTGGGATGGGGAGTACAGGCGTGCTCCCTATTCAACATGGTGTGCTTGCCCTTAAGTCAGGCACGGTCGTGCTGACTAATAAGCACGGTCCTGTTCTAAGAGCATGGCCTTGCTAGGTTCTGGGTTGGAGCACGGGTGTGCTCCTTATTAAGCATGGCCGTGCTCAAGAGCAAGCCGCACTATTCTGGGCAACCCATGTCAATTCCTTTGGGGTAAAACTTAATTCAACCTATTGGCATTACTAAGTCCTTTAATTATTAATCTTATCACTTTTTGGCTCAATCTTTATGGCTTATAGCTTTTTGGGGAATTAATCATTTAATTGGCTTCTCTCAATTTCTCACAAAGATCATTCCCTAGGGTCTTTCTATACCTTTAGCCAAGAACCTCACAATCATCGTTAACATTCATGTCTTATCAACCAAAGGGGAAAAACCTCCCTTTTTATCATTAACCCTTTATCAAGGTTAAACATCAATGTCCACGAAGAACAACCAACAATCAATATCATGATAACATAAAATCTTATCATTCAACATATTATAACAACAATATCATCATCAACCATATAATAAAAGCATGTTGAACAATCATACTATAAACATATATAGAATAACTCATGTTATCACATCAATGTAAACACATAAGCATGTTATCAAGCAAGCCACTCAATTCATACAAGACATGTTATAAAACATAAGGGGTCATGGGTTAACCCTTCGTTTTACGCTACCCCCAAGCCTACATATTCATATAGTCCCTTCTCCCCATACCTAGTATGAAGATTCCCAAAATGATAACGTTAACAAGCTAGACAAGTTACCTTGAACGGCTTGACGAGTTCCTCAATCCTTGGTCAAATAAGAAAGGAAGAGAATAACCAATTAATCCCCAATTCAAAAGAAAGGGAAACATAGATTAAGGAGAGATAACTACGTTACCTTAAACGATGCTAACACGTGTAACTTCTCTCCCAAACAGACTCATAAACTCCAAGAGATTCAAGGGGTTCAAGGGAAAACTAAGAAAGATGTAGAGAGGAAGCTATTATAAGGTTAAAAATGTGAGAAATATGGTTTAGTTTCGAGTCTTATGGTATAAATATAAGTTAGGGCATAACGGGAACCTATTTCAGCCCAAACTGTATACAGATCGATATTTTTACCATAACTTGAGCTACGAGTTTCCGATTGAGGCGTTCTTGGTGTCTTTAGAAAGATCAGAGTATCTACAAATTAATGTCTAATGATCGAATCCTAAATCCGACTCTAAGATGGTCAAAAGTTCGATGGAAGTTTAGCAACATATTTGATAGTTATTCCTAGATATGGTCCTTAAAAGATTATGATGAGATCTTCAGAGATAATCAAAAATAGGATTATCCTATATTAATAAGGACTCAAATCTGATTGATTAAGGGAATAAAACCTAAGAGATATACTATCTCGATTTAAATACTAAATCACACGATATCTCATCATATCATTCTTAATCACTTATTATTAATAAAAACACATATCATATATTAACATATTAAATCACATACAAATAATATATCCATATAAGATCACACATTAAGGAACACAATCTCATATTAATGCAAATAATCATATATTAAAATATACATTGTCATATTTAATAACACACACACACACACACACACACACATATATATATAAAATACTACAACACTAATAACAATTACATTATCAATTATTTAAATAACAATAATAATAATAGTAACAATAATAATAATAACAACAACAACAACTAGGCATCCATAGTAACATATACCCTTATACAAAAATCGGGGTGTTACAGGTGCTCGGATCTGGTGGTGGTGGACGTGTTATGGTGGTGTTTGCGTGCTGGTGAGGTGGTCGGAGGTGGCGGTGAAGATTAGGGAGAAGAAGTATTATGTTTGGGGGTATGATTGGTATAATAAATTTTAAAAAAAATATATGCTAATGGTCCATGGTATACTCAACTATTAGCAAAATTATTGCTTACAATAAATTAAAATTTGTATACTTTTATGTCAGGCTTAAACAATATTTTTGAGTTATCAGCAAAAACAATTTATTGTCTGATTGACGGTGAAGGATAGCATGAAGTACCTCAACAAATGGTATATGGATGAAGAGCCAATTTTAACCATTGGACTTGTTATTAAATTATTCAATGGTAGAAATTTCTTCTTCCAAAAAATAAAAACAAACCTGCAACTTATTAATAGGTTTGTTTTGATTTTGTTAAATAGTCTCGGTTTACCCATTGCAAAAGTACCAGATTCCCTTCGTACCCTCCTTTTCCGTCGTTATGATGTTTCTCCGCCATGATGTCGCTCAAATCTTGGCTTCCTTCCATCTCAAATCATCAAAACCCATTAGATTAGCTTAGATTGACTGGTTTTTGTTTTTAGAATCAATCAAGTTAAATTTGTAAATGCTTTAGTGGAGAGTGAGTTGGTGCAGTGAAGAATTGATATAGAGATTTGGAATGATGGATGTATCAATTTTAATTGCCTTGACTTTAATTTGACACCATTAATCCTGAAATGAAGTCATCCATAAAATAAATCCAAAGCCACAAATCCATAAATGAATCAAGTTCTGTTTTTTGTGATTGATTTTCCATCTTCATTTTTTCAAAAAAAGAAATGCTCTCTTGCTTGTTCAACCCCTCCTTCTCCACTGTCACCCTCAAAACCAAACCCACCCATCAAACAAAAAATCGCTCTTCTTCAATCACAGTAACATGCACCAATCACCAATGTCACGACAACATGAAGGACGAGGCCTAGCGCCACCGCCCTTTCTCCTCCGATAGTTACAACTTCACGGCCATGTATGTCCCCTACAATGCCAGATACACAGTGACGAACACTTCCCTCGGCAGCAACAGATTTTAGCTGTCGTCACGAATCATTTAGGTCGATCTATAACAAATCTCAGGTACAAAGGGAAAAATCATGTAGATCTCGGAAAGATCTCACCCACGACTACTATGCCACCATCCAACTCTTCTACTACAGATTTTGGTCATCGAAACAATATACAAACACAAACTCAGAGTCGTTAAGTGACCAGGCCTCGTCAGACGGATTGTTGAATGACTCCTGCTTATTTACAAACATGATAAATGAGGGGAAACTGAGGAAGGAAACCCTCTTTCTGGTTTTAACCAAAGCTCTATATCAATTTTAAAATTGTTTGGACATACCCATTATTGCAAATAAAACAAGTTTGCTTACCCACTACAAAAAAAAAACCTATTTAGTGACCGAAGATTTCGGTCGCTAAACATGATAATTCAGTCGCTATATTATGTAGCGACCGAATTAGCGATCGAATTAAGGGGGTAGCAGAAACCCTGGTTGCTAAATGTTTAGCGACCGAATTTGTATTTCGGTCGCAAATTTGCGACCGATATTTCGGTCACAAAATTATATATTTCGGTCGCCGTATAGTTGGTCGCATGCTCAGATAACCGAATTTGGTGACTGATATTCGGTCGCAAATTTTGAATTTTTTTTTATAAAAATTTTTCTGTAACTTAATCCTACCGACCAAATTTTGTTTTTCAACTATTACCCCATTGATTTTTAATTTCTGATATAAACAAAATACACCAATATTTTTTTTTGAATAAATAGAAAACGTAAATATAATGTACTAACGATCCAAAACACCACAGTCAATATGATCAAGAAAACACGTACATTAATTAACGCAAGTTTAATAATTGTTTATAAAAAAAAAGTTTAATAATGTACTAATTAATGATCAAAACATAAAAACACACCACAGTCAATAAGTACTAATCAAAATATCAAAACTCATCAATCTTCTAAAGGGATGAACATGTAGAAGCGAGAACCCCCAAGGTACTTAAACTTTGCCAATGCACCAGTGGACAACAAATACAACTCCCTAATACCATTTGTATCTGTTGCAAAATATGGGCGATCCTCATGGATTACTATATTCCCATTGAACTCCCATTGAACAGATTTCCGCATTTGTCTTCAATAGTCACAACACGCGGTATTTCTTGTCCCCAACGACGGTAGAATGATCGCGGGATTGAAATCAAATCCTGCAAATACACAAGAACAATTTAGTAATGATTAGTTTATGCCTTAACCATCATTACGTGAATCCGATCGTTATTCTTAAGTTGATGAGATACTGTACCTGGTCTAAATGGATGGTTGTCTCAAAACATTTAGTCGGATCCATTTTCTGATAAAACAATAAGGAAAACAAGTCATATGTCTAAACTTCATCAAGTGATAATAAGAAAAGATGGAAAGATCCATGTCGCATACTAGCATGTTAAAATAGAACAAAGAAATGCAACTTCACATGCAACTTTACAGATTAGCAAACATAGTAGTTTTCATGAAAGCAGATGCTTTTACGTCGTTTTGAAGGATGGTCATAGAGAGGACTTTTCCTACTAGAAATGCCTAGATAACCTAGTAAGGATGGTCATCAACAACTATTTCTGGAAAGCTCCATTGCCTAGTGAAACAAATGAGTAGAAAACAATAGTTGCTTTCATAATATTGTGTACAAAGCTGCTTTCTAATGTGAATAATATTTGAATGATGACGGCACGTCATGTGCCTGGCAAATTGTGCCCCACCCTTTATTTTATCTAACCCTATACTCAATCCTTCATTATCTAAGACCTTGGCCTTAAGGCAGAATTAAAGAAAAACCTCAAACTTCAAGAATCCTTCAAGCACATCCAAAATATTGAATGAGCATGCGTGCCCTGAGAAGGTACGCATGCTCATTAATATTGAATCTCAAATAGGAAACTAAGGCTTTCATAGCTTAATAATTAACTCTAGCAGAAAATAAAACCATTGACTTATAAGGATTGCAGCATACTTCAACAAATATATATTGAAGCATATTTCAATACAAACTTACATAAAATATAGTAGCAAACATCCTATTGAGCTCCGCTCTCCACTAACAAGTAACACATAATTGTCAAACACATGCATAACTTCTAAATTAGCAACACACAACAAGCATCCCGCCTTTTTGACAGGATCACATCCTATTAGCTCTGCTCTCCACTAACAAACAACACATAATTTCAAATACTTGCATAAATATTAAATTATCAGCACACAATCAGCATCTTGCCTTTCAAGCAGGATGCCTTCCTATTGAGCTCAGCTCTCTTTGTGTTTTTTAAATCATTAGTGTGTATAGGCCATCATTACCCCTCTACATTTTATTCAGACATTATCACAGCTAACATTGGTAAGATTTCTACATTTCATACTCAATATATGCAACAGGCTCATGATTTATATTAGTCTAATTTCATCATTCATACATAAGTAGATATACCTCATTATCCTCAATATGACCCAGTGGGTGTTATTGCCATTGCACACTATATTTTACCAAGTCAGATCAGCACCACAAATGAAATAAATACACGAATGCATCTGCCAAAAGAAAAGAAATACAAAAAAGATAGCTTTCCACCTGCTGCAGCGCACAACCCCTTTATTGTTGTTCAATTGTAATGCACCCAATTTACCCACACTCACCTCAAGCATTCCCTGGAAACACCCAAGCAATTCATGCAACATTTCCAAATACATGGTATTCAAAACCACCAAAGTCACTTTCATTCCAATCCTCATTCTTTGGACGTGTTTTAATTCATGGTGAACCATAGTTGCAAAATAAGTCAAGTAGTTGGGAACATGCAGAAATTAGAGCAAAGGAAAATTACTTTTCTCAAGTAACTTAGTAAAGATGTATTTGGATTCACTATCCAAATCATCTCACAGTTGAAACAACAATGTACTTAAGTAATCTAAATAAGAGAAACAAGGATGAGCAAGCCTTTAAAAAAATATTACAGGACATAGATGGACTCAAGTTGTATTGCAGGGTGTAACCTAATCGTTTTCAAGAGACCTTGACCTTGGAATTCAACGGTTCAAGAAGTTTGAAAACAAATGTTTCCTCCCACCATCCCTCACTTACCAATCTCCATCGAAAAAAAAGAATCTCAAAGGCCAGCCATTAATTAGCCATCAAATTTTTATCAAACCTCCATACATTCATATACCCAAAGAACAAATATAAAGTGTTCAACTCAACAATGAAAATTTACAAAATTTACAAGTTGGGGTTAGGACCTTTGCCCCCACATTGACTTGGTCTTCAAACTCATATTAAAATAGTCATCCTTATGTCTAATACAATGTGCCTGTAATTTACTAATTACATTCTTGGCTTCATATTTGCTTATTTTATGCAGGGATGGCCATGAAGCTTATAGTAGTCCTACTTCCAAGCATTACAGTCGAAGAGATAGTGAATCAAGAGGAAGCTAACTTATATTATCTATCCAATAAGTTATTTAAATCAATATACCTCTACTGTCAAAATTTCTCTACTCTGGATTTCACTAGAACAACATCAATGATTAATTTGACAGCATAAATACCCATACTGATAGAACTTCCCTAAACCTTAACCTAAGACAGAACTGATCGGAGGAGACTGTGGGGGTGGTGGTTGCGCAAACAGAACCCCTTGAGATGGTTGTGGTGGCCGGAGGAGGAAGTGACAACACATGAGAGAGACATTGAGAGAAACTGAGACAAAGAGAACCGAGCAAGAGAGAGAGAAAGAGCAAGATACAGAGAGAGAGAAGAGGAGACCTTACCAAAAAAGGAGGTCACGGTGCTATAGTGGTGGTCATGGTGGCGGTGGTGGCACGGTGCTGCTGGGAGGAGGAAGAGAAAGTGGGAGACAGAGAAGGAGAAACACAAAATGAGAAGGATAAGGGGAGAACCTTACCAAGTGGTGGCCGGAGGAGGACGAGACGCCGAGAGGTGGCGATGCGCGGTCGGAACAGGGAAGGAACGGAGCTGCGCGTGAGAGAGAAGAGAAGAAAAGAGAGAAATGGGGGAAGAGAGGAAGGAAATCGCGATTTAGGGATTTCATTTTTAGTGACCGAATAATTCGGTCGCTACATCGGTCTCTTAATGGGCTAATTTGAAATTTGAATTCATAAATTTAGCGACCGATTTTTAAATCGGTCGCTAACACGCGCTATTTTTATTTTTTTGTGTGCCCTTTAGCGATCGAATTAATATCGATCGCAAATATAAATAAAATTTAACCGTTGCATTTTAACTTGGTCGCGAGTTCGATCGCTAAAAAGTCAGCAAGTTTTGACTTTTATTTTCCTTTATTTAGCGACCGAAATAACGACCGATAACTCAGCTACGCTCTATTTCTGTCGCTATTTCGGTCGTAGTATCAACTATAACCAGTGTTTCATGTAGATCCTGCAATCGATCGCCATTTCGGTCGCAAACAGCAACCAAGAAATTCGGTCACTATTTTCGATCACTAAATAACCTTTTTTTTTTGTAGTGACCTAAGAAACAGGTCACTATATAGGTCAGATTTGGTCTACACTGGTGTCCACATTTTTACATGCTTCATGCTAGAATTCACCGTGGTTGACAACCATATATCTTGTGATAAATAAGAAAAATCTAAAATAGGTATATTATAATAAAAACAAACCAAACAATTCATTTCCATTGCACAACATGTGGGATCAAAATCTAGTTTGTAATAATATTCCATAACACTCCTTTGATATAATGTACATAAAACACTTATTATGTAGTAATTACACTTCTAATATTTGGAGTTTGTCAAAGGTAACTGAGTGACTAGAATTTTGCTAACTCAGACACATTTCCCTACCGTACCGGGAATTACGAGTCTGATCCTCTCCGTTTCCGGAGGAAATATCTCTAGTTCAATGCTTCCAGATCAAACAAATGACAAAAAACAACATCAACAACTGAGATTCATTCTTTTCAATCAATTTAATTTCTTTTTTAAAAAATGTAGAGAACCCAAGATGATAGAACCCTTCATCTGCTTAACTCTACCCATGCCTGCCACGCTGTCGTACCTCCCCAACGAATCGTCGCCTCACCCTTGCACTGTCGTGAGTCTGTGTGCAAAGCAGCCAATATTTCCCCCATTCGACATATCCTTTTCTCCATCCTCCACTCATGCCTCTGCCATAACCACCCACCACAGTACCCCCCCCACCACCACCAAAAGCCTCTGTAGCGCCATAGTAACCTTGTTGTCGCGGCATTGCCTATGTGTTGCCGCTACATTCCGCCACAACCATTAGAAATGCACTCTCTATGCCATACGCCATCGACCACCACCACTCAAAGCCTCCGCCGCGGACACACGACCACAGTAAACATGTCTCCATCGACCTCGTCGCCGCCTGACCTCATCTCCGCCTACATTGTGTTGAAGGAGAAACCCAGTTTTGTACAAAGAGATACTCCATTTACAAGGACAATTTGTTTCTTTTACAAAGAGATACTCCATTTCTCATTTACATTTCTGTTACAGAGACCCAGTTCAAGTACGGAGCAGAAAATGCTCTGCCAATTCAGCGGCAAAATGAGGAGGCCATTTCTTTTTCTGTTGGCGGCACTTTCTGTTTCTTTTTCTTTTTTAATTTAAAATGAGTTTACTTTTAAATCAATAAATTATTGGTAATTGATCCATTTTGGGGACACATGTCAATGCCAGAAGCAAGGGACCAGAGATGTCCATCCATATTATACACATGGCATATTAAAGTGCCACCAACATCCCCACTTTTAGTATTAACCAATGTTTACAAAACCGGATCGACCATCGAACCGGTAAAAGCAGCGGTTCAAGGTTCAATGGTCCAATCGAGGTTGAACCGTGGTTGAACCGGTTATAATTAAATAATATTTTTTTAATTTTTAATATAATATTTGTAACAATATTAAACAAAAAAACAACATAACGACTAAAATTATTAAGCACAATTTTTTTTTATTTTGAAATTAAACTAAATAAATATAAAAATATATGTTAAAATCATCTTCATAGGGAAAACCAACCCAAAATCTACAACTAGCCCACATATGTTAGAAAACAAAAGAATTGAGTTTTGGCTGGAATGACCCAAATCCTTTTATACAAATTTTTTTTATTATTAAGAAACCGGTTCTGGCCGGTTCTGGCTGGTTCACTACCGGTTATGACCGGTTTTACCGGTTTTGAACCGGTTTTCCGGTTTTGAACCGGTTTTCCGGTTTTTCCACCGGTTCGATGCTAGGCCGGTTTTCCCTGTGAACCGAACCGACCAAGGTCCCGGTTCCCGGTCGGACTGGTCGGACCGGCCGGTCCGGTCCGGTTTTCAAAACCTTGGTATTAACACATGAAAGTATGTTATTAAAGTCAGATTGGACAACAAATCAGAAAATATTTTGGTTCAAGTTTAATCGGTTTAATCGGATGGTGTAATCGCATAATGTATAACATAAAATTTTCCCATAAGTTATAACATGCAGTACTATAAAAAATATTATAATAATTTAAAGTTAAAATAAGAAAGTATTTTATAAGTTAAAAGTTATAATAAGTTATAACTTTCAACTTTGTAGGTTTTAATTTTTAACTTTGCAAGGATTTAGGAGTCTGTTTTCATTTTTTTTTCAGTTTTGAAATTTTAATTTTTCTCTCTAGAAAATCGGTCAGATCCGATTTAACTCGGTTCAATCTGGTTCAATCAGGTTTTTGACCGATTTAAAGCGGTATGACCAAATAAACGATTTTGACCCCTGACCAGGACCGGACAAGAGGTCGGTTCATGGTTAAATGGGTTCGACTGGCCGGTCCGGGTTTTGATAACCTTGCATGAACCAATAGAAGGTAGCAAACACGACACGAGATGTGCGGTTTTGAGATAGAGCAATGTTTTTTGGACATCTGAAATGGGACACCCGAACGTATAGACACCATAGACTGACGCGAGTGTGTGTAGGATGAAGATTTATCGTATTCCAAAATAGAATAGATGTATAGTATTCAATTGTGAATGTGGATGTCACATAGATGCCGATAAAAATTATACAAATAACATAGCTCTTTAAGATATGAGGTAAGCATTACCCCTATTAAAAACCTTCAAGCGTATGTATTTCTTGCATGCACTAATGTTGTCTAGCTAGTGTCTAATTAATGAAATGTCATAACTTGACTTCCTTAAAAAAAATAGTTGTCTAGTGTATAAAATTTTAAAATTAATGTTGGTCATACCACTTTTTTATCACACCACTTTTACATTTTTAACCATTTTTATCATGTATCAATTTTTTTATTTGACTGAGTATCTCATTAACAAAGATACAAGACTAATTGTCAGGTTAAGATGATTATTAGATAAACTCTTCCTAAAGTGACGATTCCTGAATTTGAATCTCTAATATTACAGATAGAGTTCACCTGAGATCATAGTTCATGTCATTGTGCCTAACCACTTTTAAGTGGGTTGGAAATAGCAAAAAGTAATCAAAATTTAGAAAGAAAAAAAATTAAAGATTCCTCACCAAATTTATTTCATTATTATTATAAGGAAAACACACAAAATGTTTATTTAAGTGGAAAGGATAAGCTAATGTTTGGTACAATCAGTAGGAAGAAAAGAAACCATTTTCCCTTCGAGATCGTACTCCACTTGAAAATCTATCTGCGCCACATTTCCAAAGATGGCGACATTCTGATTGGTGGGTACTACCGCCAGGCAAAGCAAGTAGTCTTGGTCTTGTTGGAGAAGTCCAAACATGTTATAAGGCTTCATTGGAACACTTGCTCCCGTAAAGTGAAACACGAAATTGGGGACATTCATACCATCCTGATATTTAAAACAAAAGTTGAATGGGGTTGGAGGATTTTGCACTTCCTCAACACCAAGTGCTTCCTTCACCAAGGCAACAAGATTATTGTAAAAACTTTGTTCTAGAAGTGTCAAAGTGGTGCCTGAATCAATGACTATGTTGCCATCACTTTGACCTGTCTGCACAGTCTTTTGTCCAACAGTGATGCCTTCAAGATTGAGAAAGTAAAAGGTAGGTAGTGTAGAAGATTTGATTATTAAGGGAGTGGACACAACCCCATTTCCTGAAATCATTGCTTCACCCCCAAATTTGAATTTACTATTGGAGGTTGAAGAAAAAGGAAGAAGACAATATGAGAATTTGTGACCAATTTTATCACCTAGTTGTGAAACTAGTGACAATGGTCCTGCTCCAAGACCAACAAATCCTGTGGATTTGTCACTGACCATGGTTGTATCATGATTGTTATATCCACATCCAAAAATAGACTTAGGAAATGTAACATCTTGTGTTCCACTAGTGGAACCACCAAAGTTAATAGAATCAATACCCAATTCTCCACTGGTGTATGATTTGTCACCATATCCATATAAGTAAATGCACTCACCTGATTTTCCACAAGCATGGAGTTTTGGGGGGAGTAGTGTGCAAGGTTTTGAGTCACATGACACATTCATGAAAGTGGAAGAGTTCTTTGGGTTGAATAATGGGGTGTCTTGGGGAAAACAGTTATCACAAGGGGAACATTGTACCCAAATAAGATCACTCCCTGTGTCAGCAACAGCAAACCTTTCCACTGGAGGGGTACCAATATAGATTCTCATTAGATAATCACCATGGTTTGGAATTATAATTGATTCAGGTGATTCATTATTTTCATTCAAAGAGAGACCAAAGTTTCTATTAAATCGAGAAATGGAGCGCAAGGCAGCATTTATTATGAGCTGTGATGGGGTCAATGAAGAATTGTAAAAAGGTGACAATGGTGAGTCACGATGAATAAGATCGATGCTGAAGCCATTTAGGCTTTTAGTGGCTTCAGCAAAGGATACAATAGAAAGTGAACATAATATGGCTGAACAAAAGAAGAACACAAGAGCATGCATTTTTTAGGAAACACAAGAACTAGCCAGGATAGAAAGGAGAAGAGAGAAATATTGTGGTGAATGAAGAGAGCTCATATAATTGCTTCTATTTATAGATTTATTTTTTTTATACTAGTGAAGACTCTTTATAGTCTTTCTTCTTTAATCAGGCTAATATTACACATTAACAAGTCATATTAATTTCTTTTGTCTGGTATTGTTCTCTCTGGCGATTTTCTAACTATATTCACTAATTTTCCTCATTCTTGAGCCATGTTAGGATTCTCTATGGATTTGTTTGTGAGTTTTGTTTAGGAGGGGAAGTAAGGGAAATGGAAGGTTTGTGAGAGTCTCTTCCTTATTTGTGAGTTTAAAAATTTAGAGGGGAAGATTTTGAGGATTTTAGAAAACCCCACAAACCCCTCCTCAACCCATTTTTTGGTTTACCCCAATCTGGGGTTTTTTGGAGGAAAAATAGGACAAGATTTTATTTTGTAAAATTCTTTTGCATTAATAAATTTTTTTGAAAGGTGCATTAATATTATTTAAAAAATATTACTTATGTTAATTTTTTTAAAATAAGGGAAAAATTGTAAAAGTATGTTATAAACCCTCAATTTAGTTCCTTCATATAATATGTACTCATAAACAACGAGAGGGGTAATACTCTCATTCCCCTCCACTCCCTCCCCTTTCCTTCCCCTTTGATCCCCTCCATTTCCTTTCCCTTCAAATTCACAAACAAAGCCTTGGTGGACTTCACAAATCCAGAATAGGATTCTTCAATCTCTATATCCACTATTTTTCAAACGACCTTTTTTGGTATTAAAATGACACCTTTATTTTATCTTCAAAGTTTATTATTTATTAAAAGTAATTTTAAACAAAATCACACGACAATCTATAATGTTAATGTATGATTTTTCATCCTCAAGTGTCGTACAAATTATAAGAATTCATAGTATAACTCTACTATCTTGAATCTTGTACAAGAATGAATTTGTTTTAAAATAAAATCACTTTTCAATTTTCTAAAGATTTTTCTAATTAAACTTATTTTTATATAAGGTTCCTTATTATTTAAAATCTTATTTTAACATAAAATCTCTTTTCAAAAATCATTTTCTAAGAAGTTAAATTTCTCTATTTATAAAGTTTTTTATTTATAAAAATTATAAAATCCATTCAGATTTACACAATAAAAGATAATGATGTTTGATCTTTTTCTATCTTCAAATATCCAAGGATTGTAAGGATTTATCATATACTTAGTTATGCTATATCTAGAATAGTGGATTTATTTTTAGAGTGTGTTTGAGAAAGCTGGAAAAAAAAAAGATTATATTTGATAATATGTTTTTAAATAATCGATTATTGTGATAATCGATTATAATCATAATATGTTTTTACTTGGGTATGTTTGCTGAAAAGTGATTTTAAGATAATATATTTCATTTGGGTGGTGCATAAAAAATTACTTTTACATAGTAAATTACGAAAAATGATATATTTGAATAATGTTTTTTGTTTAACATTTTTTTTTTCAACAAAAAAATTTATTATTTCTTGCTAATATATATATATATATATATATATATATATATATTACTCATTTTAATCACTTAACTTTTTATTATCAACCATGACCTTTCTAGCATAATTTTATATTTTATCAATATTATTTTAATCATTAATTTTTTGGACAATTTTTTTTATTCGAGTTGTAAATCTATCAAATTGGTACGAATTTTTTTTAGAACATTCTAATCCTTTTTTATTGAATAATGTCCTTTTGGATAAATTTCATTTTTTTTTATTATTAAATACTTTGTACGTTGAAAAGTAGCAAGCTGTAGGATGAACAAGTGAACGGATTACAGAATGTGTTTGGAAAAGTTGGAAAAAAAGATTGTGTTGATAATCAATTTGTTATAATCGATTATTGTGATAATCGATTATAATCAGAATCTTTTTTTTTTAGATCTGTTTGCTAAATAGCGGTTTTAAGATAATCTATTTCGTTTGGGTGGTGCAAAAAAAAATTATTTTTATATAGTAAATTATGAAAAATGGTAAGAAGTTATTTGTATAATTTAATAATATTTGTTTAGATGTTAGTTTTGTAGGGGTAAACAAAGAAGAGAGTTTTGAGAATGAAAAATAATCAAATCACAACAATTTTAAGCTAGAAAAAACTAGATGGCATAAAACAATTTTTCTTCCTCGAAAAAAGCTTCTTTATAAATTTATACAAAATATCAAATATGATAGATTATTTATGAAACAACTTTTTAATAAAAAACAGTTGAAATAGGGAAAAATAATCTTTCCCAAAAATGCCAAAATAATCGTGATGCGTGGTTGGAGCTGCAGGATGAATAGGTAACGGATTATAATAAGATGAAACAGTCATTGTCATGAGATGTTTCTAAAAAAACAGCTTTTTTTAAAGAAAAAATAATTATATAATTTTTTAATATAATGAAATAATTATAATTATTTAAAGTTAACTAATTTAAAAATAATTATTAGTTAATAAATTTTTTAATTAGTTAATTTTTAATAACTTTAATTTTTAAATAATTAAATTATAACAATTTTTAAAATAATTAAAGAATTTTAATTTTTGAAAAATAAAATAATTTTAATTTTTAAATAATTGAATAATATTTACAATTTTAAAAACATTTTCAAAATTAATTTTAAAAAATTTAATGCTAAACTTTTTAAATTAGTTAATTTTAATTAATTTAATATCCTTAAATAATTATAATTATTCAAAAAATATTATTTAATTATATAAGATTATTTAAATAATTATAAATCCAACATAGAATCAAATAATATTATTTTGGTGCATATGGCATGGATAATGTGGCGGACCATTTCATGAGAAAAAAATTGGAGGGATTAAAACCAAATCTTATCATATTTATAGGGATCAAAAACTTATTTAAATCTAAAATTAATCTAGTTACCAAATATAATAGATTGTTTATAAAACAGTTGAAATAATAAAATAAAAAAACAATTGAAATACATATAATCTATCTTTCCCATAGATACTCTAAACAAACAAAAGTCAGTTTCACAAGTATGTGGAAAGACTCCAAAAAGTCAGTTTCACATGTAGAAGCTATTCTCCATGAAAATCGACCGTATGTGTTTCCCACCACATACCCATAGCCGTGTTATTCATGACTTTAACTTAAATAGTGTTATTTTGATATTAAAATTGGATACTTACATGATACTTTATTTTTTGGTAGGTTATGAATCAATGAAATAAAAAAAAAATTAAGTAAAGTAATTTATAATCTACTAAAAAATAAAATATATTCTATGAATGTTTAATTTTAATGTCAAAATAATATTACTCTTAACAGAATTCAAATCGTTTATTAATTCTTCGTCAATCCCCACTCTCCTTAGATAAATGGAGATGCCCTTTTCGTAATAAATGGAGATATTTATTTCTTAAGTTTTGAAGATAATAAATAAACAGAGGGGTTATACACGTGTATACAATACATATTTATTTTTCCAAAATTTGAAAATTAAAAAAGAATGGAGAGATGGTAAATGAAGAAGATCTTCCCCCGGCCCGCTGGATTATGTGAAGCTGCCTCACCATTTAACTTGTTGGAACCATTCGTAGATTGCAAGCATTGTACGCAACTTAGAGACGTTTGTTTTGTTTTTTGTTTTTTGTTTTATTTTTTATTTTTAGAAATAAGTATAATAAAAATAATTATAAAATCATCATATTATTTTTATTTTTATTTATGTTTTCAAATATTTGTCAGTAAACACTGAAAATATTTTTTTTTTATTTTCATTGTTTTATGTACAAATTTTTGGAAACATAAATAGAAAAAAACAAAATAACAACTTTGTATTTATTTTTATTGTAAATATTTTTATAATCAAAAAATAATAAACAGAAAACTAAAAATAAGTCAAACACTTCTAAAATTTGCAAGTTTTTGAGAAGTCTGAGAAAACAAGAGAAGGTAAGCTAAATGGAGCCATCTTAAAAACCTTCAATTAGTACCACTGCTCTAAGGCTTTAAGAATCAATTGTGATAAATGATTTCATAAGTTTAATTTTTTCACTAGCTCGCTTATAGTAATTTTAAGTTGTAGCTGCGTATACTAATCAACTAGAGATAATTCATGTGAGTTGTACGGGTTATTTTAATATTTTAAACTTTTAATATTATACATATATATATATATATATAAATTTTAATAACAAGTGCCAAATTAATAGTTTAAATATGTTAAAATTATATTGATAAATATTTTTTATTTTTAAATATAAAAAATCAAATAATCAAAAGTAATTAAACCAAGGGACTACGTCAGAAATAGGCTTCTAATAGCACTTTCGTGTGGCTTTCAATAGCGATTGTGTAAGTGCTATCTATTTTCCCTTTTAATTGGTGTACAGATAGATAATGTTTGAGAAGGGTAATAGAATGTTAACGAGTGAATTACTATTTTGATACCTAAAATTGTATGATGGTGATGAGTTGGTTCATCACATTAAGGAATATGCAAAAACGTCTCTTAATTTGAAAAACATTCATTGCATTATGGTCCCTCGGATTGAGAAACGTTGCTTATAACATCCTATTTTTAATTACGCTATTTTAATAGTAAAAATATATTTACTTATATTTTTATCCGAGACCGAGAAAATGATTTTGGATAAAAAAAATCAAATTCATACTCTACCTTATGGTAGAAGGTTATGGTGAAATTCTGGGCTTAAAATTCAGACGGAAACTGGTCTGTGTTTTTACTGACAGCATAATTTTATTGAGCAGAAACCCTAATTTTGACTCGTGAACGAAAAGGTTTATGTTTAAATCATATTTCCAACGAGTTTGGTTATTTTTGAAAATTTTCGATCGAAAACGAAATATTATTTTTATTCGGGTGTAATCTTTGAGAAAACGCGTAAAACATAAGTTGGGGGATAAGTCGGGTAAACGACGGAGTCGAGTATGGAGTTGAGGTATTAGAAACAATTAATGTAGCCGAGGGGACAAGGAGACAAGCATTAAATGTTTGTGATCATGAGTTTTCAAGTGAAATGACCAAAATGCCCCTAAGCTTAACTTAACCAATGTTAGTTAAATTTTAACCATGGTTAAGGAACCAAGGTTGATTTTGAAGTTGACACAGGCTAACACAAGAAGGGGGGTTGAATTGTGTTTGTTAATAATTTTCGAAAACAACATTTTTCAAAACTTATTTTCTCACACAAAGAATAAAAGACAGAAGCACACATAGAAAATGATCTTTTAAAAGATTAACAAAATCAAGTTCAAATCCCAACAGTCAGTAAAACAAATAAAATTGTAAGAGTTAAGGGATTAGAAGATTCACGCAAGTGTTTTATCCTGGTTCACTCTCTTCCAATCAAGAGTTACGTCCAGTCCCTTCGACTTGAAGGTTTTACTCCATTATTTTTCCAAATAGATTACAACAAGTACTCAACACCTCTCCAGACTACAAGTATTTCTTTCTTACCAAGCCTCTTCAGGCTTTAACTCTAACAAAGTGATTTTTTGCTTTTGATCTTCTAACTCACTATGTGTGAGGATGTGAAAGTTTAAGATCGGTTGAATATTACAACAATATTCAAACTAAAGAATACAGATTTTTGCTCTTGAAAGAATGAAAGAATGAAAGATTGTAGATTGGCAAAAGTTCAGCTTGCAAAAGTCGTTCTTTAGTGGTTGAGGTCTTCTATTTATAGTGACCTTCTTCTTCACTTGAAAAACTTCAACGGTTGTTTTGAATATTCCTGTTTAGAGATAGCATTAAATTCATAATATCCGTTGTGACTGATAGCTTGATCGTGGCCATTGTGAAATGTACTGTTGGTTATCACTTTTGCACAAAATGGAGGGTCACAGCTTTGAGCAATTGCAACTTGAAAACTGGCTTTCCTCCTTTGTGAAAATTTCAGCTATTCCAGCAGAAAAGGTGACACGGTACATATCGTTTTGCATTTCCCCATTGTACTGTGTTGCTTTTTGCATTTCCTTGATGGTACTATGTTTCTCTCACAAAGAAAGAAGGCATTAAAACAGATAAAACAAATAATAAGGACCAACTTTCGTTTGAAATAAATATCAATCATTTGAAATAAATATTTCTTTGTGGTCGGGGTAGCATTTACTTAGCTATACAGAGCATATGAAAACTTAAAAGAAAAAGAGCTCGTCTACTTAAAATCTGCGTTTACTAGCTCATGGGTGAAACCAAGTCTATGGACTTGCAGTTTTATTTTCACTCGTCTATTGACGTGGCATATCCTCTCGCCTATCATCAAGTCTTTGGACTTACTATCTTTCAGTGAGTTATTTTTGATCTTCATCTACTGATGTGGCATTTAAGCTCATCTACTCATTGAAACTAAAATTCTCGTCTGCTGAGAGTATTTTATTAACTGTCTACTCAAATATAATAAATAAGAAATATACCAAACATTTAGAGCAGCTCGTCTACATCAATGGACGCGGATTCACAAACTAAGTCCAAGCAGATATAAGGAAACTTATTCAAGGTTTCCATAACATATATTTTAATATTCCTGCAAGACTAGATAAAGCATGTTAGATCTCAACTAAAACTTTGTCATGCAAATTTAATCCTTTTTTGTTTACATCATAACTCAGATTATTAATCCAAATCACTTTGGTTCCAACAATCTCCCCCTTTTTGATGATGACAAAAACTAATTAAATTTGAGTAAGCAAAGTCTAAGAGGGCTTACAAAACTCCCCCTAAGACAAAGCATTCAAACTTAACAGGAATAAAATATAAGACGTAAACTCAGCAGCACATATCACATATATATCTTATCAGATCAGTTCAACTACTTAACAGTCAAAAGATAGTATCAGAGCATATAAACTAAGGATAGTATCAGAGCAATCAGAAAGCAGTATTTATCAGAGCATATAATAGAATAAGTCAAAGCATATATAAACAAGTAAAATCATGCATATGCAGACAAACATATACTTTCAAAAACTAACTTTTATAAAACTTAATTCTCTTATCCTTTCTCCCCCTTTTTTGTCATCAGACAAAAAGGTAAAAGGAGTGGACCATCATTGTCAGTATTAAGAAACGAAAAAGAAAAGACTAAGAAGAGGGTGGAGGTGGAGGAGGTAGGTTCTGGTTTGGTGGAGGTGGAGGAGGTTGAACAGGCAGAATGTTACTCCATTGAAAACTTTGCAAAATGCTCAACATTTGATTGACCATTACATTTGTTGGAGCCAAGGCTTCTGCAACTTGTTCTCTAACTTGTTCCTTGACCTTAACTTTGATTCTATCCTCAATAATTTTTCCAATGATTTCTTCAAAATTTTGAGGTAGGGAGGGTCTTGAGCTTTCAGCACTGTCTTGAGCATGTGCTTGACCTTGAAAAGTACTAATAGCTCTGGAAATCTGAGGTTGATCATGGGGATGAACAACTGTCAGAGCCATTGGCTGAGATGAGTGCTTCTCAGAAGTGCTTGGTCTTGGAGCAGACTCAGCAACTTCCTCATTCCCAATTTCTGGATGAGCAGGTTCAACAATGAAATCTGGTTCTTCTATTATGATTTCTACCTCACTGTGCTCTGAAGGAGGAGATGGAGGTGGAGATGATTGATGTCGTGCGAGTGCACGTGTGATCCGACAAGTGCACCGGATTCGTCTCCAAGTAATAAAAAGATATCGATCCCACAGAGACCGTGATCTCAAATCGCAACTAATTATCAAATCGACTAAACTGGACTATAGAAAAGGATTTTTAAAAAGGTTTTTGATATTTGAAATAAGAGATAACTTAGAAAATCAGATAAGGAATGTAATCAAGTAAAACAGAAAGTAAATCAATTTATGGTTTTCAGATCTAAATGGATTCCTAGGAATTTGGGTTACCAACAAGATTGTTTATGTTACTAAATTGATTACCCCCTTGTTAATTATCGAAATTGCCTTGAAGTCGAATCTATCCTCTAATAGTTAATGCTCCCTCTCGGGTTACAAAAACCGTGCCCAATTAAACCAACCCCTACTCTCGTGGTAGTCGAATTTAGATTGGACCCTTTACGCTTTGTGACAATTCGTTGATCCTCGAAGAACCGCTTCTAACTATCGTGATTTAAGTCCTAAGTCTGATTCTATAGATCCGATACCTAAGTTCACCGCTAGGTTCCTCCTTAGAATATCTACGTCACGCAAATAAGCGGCCGCCGAATTTACGAGTAATTAAAACACTAGAAATCATATCTAAAGCAAAATCGCAATTAACAAAGATAAAACATCAATTCATACCATAAAAACAAACCTTGGGCATAGCCCCAATCCCTAGAAATTAAACTACTACTCAAGCCTTGCCATGGTGATGACAAGCTTGGTTAACAACAACATGAAAATAAAATAAGAGAAGAGAGGAGGAAGAAGAAGAGAGATCCTAAATAATAGCCTAAGAGTAGCAGCCAAAAAGTCCTCCTTTGCCTCTACCCAGATGCCTTATTTATAGATTAGGGAAGTTAGAATCCCAATCTAACACAAATTCAGATCTAAATCAGTTGCTTCAGATCCAAGTAATGCGCGTCACGGCCGTGATGGATTCTGCCTTGGGCGTTTCTTCACTTTTTTGTCTGTCACGGCCGTGATGGGCATCACGGCTAGGCCGTGACCAGTTCTGACTTTAGCCTTCTCTCTTTTCAGTTTTGCTCGATCATGGTCGTGATGGTCATCACGGCTAGGCCGTGATGGTCATCACGGCTAGGCCGTGATGGGCTCTATTTGGCTCATTTTCTTCACTTTTCAAGGCCCATCTTCATCCAAGCTCCATCATGGTTGATCCTGAGCATTTTATCCTTAATTCCTGCAAAACTACACCACAAAACCGCCTTACCCGTTCCAAAGTAAAAACTAACAAAAATCAAATTAAATATGCCTAAACTATATGAAAATGCATGCAAAATGATAAGCAAATGAGGTGTAATCACACTCATCAATGATGCAAAAGTGAGTGCTGGAGGAGGCAGTTCCTTTAACCAGTGGGTAGGGTCTTCTTCATACACAGGATTGATGACAGGAATACCAATCATGTCCTTGTAGATGTAGAATCTGGCATTTGACAGTACATATTTGCCTCTAACCTTTGGAATTTTTCTCTTCTCTTCATTACTCAAACCAGAAGAAGAGGCTTCCTTAGCACAGTCCAGCATGTGATTTGCCCATATGCAAAAGGCAAAATCTCGATCAATATCTTCAACTGATTGTAATAACCAGAAATTAATCATATTTTGATCATACGATTCAACAGCATCAGGATTAAGAAAGCAGGAAGTGTCTTCTGGCTTCTTTGCAGTGCTCCTTTGCTTCTTCAAGTCGTTGTCTTTGTTCAGATCAACCATAGGTAGTCTAGGAGCAATTATGGGGGGGTCTGACACCAATCTTTGCTTCCTTCTTGGTATGAAACAGCCAAGTTGGAGGGACAAAGTTTGCAGCCCTGTCATACCTAGGCAATCCAAATTCATTCTTCAGAAAGGCATACATGAGGTGATTCACGATACTCACAGCTCTGCCATAGATGCTTGGGGTGTCTGAATATCTCCCAAGAAGTTTTGTTGTCCATGATAAAAGGAATATGTCTGTAGGATCTTGACATTTTGTAGATGACATTGGTCATATATTTCTTTGCTGGATCCTTAGACCAGTCAGAGATGATATGCCTTTTAACACCATCAGTGAATGGCTTGAAGGGTGGGGATTTGACGAGGTTTGGGTAGATTTTTCTAGGTGGGAATTTTTTCCGTGGAAGTTGAATTAGGGCATGTCTAATATGGTTATGCATAGTGGATGGAAGAGGTTTGGTGATGTTTGGTACATATGGTATGGGTACATAATCAGGTTGAGGTATGGTCTCGGGTTCATATTCATACTCAGGTAGGGGATAGAAGGGTCTGGTTGAAACTTGTTGTGGTTCATATTTGTGGTAAAGGATTTTCCAGTTCCTCTTTACTTTGGCTCAGTTTTCAGATTGGCCATCATAAAGAATAGAGGGGTTAGTGTATGGAAATTTTGTCTTTTGGTTTTTGGGAAAGGGTGCACCAAGGATAATTGCATCATCTGGTTGGTTGAACCAGGGGTCATTTTCAGGTATAATGGGTGGGAAATATGGTCTTTCTGGTGATGCTGTTTGTGGTTGGTTAGGGGAAGTTCTTTGTGGTGATGGAAGAGTGGGAATGTATACATCATCCAAGGTTTTAGTTTGGTTCACAGTAGCAGGTGTAGAATCATCATCTACTCTATCCTCAAAGCTAGATACTAAGGCATCCACTGCTAATTTTACAGGGTCATTAGCAGGAAGAGTTATCTCAGAAGTCATAACAGACTTAGCTTTCGTTGAAGGTTGCCTTTTGGGTTGTGTTGGAATAGGGAAATTAGCAACACCAGCAGTAGCAGCAGTCCTCTGTTTCTTCAAAACAGAACTGATGGAGACCCTGTCCTCATCATCCTCATCTTCATTGAAGGATAGAATTACCTTCCTTGTCCTTTTCTGAGTAGGTGCGGGTTGAGGAGGAGCAGCTGATGGTTCTCTGATTACAATCCCACCAGCAGTAGGCCTTTGAGGCATAGGTTTCCTTGCTGCAGTGGTTTTATTTTTAACTGCCCTTTTCAGTCCAAGAACTTCAGCATTGTTTTACTCAACCATTTCTTCTTTGATCTTCATCATTTCTTCAGCCTTGGCCAAGGCAGCAGCAGTGTAAGTACTCAGATTCATGTTGGCAATATTCATTTTGCCAAAAGCAGCAGCAGACATTGGCTTCTCAGTTAGTATTCTTGCTTGCTCTTCAGGGGACCAATCAGCAATGAAATCATATATCCCTTGTGACTTGAAGATTTTTGATAGAAGATGGCAGTAAGGAAGTACAGAGAGCTTCTTCCTATGAACAGCAGCATCCCTGAATCTTCCAAAGAGAATTCTGGGCAAGTTTATCTTAGTCTCAGTGATGAGGTGACAGAGACAAAATTTGTGCAAGGCTGATAAGTTGTCCTTGGAGCCAATTTTGTAGAACCACCTTGTTTAGCAACTGATGAAGGATGCGAACCAGATCCTTCATTTCTACTGATTTCCAGGAATGAGTTCTTATTGTGTCTTCTCTCATAAGAAAGGCAGCAATAACTTCTGAACCACCAAGGTTCGTCTCCCATGTCTCAGTAAAGACCACTCCTTCATGAGCGCAGATGATAGCATCAGAGATGGTTTTCTCTGACACCACTATTCTCTTCCCCAAAATGGTGGTGAAGACTTCTCTATCAGAGACTTGAAGACCTCTCGAGAAATCCTTGATCAGATTTGGGAAAATGGAGACTTTCTCCATGAAGAGTCCTCCCCAGTCAGTCACATTGACATTCTTGCTAATATCTAGGTTATACTCCTCCAAGATTCCGAAGTTGAAATGATGCTCAATAGCAACATTCAGCTTGTCCACATTAAAAGATTAAGAGGAAGCCATTGTTGAAGATTGAAGGTTAGGGTTTGGAAGCAGAAAGCAGAGAGTTCAAAAGAGTTCAGAGACGAAGGTAGCGAAAGGTTTCTCAGAGGGAATGAGGTTTCTTTAAAAAGGTTTTGAATTTCAAAGTTTTTTCTTTTGGAAATAAATCAAAATAAAAATATTTGACAAGATATGTCATTAAGGATAAAACTGCGTTGGTATTTTGAAACTATAAAAAGGTCTTGATGGGATTGATGGAAGTAACTGACTCAGCATTAGAGAATACAGGATAAATTTGTCTTTGAGAAAAAAATAAATGCAATTAATAAATATGTGTATGGACGGGTCCAAGCAAAAAGCAAGCAAGTATGGACGCGACATGCAGTGGACGCGGCACACAAATAAGATGGACATGGTATGCAATGGACGCGCACATTAATCGTGCAATGGACTTGAAATACTTTTAGACGCACATACATCAACAACAAAATTCTCAAGGCCGAACGACACAATCAATCCACACATAGCATATTAAGATGCTTTCTAATAAAAATAAATCTGTCCTCAACAAGAGGTTTAGTAAAGATATCTGCCCATTGATGGTTAGTATCTACAAATTGTATATCAAAAACACATTTTTGCACATAATCCCTTATAAAATAATGTTTAATCTCTATATTTTTAGCTCTAGAATACAATATTGGATTCTTAGATAAATTAATTGCAGTAGTATTATCACACATTAGTGGAATACTACTTACAAACACATTGTAGTCCTCCAATTGATGTTTGATCCATAGAAATTGTGAGCAGCAATTAGCAGCTGAAATATACTCAGCTTTAGCAGTTGATAAGGCTATGGTACTTTGTCTTTTGCTTGACCATGAGACAAGACTGGCTCCAATGAAGTGATATCCTCCACTGGTACTCTTTCTTTCAATTCTGTCTCCAGCACAGTCAACATCACAAAAGCCAACTAATCTGTAATCTTCATTTTTCTTAAAACACAAACCCAGATTAGTAGTACCTTTCAAGTATCTAAATATTCTCTTAACTGCTGATAAGTGAGATTCTCTAGGATCAGATTGAAATCGAGCACACAAACATACACTGAACATAATATCACGTATAGACGCGGTAAGATATAGAAGAGATCCTATCATACCTCTATATACCTTTTGGTCTACCCTTTTCTCTTTATCATCTTTGTTCAGTATGGACGTGGGGTGCATAGGGGTATTCATTGGCTTGCAATCATCCATTTTGAACTTCTTCAGGAGTTCCTTTGTATACTTGGTTTGATGGATGTACACTTCGTCCATAGTTTGTTTAACTTAAAGTCCAAGGAAGAATTAGAGTTCTCCCATCATGCTCATTTCAAACTCTTTCTGTATTAACTTAGAAAACTCTTTGCACAGAGATTCATTAGTAGCACCAAATTTAATATCATCAACATATATTTGCACAATTATGAAATTAGATTTAATTGACTTTCTAAACAAGGTTGTATCAACCTTTCCTCTATTAAATCTATTTTCCATAAGAAATGAACTTAGCCTATCATACTAAGCTCTAGGTGCTTGTTTAAGGCCATATAAAGCTTTCTTAAGCTTATATACAAGTTCAGGTTGGGTTTCACTCTCAAAACCCGGAGGTTGCATTACATATACTCCTTCATTAATAAATCCATTTAGAAAAGTACTCTTAACATCCATTTGAAAAAGTATAATGCTATGATGTGCAACAAATGAAAGTAAAATCCTAATTGCTTCTAGACTAGCAACAGGGTAAAAGTTTCAGTATAATCTATACCTTCTTTTTTAGAATAACCTTGTGCAACAAGTCTTGCTTTGTTTCTTATCACCTTACCATTCTCATCAAGCTTGTTTTTGTAAACCCACTTTGTTCCAATAACTGGTTTGTCTTTAGGCAGGGGTACCATAGTCCAAACATCATTTCTTTCAAACTGATTTAGTTCTTCTTGCATTTCCAGAATCCAGCCATCGTCCAGTAGAGCCTCGTCTACTGTCTTTGGTTCCAACTCAGAGACTAGTGCAGAATCTTCCTGCTCTCTGAAAGTTGATCTAGTTCTTAGCCTATCATTGGGGTTTCCAATGATTTGATCTTGTGGATGATAATTTTTGAAGTACCATGATCTCTGAACAGTATTCTGTTGAGAAGTGGAGTTTTCTGGTTGTTTAGGAGGGTCGTTCACTTGATCATCAGCTTTTACTTCTGTTGTATCTCCTAAGATATTTAGATCAAGATCTGCAAAAGCTTCATCTAGCTCTGATAATTTCTTATCAGGCTGCTTGTCATCAAACTTGACATGAATACATTCTTCTACTACTAGAGTTCTAGAATTATAAACTCTAAAGCCTTTTGATGTTTCAGAATATCCTAACAGTATTCCATTATCTACTTTTGCATCAAACTTACCTAGTTGATCCTTAGTATTCAATATATAACATTTACAACCAAAAGCATAAAAATATGAAATGTTGGGTTTTCGTCCCTTCCATAATTCATAAGTAGTCATGTTCAAGATTAGTCTAATGTATATTTTGTTCTGAATGTAGCAGGCAATGTTAACACCTTCAGCTCAGAAGTGTCTAGGGACAGAGTTTTCATTAAGCATTGTTCTAGCCATCTCTTGAAGAGTTCTGTTCTTTCTCTCTTCCACACCATTTTGCTGTGGTGTTCTAGGTATTGAGAAGTTGTGAAGAATACCACTTTCGTCACATAACTTATGAAATAGCTCATTTTTAAACTCTCCTCCATGGTCACTTCTGATTGAAGTGATACACATGTCTTTTTCATTTTGTACACGTTTGAAGAATCTAGAAAAGACCTTGAAAGTCTCAACCTTGTGAACTAGGAACATAACCCATGTCCATCTAGTGTAGTCGTCTATAATGACTAGACCATATTTCTTACCACTGACAGAAGCAAAGTCTAAGAGAGCTTACAAGGCTCCCCCTAAGACATAGCATACAATAAACCAAGGTAGATCAAACCAGTATTAGAGCATAATTTACTTTAGACAAAATTTAGGCATAAGAAATCAAGACAATGTATCAAAAAGATGAAAGATGAAACTTATGCAGACAAAATATGTTCCTTTTCAAACAAAAACTTTGCATATAAAATTTAATCTCTTTCCTTTCTCCCCCTTTTTTGTCATCAAACAAAAAGGTAAAAGGAGTGGATCATCATAGTCAGCAAAACAAATAAGAAAGAAGAGATTTAGGAAGAAGGAGGTGGTGGAAAGGGGTTGGTTTGGATTTTGGCTTTTCTGAAAATCTATTAATAAGGCCAGCATTTGAGTCACCATAGCATTTGTAGGGGCCAAGGTATGTTGAACTTGCTTTTGTACCCTTTCTTCAATCTGTTGTGCCATCTGCTCTGTCTTCTCTTCAACTATCTTACCAACCTTATCATCAACAATTCTTCCAATGATGTTCTCAAGATTCGGTGGTAAGGATAATTGTCTTGAGCTCTCAGCAGAGTCTGAGACAGTGTCTTGAGCTTGGGCTGGAGGATGAACCATAGCAAGAGCTAATGGTTGAGAAGATGTCTTAGCAGACTCAGCACCTTTCTTAGAAACACATATCTCATCAGACTGCCCTGTCAGAGTTGGCCCAACAGTAGCAACAACAACGACATCATCTAAGGGAGTTGAAGGTTCAGAAGCAGGTTTTGAGAAGATTTCAACATTCAGTTCAGGGCCTTCTACAACTAATACTTCTCTTGTATGCTTAGAGGATGAGGTTGAAGCTGAGGTAAAGGCATATTGTAGAACTGGCTTAGGGACATCCTTTGCCCAATGAATAGGATTATGAATTTCCATATCACGGCTGGTTATTGAAAGTCCCCACAGATCCTTGAAGATCAAATATTTGACACGAGAGAGTCCACATCTGCCTCTGAATTTTGGAGTTTTCTTCTTCTCTTCAGCAGTCAAGCCAGAAGTGGAGGCTTCTCTGGTGGAGTGAATTAGGTGGGATTGCCAAAACTCTCCTGCATAATTAGCCTCAGTGACCATCTCAATTGGCAAAGACTGAATATAATCCATCTGTGAGTGGTCAAAGGGTTCAGAATTGAGATCCATCATAATGTCTTCAACTACTGGCATCTTTCCTTTGTGCCTTGGATGCTTCCTGTCCTTGTCCTTGTTTAGATCGATCATTGACAACCTAGGATAGATCTTGTTGGGCTCGACTCCAACATTTGTAGAAGTGGAGTGTTTTAACCAGGTTGGAGGGATAAACCGTGCAGCTCTGTCTGCTCTGAAGTGGCTGAATTCCCATTTCAGAATCTCATACATGAGTGTGTTCACAAACTGGTCAACAGCAGCTCCATATACTCTTGGGTGTTTGAAAGTCTTCCATTTTGTAGTCTTGTCCATGACAAAAGGAATTCTCCTGAAGGATTTGGCTCTTTTCTCGAGAACACTCCCAAGATCCTTCTTGCTGGGATCAGTATGCCAATCAAATATGATAACTCTTTCTACTCCATCAGTGAATGGTTTAAGGGGTGGCAGTTTCACTAGGTTGGGGTAGATTTTTCTGGCTGGGAAACTTTGTTGGGGAAGGTGGATGAGGAGAGGTCCATGTTCATTGAACATTTGGGAAGGGAATGGGCCAGTTGGAGTATGGGGTTCAGGGTTGACCCGGTATGGATAGATGTTGAGGGGTTCATACTCATACTCAGCCAGAGGATACCACTTAGTTAGAATGAGTTCTAGTTCTTGTAGAATGGTGTGGAATAGTATTTTCCACTCTCTCTGTACTTTGGCCCAGTTCTTAGATTTGCCAGTATAGAGAGTGGAAGAGGGAATTATGGGTGGAAACAAGGTTTTCAAGGGTTTAGGAAAGGGGGCTCCAATGGTAATGTTATTGTCTATATGTGGTAGTGGTGAGGGTGGTGATTGTGGCAGGGTAGGGACATAAACATCATTCACATCATGTGGTTCAGAGACATTATCAGCGTGAGTCCCCAAATTAGACACTAATTCATCTACTGCTAACCTAACAGGATCATCAGCAGAGATTACTACCTCAGAAGCCAAAGTTGTTCTAGCCCTCTTTGCTGGTTGCCACTTCTTCTTAGCAATAGGACCAGCAACAGCAGCAGCTTGTTTTTTCTAGAATGGAAGCGATAGGTAGTTCATCGTCATCTTCTTCTTCTGACATGATGACTTTCCTTATCCTTTTTGGTGCGGGTGGAAGAGTAGCACCAAAGGATATAGAGGGGACAGATCCTCTAGTAATCCTCTTAGGAATAAGTTACCTCACAGCCACAGTCTTCCTCTTGGTTCCTTTCTTTAAACTAAGGATTGCAGCTTTGTTGGCTTCAAGTGATTCTTCCTTAATCATCCTTTTCTCCTCAAGCTTGGCCAACTCCACTTGCTTATATGTGCTGAGTTGCATGCCACTGAGATTAACTCTGCCAAAATCAGCAGCTTGCAATCCTTTCTCACGAAGGAGTCTTTCTTGTTCATCCTTAGGCTTTGCACTTAGAATATCGTACACACCTTGCAGCTTAAGAATTTTTTATAGAAGATGGGTGAAAGTAATGTGAGAAGCAGATTCTATGTTAGTAATGGCATTTTTGAAACGATGAAACAAGATCCATGGTAAGTTAATCTTGGTTTCAAAAACCAGATGGCAAAGACAGAACTTGTGAAGAGCTGATAAATTGTCCTTAGAGCCAATCTTATGCAGCACCACCTTGTTTAGGATTTGGTGAAGAATCCTGATGTGATCTTTCATCTCAGGATTTCCAAGAATGAGTTCTCACGCTGTCTTGCCTCATAAGGGTAACAACAATTATCTCTGGACCACCTAGGTCTTCTTCCCAGTTCTCCGTGAAGACCAATCCTTCTTGAGCACATGCAATCGCCTCAGAGATGGTTTTCTCGGATACCATCACTTTCCTTCCCAGCACAAACCCAACAACTTCCGTTTCAGAGATCTTTGGTCTTCTCCAGAATTCCCTTATCAAACCTGGATACACTGAGACCTTTTCTAGAAAGATTCCATCCCATCCAGCAGCATTAATGAACTTACTCACATCCAAATTGTATTCTTTTAGAATCCCAAAATTGAAGTGATGTTCCACAGATATGGACATAGTGTCAGTTGCAAAAGCAGGCATGGGAGCAGAGGTTGAAGCCATTGTTGAGTAAGATGAGTTTTGGAAGAACAAGGGAGACAGAGTTCGAAAGATTCAGAGAGAGAGGTTCATAGGGATGAAGATACGCGAAAAGATTTTCAGAGGGAAAGAGGTTACTTTTAAAGATTTCTGAAAACCAACAGTTTCCAAAAAAAAGTAATGACAAGACATGTCATTAAGTGTAAAACGGCATTGGTAACTAGGGACCGTAAAAAGTTACGATGGGATTGATGAGGGTAGCCGACTCAGCAAGGAAAGTGAAGCGTTTTATATAAATGTGTTCAAGGACAAAATAATATAAGCAATAAATGTGTGCATAGACGAGTCCACACAAGACTAAGAGTGGACGCGTAAACACATATGTAGTAGACGCGTAAAGACATGTGTAGTGGACGTCATGACTAGTGGACGTGCAGAGAAAACATGCAATGGACGACTAAATTAACAATAAATATACTAGCTCAATCCACATACAACATATTCAAATGCTTTCTTATAAAGATAAATCTATCCTCAGTAAGAGGTTTAATGAAGATATCTGCCCATTGGTGGTCAGTATCTATAAATTGAACATCAAACACACCTTTTTGTACATAATCCCTAATAAAATGATGTTTGATTTCTATATGCTTAGATCTAGAATGCAATATTGGATTCTTAGATAAATTGATTGCAACAGTATTATCACACATAAGTGGAATACTACTTACAAATACATTGTAGTCCTCCAATTGATGTTTGATCCATAGAAGTTGTGAGCAGCAACTTGCAGCTGATATGTATTCTGCTTCAGCAGTTGATAGAGCAATGGTACTTTGCCTTTTGCTTGACCAAGATACTAGGTTAGCTCCAATGAAGTGGCATCCTCCACTGGTGCTCTTTTTTTCAATTCTATCTCCAGCATAGTCAGCATCACAAAAACCAACTAATCTGTAATCATCATTTTTCTTAAAGCACAAGCCGAGATTAGTAGTACCTTTTTAAATATCTAAATATTCTCTTAACTGCTGAGAGATGAGACTCTCTAGGATCAGATTGAAAACGAGCACATAAGCAAACACTGAACATTATATCAGGCCTAGACGCAGTCAGATATAAAAGAGATCCTATCATACCTCTATATACCTTTTGGTCTACCTTTTTCTCTTTATCATATTTGTTCAGTATTAAAGTGGGATGCATAGGAGTATTCATTGTTTTGCAATCATCCATCTTAAACTTCTTTAGAAGTTCCCTTGTATACTTAGTCTGATGGATGTACACCTCGTCCATAGACTGTTTAACTTGAAGTCCAAGGAAGAATTTGAGTTCTTCCATCATGCTCATTTCAAATTCTTTTTGCATTAACTTAGAGAATTCCTTGCACAGAGATTCATTAGTAGCACCGAAAATGATATCATCAACATAAATCTGTACTATAATGAAATATGACTTAATAAACTTTCTAAATAGAGTTGTGTCTACTTTTCCTCTGTTAAAACCACTTTCCATTAGAAACGAACTTAACCTATCGTACCAAGCTCTAGGAGCTTGTTTAAGTCCATACAGTGCTTTCTTAAGCTTATAAACATGTTCAGGGTGATTTGTATTTTCAAAGCCAGGAGGTTGCATGACGTATACTTCTTCATTAATTAAGCCATTTAAAAAGGCACTTTTAACATCCATTTGAAAAATCATAAAGCTATGATGTGCAGCAAACGATATTAAAATTCTTATAGCTTCTAGTCTAGCAACTGGTGCAAAAGTTTCAGTGTAGTCTATACCTTCTTCTCGAGAGTAGCCTTGAGCAACAAGTCTTGCCTTGTTTCTCACAACCTTACCATCTTCATCAAGCTTGTTTCTGTAGACCCACTTTGTTCCAATGACTGACTTGTTTTTAGGCAGGGGTACAAGAGTCTAGACTTTACTTCTCTCAAACTGATTTAGCTCTTCTTGCATAGCAAGAATCCATCCTTTGTCCAGTAGAGCATCATCCACTATTTTCGGTTCACATTCAGAGACAAGAGTAGAATCACTTTGTTCTCTGAAGGTTGACCTAGTTCTTAGCTTTTCATTGGGGTCACCAATGATTTGATCTTGAGGATGGTAGTTTCTAAAATACCAAGATTTCTGTGCATTTTCCTGTTGAGAGATAGATGTTTCTGGTTGTTGTTGAGAAGTGTCGTCTGCTTGGATATCAGACTTGATTTCTGGTTTCTGTCCTGAGATATTTAGATCAAGATTTACAAAAGCTTCATCTAGCTCTGATAGTTTCTTATCAGGCTGTTTGTCATCAAATTTTACATGAATACATTCTTCTATAACTAAAGTTCTAGAATTATAAACTCTAAAACCTTTTGAAGTTTCAAAAAATCCTAGTAGAATTCCATTATCTATCTTAGCATCAAATTTACCAAGTTGATCTTTTGTGTTCAAAATGTAACATTTACATCCGAAAGGGTGAAAGTATGAAATGTTGGGTTTTCTACCTTTCCACAATTCATAAGGAGTCTTATTCAGATTAGGTCTAATGTATATTCTGTTCAGAATGTAGCAGGCAGTGTTCACAGCTTCAGTCCAGAAGTGCTTAGGGACAGAATTGTCATTGAGCATAGTCCTAGCCATCTCTTAAAGAGATATGTTCTTTCTCTCTACCACACCATTTTGCTATGGTGTTCTTGGTATTGAGAAGTTGTGTTGAATACCACCTTCTTCACAAAACTCATGGAATATCTCATTGACAAATTCTCCCCCATGATCACTTCTAATTGAAGCTATACACATGCCTTTTTCATTTTGTACACGTTTGCAGAATCCAGAAAAGACCTTGAATGACTCATCCTTATGAGCAAGGAACATAACCCATGTCCATCTAGTGTAGTACTATGACAAGACCATATTTCTTACCACTGACAGAGGCAATCCTTGTTGGACCAAAGAGATCAAGGTGTAGCAATTCTAGTGGTCTGTTGGTACTAACAACATTCTTAGATTCAAAGGAACCTTTGACTTGTTTTCCCTTCTGACATGCATCAGAGAGCATCAGTTTTGAAACTAAGGTTTGGTAGACCTCTTACAAGGTTATGCATTTTCAGTTTTGAGATTAATCTCAATGGACACTAGACATGACTCACTTTGATTTAAGAGGTCATCTAAGTCAATCTTATACAGATTGTTTTGCCTCTGGACAGTGAATAAGAGTGATCCCTCAGCTTTCTTGACAGAACACATATTCTTGTTAAAAGAAACAGCAAACCCACTATCACATAATTGCCTAATGCTAAGCAGATTGTGTTTAAGACCATTTACGAACAGAACATTATCAATGGAGGGAAAAGGATGTTTACCAATTTTACCTATACCAATGATCTTTCCTTTTTGGTTTCCTCCAAAAGTGACCCAGCCACCATCTTTGGGTCTAAGGTCTTGGAACATACACTTTTCTCCTGGCATGTGTCGTGAGCACCCATTGTCCAAGTACCAGGACTTCTGTTTCTCTCTTGTTGTTAAGCAGATCTCAGCATCAGTGAATTCACTTTTTGATGCAGTGTCAGCCATGAAGCAAATGTTTGCTTCTTCTCCTGCTTCATCTTATTCATATGAAGAAGATAGGTCAAGATCCTCCCATGTAGCCATCAAGCCTTTCTTCTTTTTGAATGATTTCTTTTTCTCCTTCAGCTTTGGGCAGTCAGCTTTGAAGTGTCCTGGTTTCTTACATTCACAGCACAGGGGTGGGCCTTTCTCCTTGGAATCTGACTTCTCCTTGGAGAATTTTTTGTTGAAATGCTTCCTTCTGAATCCACCTTTCTTTCTCCACATGTGTTGGATTTTTATGGAGATGAAAGATAGTTCATCCTCATCTGAGTCATCTTCATTATTTGATGAATCAGCTTCATCTGAGGACTCAAACTTTAAGCGCCTTTGAGGAACTAGCTTTCTTGGCCTTTAAGGCAATGGACTTTCCTTTTCTGGAGTTTTCCTCCTCATTAAGTTCAAGTTCACGAACTTTTAATGACCCCAGTAGCTCTTCCAGAGAAAGAGTATTCAAATTCTTTTCTTCCTGGATAGCAGTTACCTTAGGTCTCCACTGCTTTGAGAGACTTCTCAAAAAATTTCTCACATGATCTCTATTCTCATAGACCTTTCCAAGAGACCTAATACTGTTGGTGATTGTTTAGAATCTTCCAAACATCTGGTCTATAGTTTCATGATCAGCCATCTTGAATAGCTCATACTGGTGAACCAGCATGCTTATCGTTGATTCCTTCACTTGTGAGTAACCTTCATGAGCTAGTGCAAGAGTATCCCAGATTTCTTTAGCTGTGTTGCAACTATGAACCTTGTCATGATCAGGTCTGGTGATAGCACACATGAGATAGTGCTTAGCTTTCAAGTTTAGTTGATGTTGGCTTTTCTGCTCTTGAGTCCATTCAGCTCTAGGCACTGTAGCTCCAGCTTTACTCCTTGACTCAGTGTAGCCATTTCCTATTAGTTCCCAGATGTCAGTATTTTGTTCATCCAAGAATGCCATCATCCTCTTTTCCAATAATCATAATCAGTTCCATAAAAGAGAGGGGGTCTGTTGATAGCTTGTCCTTCTGCATCCATGATTGTAGGATCGTACTGCCTAAGCACTTGTTAGATGCTCAACCCTGTCAAGGCTGAGCTCTGATACCAACTGAAGTTGGCACAGGCAAATACAAGAAGGGGGTTGAATTGTGTTTGTTAATAATTTTCGCAAAAACCCTTTTTGAGAAACTTTTTCACAAGCAGAATATAAAAAGATTAAGCACACAAGAAATCCTTTTTAAAATATTAACAAAACCAAAATCAAATCCCACAGTTAGTAAAAATAAATAAAACTGTAAAAGATAAGGGATAGAAAATTCACTCAGGTATTTTATCCTGGTTCACTCTTTTCCAACCAAGAGCTACGTCCAGTCCCTTTTTCTCCACTATTTCCAGATAGTTTCTACAACAAGTATTCTTCACCTCTCCAGGCTACAAGTATTGCTTTCTTGCCAAGCCTCTTCAGGCTCTAATACAATCACAGGGATTTTTCTGAGATCTTTCTAACTCACTATATGTGAGGGTATGAAGGTTTAAGATCTACTGAATATTTTTACAAATATTCAACCTTAAGAATTACAGACTTTTGCTTTACAACAAGAATATGAGCTTTGAATATCTTGTAATTGATCAAATGGTAAAAGTTCTTTTTCAGTGCTTGAGACATTCTACATATATAGTGGTCTTCAATTTCTCTTGTAAATCTTCAATGGTTATTTGAATAGTCCCGTTATTGAGATAGCATTAAATGCATGATATCCATTGAGACTGATAGCTTGATTTTGGCCGTGTTGAAAAGCATCATTGGTTATCAGAAAATCACAAAATGGAGGCTCGCTGTTCTGAGTAATTATACCTTAAAAACGTTTTTTCCTCCTTTGTGTATAACCCAGCTTTTGTCCAGCAATAAAGATGTCATCGTACAGATCGTTTTGCAATTCCAATTGTACTATTTACTTTTTGTATTTCCTTGATAGTTTTATGAATTTTCTCAAAGGAAACAAGACATTAATCGGATAAAAACAAATGGGAAGAACAAATATTTATTTGAAATAAATATCAATCATTTGAACTAAATTCATCATGGACTAGATTGCATTAAATCATATTCAAGGTAGTAAAAATATAGAACATATAGAACCGTCTACTTAGTTTAAGAATGCATCTACACAAGATTTTATTCTGCTCGTCCACTGGTGTGGTAGAAGCGCTCGTCCACAGAAGTCTTTGGACTTGCTCAGTCCTTAGAGAAACTCCGTCCAATGATGTGGCACTATGGACTTCTACTGAATTTTAGTTAGGCACTATGGATGTATACTTGAGTTTCAAGTCTTTGGACTTGCTGTACCTAACAAGTTATTTAGGTATTCTTTTATAGCCTCGTCTAATAAATAAAACAACAAGGTAAATTTACCACAGTTCTTGAGCAGCCCGTCTACAGGCCTGGATGCGTATTTTTCAATTTGAACTTATCCCAAGTTTATTTTACTTATAAAAGCGTTCCTGCATAACTGAAAGCACTAGTTAGATCTCAACTAACACTTTGCCAAGCAAATTTAATCCTTTTGTTAACATCAAAACCTAGAGAGAGATGTGACCATACTTTCCATATCAAATTCTTTTTGTGAAAATCAACATCAATATTCTTTGGTTTGTCATGAAAATTATAATTGCTAAGAATCACACTCAGATTTTCAAGACTCCTATCATTCTTATTCATTCTATCTCAAGTAGGGAAACAATTTCAACATGAGTATGATATGATTTCTCCACTTGATATTCAAGGTTGATGCAATCTTACAAGACATAGAATTTTTCAACACATGCTTTTCACCATTTAAAGTGGCATAATCATCCTTTAACTTCTTAAAATGAAATGGATGAAACATTTTGCAAGTAGTTTGAATTTATCATTCTCTAAACCCACTATCTCATCATACTATGTATGCATTTGACAGTTCGATTTTCATATAATTGAGTTTAGCACTATTTGTCTCCAAGTCTGTTTGAGCCATGTCATATTCCTATGATAATCATTTAAATTTCCCCTTTTTGTAGAATGATTTGTTCATGGCCTTAATATTTTGATTTATGATTATCTACTGTGGATTTCACACGACATAGATTTTTGACAACTTTAAGTGCTACAAGTCCTTTCTATCTAGTCTAACACTTAAGATTCAATGATAGTTAAGCTCAAATTTGAACCATGTGAAATATTCATCATGACAAGCAAATCAATCCTCAATCACAAAGATGATTTTATATGATTTTTCTTTGGATATATGCACAACTAACAATAATGCTTTACATAACATAGACACATGGACAATTGCTAGCGAGATATTTCTAAGCATTGTGATTTAACTAGAGATGGTCTAATCATGTTTGCAACATCCAAATTTAAGTTTATACAATAAACACATGAACATTTTATTTTCTTATTTATAAAAGGTAAGGATTTTGTTACCTTGATTCTTGAACTCACAATATCTTTTTCTCAGTTACTCTAATATCTTGAAAAAATTGATTCGTCTAGATAATCATGATTGTGTGTAATTGGTACTCAACAACACAGTCCTAGGGGAACGATATTTTACTACTTGGCATAACCGTGCACTTGCGGTACACAACATTGACCACTTGATACTCAAGCAAAAAGAGGATGATGTTCACCTATAGCTCAAGGTTTTGCACAACCAAAACCTAGCCATGAACAATCAACAAAACAACAAGTTAAATGATGAAGAAAAACTACAAAACCCATTTGAGCATCGTTCGGCCTTGTCAATAAAAATAGGCTAGAGATCTCTAAATTTTTAAAGCTCTTAGATAATGAAAGTGGAAGTCATATGAAGATCATAGAAATTGGAATCACATTAAAAGGATTTTTCTATGATTTTCTAGAGATTTTTGAAGTTCTAGATCTTGGAATTTGAAATTTGTAAAAATTTGAGATATGAAGAAAAGTTGTGAAAGGAAAGGAAGGTATGATCATGAATCACAAGAATCCACCTTTGGAATTTCAAGAAACCAACAACAACTTATACTTCCTTTGAAAATCAAGTATAAGTAACTTAGGAGTTTTTGTCAAGTTTATGAAGAACACATAAACAAATGAGAGAAATGGGTGAAATGAAATGTCCAAGTGTGGTTTATGAGGAGTTTTCCGTGAGTTTCTAGGGTCCAAAGAGTAATTTGGTGTCATGGCAAACTAGTAGTTAAAATGAAGGATTTAGGGTAATTTGGGTTTTCACATTTTAGTCATCATTACATGCATTTAATGCATGATGACTAACCCCTATGACTCACCCCCTTGAGTCATCACAAATGACTCATTGGTCTTCTCCGTCCGACATCGGGTTTTGTCTCTGCTCCTACGTTCTCGATTCCGTCGATCCCCGATCATCGACTATTCGGCCGAATAACTTATAATAACCTATTTATTTTTAAAAAATTTCAAAATAACCACTATGGTTGGAAATAAAATATAAACCTAAACGGTTTCGTCCACGGTTCAAAATTAGGTTTTCTGACCAGTAAAATCTTACTGTCAGTGAAAACACAGATCGGGTTTCGTCTAACTTTTAAACCCATATTTTTACCGTAGGCTTCTACCATAAGGTAGAGTATAATTATGATTTTATTTTATATAAAAAAATTCTAGATCTAATATAAAAATTACGAACAATTAAAATTCTACCGATAATCGAGAAACAACAAAAACAGCAAAACGGTAAAAATCGTAAAAACAGGGTGTTACAATATTACCCCTCTAAAAAGAATTTCATCCTCGAAATTAAAGTTACCTTGAAACAACTGCGGATATTGTTCCTTCATCCTGTCCTCCAACTCCCATGTAGCATCTTCTGTCGTTGCATTCCAGATCACTTTAACCAATGAAATTGTCTTCCCTCTTAGTTGTTTAACTCTTTGATCCTCGATCCTCACAGGTAATGCCTCATAGGTTAAGTTATCTTTCAATTTTACTGTATCCGGTACTTTGACATGACTAGGATCAGGAATATACTTTCGCAATTGAGACACGTGGAAAACACAATGAAGATTTGAAAGAAAAGGCGGTAAGGCAATTTGGTAAGCTATAGGACCTACTCAACGAAGAATTTGGTAGGGTCCAATGAATTTAGGAGTAAGTTTCCTCTAGAATCAACTATAAGAGCTCGGAATCATCTAGTATACAAATCCTTTATCCGAATCTTAGGATTCCATCGGTTCCCTCTTTGAATTTTGATACTGCTCCTTGTCGCACCAATTCCCTTTCTTCTTGTAGGTATTGATCACTTTCTTGTTTCTCTCGTATCCGTTCCATCAATTCATTGGAAACAGTAATCATACCTAAGCAAAGCTTTCATGGTGACATTTCAATCGTCAACTGCATATCCTGGAATTGCTCTAACAACTCTTGCTCTTTGACTATCATTGAAGACGCATGCATTGATTTTCTACTCAAGGCATCCGCTACGACATTCGCTTTTCCAGGGTGATACTGTAGTTGGAAATCGTAATCCTTCAGACATTCCAACCAACGTCGTTGTCGCCTGTTGAGCTCCTTTTGATCAAACAAGTACTTCAAGCTTTTGTGATCACTGAAAACGTTGAACGTTGCTCCATACAAATAATGCTTCCAGATTTTCAGTGCAAAAACTACAGCCACTAGCTCCAAATCATGTGTTGGGTAGTTCCTCTCATGAATCTTCAATTGTCTTGAAGCATAAGCTACCACTTTCCGGTTTTGCATTAGCACACAACCTAACCCTTGATGTGAAGCAATACAGTATACCTCGAAAGGTTCCTTAGGATCAGGTAATACTAGCACAGGTGAAGTAGTCAACCTTTTCTTCAACTCTTGGAAACTTTCCTTGCACGCTTCAGTCCACGTAAACTCTTGGTCTTTCTGCATTAGTTGGGTAAGAGGTCCTACTATTTTGGAGAATCCCTCGATGAATATCCTATAGTATCCAGCTAAACCTACGAAACTATGAATTTCTGTTGCCGTCTTTGGTCTCTCCCATTTTAGAACAGCTTCAACTTTTGACGGATCCACTGCGATACCTTCATTCGAGATAACGTGTCCTAAAAATTGAACTTCATCTAACCAAAATTCGTACTTTTCGGGTTTCGCGTATAACTGTTTCTCTTTTAAGATCTGGAGAACCATACTGAGATGTTCAGCATGCTTGTCTGGATTAGGAGAATATATTAGAATGTCGTCTATAAAGACAACGACAAACTGATCTAGATAAGGATGAAAAATCATGTTCATGTAATCTATGAATATAGCAGGTGCATTCGTCACTCCGAACGGCATCACACGGTACTCATAATGCCCATAGCGTGTTCGAAACGCTGTCTTCGGGATATCCTCCGCCTTCACACGAATCTGATGATAACCAGATCGTAAATCTATCTTTGAGAAAATTGCTGCTCCACGTAACTGATCCATCAAATCGTCAATCCTTGGTAGTGGATATTTTTTCTTGATCGTCACTTTGTTTAACTGACGGAAATCTACACATAAGCGAGAAGTTCCATCCTTCTTCTTCACAAGCAAAACTGGAGCTCCCCAGGGTGATACACTAGGTCTTTTGAATTCTTTCCTCATCAGTTCCAATATTTGATTCTTCAAGTCTTCTAGATTTGATGGTGACATACGGTATGGTGCCATGGATATCGGTCCAGAGCCCGATACCAGATCAATCGCAAACTCAATGTCTCGAACAGGCGGTAGTCCAGGTACATCTTCAGGAAAAACTTCAAGAAACTCATCGACGGTAGGTATGGACTGTAAGTCAACCTCACTCTTGACGTCTAAGGAAAACAGTAACATGTATCCTTGAGCTCCCTCTCTCAAATAAGCTTTTACTCGGTTAGCAGACAAAAATCCAGAAATCTCATCCTTAGGAAAAATTAAGGATTTATTGGCACAGTCTAACAGGATATGGTTAGAACATAACCAATCCATTCCTAGTATCACATCTATTTGCGAAAGAGTCAAACAGATTAAATTGACCAAAAATTTCATATCTTCTACAAAGATAACACAATTCAAACAAGCTGTAGTAGTCAAAACAAGTTTAGCAGTAGGAGTAGATATAGTCGAGTCAAAAGGTAAAGAAGACATATGTAATCCTAGCAGTTTAGCATAGTCATATGCAATGAACGAATGCGTCGCACCCGAATCAGCAGTACAATTAAAGATTTACCTCCTATGACACACTATCCTGAATCAGATCATCATTCTGAGAGGCTTCAGTACCACTCATTGTATAAACTCTTCCTCCAGCTCTAGGCCTTGCAGCTCGCATATTGTTGACCGAAGGTTCCGTATTAGATCGTCCACAATTTCTAGCAACATGTCCAGGCTATCCACACTTAAACAAATGATTCTCGTAATCTTGCAGTCTTTGGTAGCGTGACCCATGCCACACTTCATGCACTTCTATGGAACATTCCTAGATGAACCAGCACCTCCACTGCTTCCACCAAAAGATCGTTGTTGGAACTGCTGCTGACCTTGTGGCTATTGTATGGCTTCCTCTGGAATCGGCTGTTATTCTTGTAGTTTCCCCTATTGAACCTAGATGGTCCATAACTCTGTTGATTAGCATCACGATTCGCCTTCAAATCCTCTATCTGTCTACACATGTCCATCAGCCTCGGAAATACAGATATTTCCATTGGAACTACTACCTCCTTCAGTTCATATCGCAATCCTCCTTCAAACCTGCGACACTTCCACCCTTCATGTGGATTGTCAGTCAGATAGGCAGAAAACTCCGACAGACTTTCAAATCTGGTGCCGTATTCAGCTATAATCATATTGCCTTGCTTCAGCTGCAGGAATTCCATTTCTTTAGTATCTCTGGCACTTGCCGGAAAATACTTCTCCAAAAACTTCCTACGAAAAGTTTCCCGATTTACCTCTTGTTGATCATGCTCAAGCACTTGGCAAGCTCCTCTCCACCAATTTTCAGCATCGCCCACCAGCATGTAGGCAGCATAAGTAACCTTGTCGTTATCAGTACACCTCATAGCAGCAAAAATCTTCTCCAAAGATTGAATCCACAGCTCAGCTTTCTCAGGCTTAAACTCTCTCTTGAATTCCGTCGGATTTCTACGCAAGAATTCATCCAGTCCTCTGCTTTCAGATCCCCTTTCCTCGCGACAAACAAACGCAACAGTCATTTGTGACATTGCTCTCACAGCTGCATTCATAACCGTAGTTCCTCCGCCACGAGCCATTATAGTCCAGCAAGACCAAAATCAATTATTCATGAAAATTACAATAAACTCACCCCAAACAATATCATTTCTTCCAAAAATAATACCAAAAGCACACAGAGAACTCACAGCACAAACAAAGACAGACCTAAACCACAAACCCTAACAGACTCGTCCAGCTCTGATACCAAATAATGTAACACCCTTCTCGGGTGCTACATTGTCTGTGACATTTCTATTTTTTTATAAGACCGAGTAAAGCGGAAAATAATTATTTTGCCAAAAGTACAGGTTTATTTTTTTCCTTTTCTCTTTCGCAATAATACCATACATAGTCTTTAACATATAACATCAACTTATGCATCAATATTATACACACCAAGTTCCAAGTATCATCAGTCATACATATTCAGAAAAAAGGCGGAAATACCAACGCCAGTAAATAACAACAGACTGAAATATGTTTATAATAATAATATCTTTAGAGACATAGCTCCACAAAATATAACATAGACACGAGACTGGTCAGACACAAAATACTAAGAAAAATACATTATACTAAAGCCCTCGAGATTGTGTCCATGTCTCCAAGTACGCTCAAACTCCGGTGTGTGATGGAGAAACAGTGTTATCGTCATCTTCCTCCAACGCAAGATAGAAAACAACAAACCAGAAAATACAGAAATGAGGTGAGATTTCCGTTCATCTTACACTTAACGCAGACATGCAGTGGTACGACACACATGTACGTACAAATATAAATAAGCAGATATATCATCCATCACAATAGAAATAATAATTGTTTCACAACAACATAATCACAAGGCACCTCTTTTCCTATATAAGAGACATCTAAGACTCGAGGAATGACCTCTGATCCCCTATACCATGGTTTTAACAAACAGTAGGAGAGAGTGGTTCGGAGGATTGTTCCGGACTATGCCAGTCTTGGGCAATAGAATGCGTCCAGAGTCATCAACGTGCACATTGGCTTTTTCAGGAACATCCTACACTACCAGAAAATACATAGTGTCTAGTAAAGTATGTCAGTGTATTGCAAGATCACCATGACATAGAAGAGCAACCAACTGGGCCTATATGAGTATTTCATACCCCGACACCCCCAAGCATCAATAGATTGTCACTATGAAATTCACACCCGCATTAAAGTGTTAGCTCAATCTCCTAGGCACAACGGCCTTAAAGAACATAGCTTCACTATGTGTTGAGGCAAACTTTACCGGAAACGAGTTCTTCTCGTCCATCCAACGGATGACATCGTGATTCCTTCGGAATTCTTCAACGAACTGTAACAGATGCTAGATGGTCTTAAGTCCGAATCACCGGTACTTAATCATCAAGCTAAATTTCTCAAGTAACTTTTTATCTTTGTGCAAAGTTTTATTAAAATATTTGTTAACAAATCCTAGCACATTATGAGATTGGAACATAGGTCCAATTTATTTATTTCTCTGTACTTTTCTAGTTGAGCCTTTTTCTTTGGCTTTCAATAAAACAAATCATTATGAATCCATTAAATTTTATGGAATATGGATAATGAATTATCCATACTATATGACATAAGGTCGTGTTCCACCCCACGTCATAAATTATTACGTTCGTATTTTTACTAAGTCATTTTTTACTTAGGTTTTTACATTTTACAGTAAAATCTCGTCTTTGAAGACAAAAATCCTTTTGGCTTAAAACCAAAACCTTTAGATAAAATCAAATCCATTTTCAAGAATAATTTCCCTCAAAGATAGGTAGGTATCAAATTTGAGACACCCCATTGTGCCCCGGTGTTTTATTAGATTAAATCCTTCTTAATTAAATTCTTAACTGCGTACGTAACGTGAAAATTCGTAAAAATTAAAACTTATATAATAATCATATAACTTCTAGAAATTAAACACACCAACGTTGTAATATATAAATACACACCTATTTATTTATTACATTACCAAAACATTGTTGAGGGTAATCCTCTCAGTAGGATCTCTAGCAGGCATCTTAAAACAACAATTAATAGCGGAAACAAAACTTCTTATAAGACTCACTGGCTCTAAACACAAAACTACATTGCTGAAAACCACATCTCGTCTTCTAGCATCCAGTTCATACTGAGTTCCATCCAACGTCTCAGCATCAAGCTCAGCCACAGGGTCTTCTAGTACGATCCCATAAAAAGACAGAATACAACACACAAAGATATAGGGGATAAGAAGCAGTTCTATCATCAAAAAGTAGAAAATAGTAATAGTATATAACATAATAAAATTCATACACAATCAACAAATATAACTAGAAAATCATCCTTGAAATTAAGGTATCATCCTCTACCCTCAACCTCACACAACTAAACCTTTATGATGACATGGCCACTATTACCCCATATCCGTTAGGGATGTTAGTCTGTCGTCCAAGCGACGTGTACCCAAAACTGGTGCACACCCTTATTCATGGTGAGAATGCTCATGCAAAGCAATGACCTATAGGTGCACGGTAAAGTCGGTGCACACCCTGGATCAAGGGTGCTCATGCATAGCAATGACACTATAGCTGCACGGTACAGTCAGTGCACAACCTCATCCAAGGTAAGAATGTTCATGTAATACAATGACACTTTAGCTGCAAAGTACAGTCGGTGTACACCTTGATTCTCTATCGCGGGTGCTCAAGCAAAGCATTGACACTATAGCTGTACAAATTAAATCTAACATTGGACGGTCCCACAAGGACTTTGGACCTCTTATGTGTCCAACATACGGTTATAAACACAATACAACTTATAAACCTCACTGAAGTACATCAATAGCAACCTAGTGCCTCAAGCTTCCATCCTAGCCTTGACTCACATTATATGACACATTTCATTTTAACATAATCAATTTACGCTAGGCACTTCTAATTCACCGATACTTTCTCACCCAAACAATTATCTCCCGAACAACATATATCCTCACTTAAAATCAACTAAACATAGTACTAAAAACCAGGCAGATCATGTATAACACAAAATCAAAAAATATTCAAATACCACAAAATATCACATTAACAATTCAATAATAATAATAATAATAATAATAATAATAATAATAATAATAATAATAATAATAATAATAATAATAATAATAATAAATTCAATCGACCTTAGATAAGATAAAATCATCCTAACGTCGATAATCCTACAATCCCCGAATCACCATTGGTTTCACAGAAAAGGTTTCCAATGTGATTTTGGTCTTGTCGATTACTCGACTACAAGTAGGGTTTAGGTCGCCCTACACAATTATTATATAATATACTACTTATCGATTCCGACGATAGGTTGATTCATTCCCCAGCTTGGGTTATCACCGAAATTCCGAATTTACCGTTCCTCGTTGTCACGCCACACTTTAACAGTTTCTCCTTCAACCAAATAGTAGAACTATAATTAATTAACAAAATCATTCTTAACCTAAATAGCTAGGTTTCGGCCTCCTAATTCAAAATAGGGTTAGGATTATTTTCTCATTCCAAGCTTTTGGATTCTAATTCCTATAGTCTTAGACAGCTTAGATAAATTATCATAATCTGAAAATATTAACAAAATATTTTAATCTCCCTTTTTATTAAGTTTCGGTCTTACTTGGTAAAATAGGCTTGGAAATTCTTTTTGATTCAACATATTGGTTTTAGATTACATAGATCCTTAAGAGTATTAACCAATCATTAGAATTCATTAATTCAACAAAATCTATAAACTCCTAAACCCTAGATTTTCAGCCAACACCATAAAATTAGGATAGAAATCTTTGTTGAAGTTAAGCTCTTAGATTATAACTATATAGGTATTAGAGAGCATGATACAAGTGTTATAATTGAGAATTGACTTCAAACACATTTTCTCTCCTAGGTTCGGCCCAAATGGTTTTTAGGGAAGGAAAATGTTTTTTATTATATGCTCTTGGATAATGAAAGTAGTGATCATAACTAGATCATAGAAATTGGTTTCACATTTTTAGGATTTTTCTACTAGTTTCTAGAATTCTTTAAAGTTCTAGATCTAAGAAAATAAAATCATGAAATAGAATGAAAATGACTTCAAGTTGGAGAATAGATGACCAAGGATCATCATATTACCTCAAGTGATGATGGGAATGGAAAGAAGATGATGATCTTGATGCACTTCAACAAGGATGCACCTAGAGCTCTTAAAAATGGAGTTTATGTTATGAATGAAGAAGAATAAGAAATAAATAAATGAAGGAGAAGATATTGTGGGGGGCTGCCGTGGGGGAGAGGGGTATTTATAGGTAGGGAATTGACTTAACCTAGATTAAGTTTAACTAACCATGGTTAAGTTAAGATATAAATATCTAGATATTTTCAAATAAATATCTAGATATTTGTTTTTACAAAATATCTAGATTTTTTTTTATCTGCCCCCGGCTCCGTCGACTACCCGATTAACGACCAAAACGCCCGAGAATCGTCTAATATCTTAATTTTTTTAACAAATTTTCAAAATAACCTGTCTCATTGGAAACATGATAAAAACCTATATTGTTTTGTTCACGAGTCAAAATTAGGTTTTCCGATCATTAAAATATTACTGTCAGTGAAAATACCGACTGTTTTCCGTTCGAACTTTCACCAAAATTCGCCCGAATATACATAATATTTTATTTCTGATCAGAATTTTGGAAAGTATACTTCCTCACGGACAAAATATAAAAAATCTACAAATTTCAGATTTCGGGCCAAATTAGGGTTTTCTGTCAGTAAAATTATACTGTCAGTTAAAAACGCAGACCGAGCTCCGTCTAAATTTTCAATCCAAAATTTAATCGTGGTTTTCTACCATAAGAGAGACTATGAATATGATTTTATTTTATTTAAAATCACTTTCTAACTCTCGTATTAAAATATAATTAATTATATTTTAACCGGTTAAACAGCTTAATTAAAAATCAGGTTGTTACATTACTACCCCTCCTAGAAAAAAATTCCATCCACGGAATTTCTTAACTCAAAACTAGACCTCATCTTGTAATCGTATCTTGATCTAAAGATCCCACATTATATTTCTCATCGTTGTTTTTCCCCTAGGTGACAACGGTAACTTCATAACAGAATTCATTCTTATATCATTCTATTTATCCTCGAAATAATCCATCACTTCATTGTATTCATTGTCCTTAACATTTCACCTTGATCTTTCATCCTTGAAGGACATAATTAAAACTTAATCCTTTCCTCTTCTTACTACTGATCCACTAGAGAATCTTATTTCAACATCTAACTCCCGCAATTAACACCACAATTAATACTACCCTATCTTCCTACTTCATGTATCCAATCACAGTCTTAGTTCCTTAGAATGTATTTCACTATTCTAGATTATATCAAAATCACACATTTCATGTCTCCAAATAAACATCTAAACACTCCTTAAGTAAACTGCAATCAAAAGAACAACACCTGTTAGGATTATCTAACTTAACAAATTTGAATTTCTCTAGTAACCTCAATTTACATCAGAAATCATCTTTTCTGCTCATATTCAACTAAGGTGAAATTACTATATACACTTTCGTTTACTCTTACCAAACTATAGTAATTGTCATACTCTATGATATTGATCTTAAGGGTATACATCCTACCAGTCACAACTATACCTCAACAAAACTCTCATCACTTTCTTGTCTATCATGCTACTTAGACAAACAAACAAAGTCTACCAGATATCAAATACATACATTGTATAAGATCCCGGATTGAGAATTCAGCTCCCCTCACGGTAAACACTCTTTCAGTGGCCTGAGGTCTGGCCATATGTTGTCTTGCTGCTGGAACTCTTCTCCCAGTTCCACCTCCATAACTTTCAGCTCCTCTACCCACATCTATTAGTTGTTGCATACCTTTCTGCCTACAATCACGAGCAAAATGTCCCTGTTTACCACAATGGAAACAACTAGGTCTTTCCGTGCAATCCCTAATATGATGCGATCCTCCGCATATGAAGTAAACATAGCCTTGTGGTTGCTGGCCTAATCTAGCCACTTTTGCGGATGCAGGTGTTTGTGCTGGTCTAGCATATGGTTCCTGTCTCCATTGAGGATCACTATCTACTCTCCTCCGAACATTTGATCAAATAGGACCTCCAATCCTTTGTTGCTTCTGTTCAGCAGCAATCCTCAGATCTATACTTTCAATAGCGCTACATCTCTCAACCGGTTCCTGGAAATACTGGATGTTGAGAGACACTATAGCCCTCTGCAGTTCGTTTGAGTCCTTCATCAAACCTTCTATATTGCCAGTCTTCATTTGGAAACCTCTGATAATACTCTGAAAACTTAATCAAAGCCTAAAAACGTGATGCATAATCACCTACGGACATGTTACCTTGTTTGACGGTTGTGAATTCTTTTTCCTTCTCGCGTCGAACTAGACGAGGAAAATATTTTTCGAAGAAGCAGTCTGTGAATAACTGCCAATCAATATTTTTGTTCTCATCTACCAATAATCTTTTCTTTACTTTCCACCATAACTCTGCTCCTTCAGTTAACATGAAGGCAACATAAGTCACTTTCCTCTCCTTGTTACAGCGCACAATAGCAAATATCTTCTCAATCTCTTGCATCCACCATTCAGCCTTCTCCGAGTCATACTCTCCTCGGAATTGAGGTGGCCTTCCTTTCATAAAAGTAGCCAATCTGATTCTTTAGTTCTAGCTGATCTCTGTTCATCTGCAGCATCTCAGCATTCTGCTGGGTTTGTAACAGCATAGCAGCAGCTATTATTTCCATGGTATTGGGAGTCGTAGATGACTCTCCACCATTGGTGTCATTGTTGATAGTTCCTATAATTCTTTCTGGAGTTCTGTCACCACTATTGATTGGACGTCCTCTTCCTTAAGCCATGATTCTGTAAAAGAAATCATCCGCTCTTATTAGTATGACATATAATACCACACAGGCAAGTATATAAATACCATATGCCATACTACTGTTTGTTATCGTCTTAAATTCGGACACACTACCCAACTTCTAAGCATAGTCAAAATCCGATATGGATTCAACTAGATACGGCCAGTAACAACATCCTAAACCTCGCAGTCCTTGATTCTGATTGGACATAACCCCACAGTCCGTTTTAGAACCAAACTGCTCTGATACCAAATGAGACACCCCATTGTGCCCCGGTGTTTTATTAGATTAAATCATTCTTAATTAAATTCTTAACCGCATACGTAACGTGAAAATACGTAAAAATTAAAACTTATATAATAATCATATAACTTCTGCAAATTAAACACACCAACGTTGTAATATATAAATACACACCTATTTATTTATTAAATTACCAAAACACTGTTGAGGGTAATCCTCTCAGTAGGATCCCTAGCAGGCATCTTAAAACAACAATTAATAGCGGAAACAAAACATCTTATAAGACTCACTGGCTCTAGACACTAAACTACATTGCTGAAAACCACATCTCGTCTTCTTGAGTCCAGTTCATACTGAGTTCCAACCAACGTCTCAGCATCAAGCTCAGCCACAGGGTCTTCTAGTACGATCCCATAAAAAGACAGAATACAACACACAGAAAGATATAGGGGATAAGAAGCAGTTGTATCATCAAAAAGAGAAAAAAAAAGTAATAGTATATAACATAACAAAAGTCACAGACAATCAACACATATAACTAACAAATCATCCTCGAAATTAAGGTATCATCCTCTACCCTCAACCTCACACAACTAAACCTTTATGATGACGTGCCCACTAATCCCCCATATCCATTAGGGATGTTAGTCCGTCGTCCAAGGGACGCGTCCCCAAAACCGGTGCACACCCTTATTCATGGTGAGAATGCTCATGCAAAGCAATGATACAATAGCTGCATGGTAAAGTCGGTGCACACCCTGGATCAAGGGTGCTCATGCATAGCAATGACACTATAGTTGCACGGTACAGTCGGTGCACAACCTCATCCATGGTAAGAATGTTCATGTAATACAATGACACTATAGCTGCACGGTACAGTCGGTGCACACCTTGATTCTCTTTCGAGGGTGCTCAAGCAAAGCATTGACACTATAGCTACACAAATTAAATCTAACATTGGATGGTCCCACAAGGACTTTGGACCTCGTCTGTGTCCAACATACAGTTATAAACACAATACAACTTATAAACCTCACTGAAGTACATCAATAACAACCTAGTGCCTCAAGCTTCCATCCTAGCCTTGACTCACATTATATGACACATTTCATCTTTAAAATAATCAATTTATGCTAGGCACTTCTAATTCACCGATACTTTCTCACCCAAACAATTATCTCCCGAACAACATATATCCTCACTTAAAATCAACTAAACATGGTACTAAAAACCAGGCAGATCATGTATAACACAATATCAGAAAATATTCAAATACCACAAAATATCACATAACAATTCAATAATAATAATAATAAATTCAATCAACCTTAGATAAGATAAAATCATTCTAACGTCGATAATCCTACAATCCCCGAATCACCATTGGTTTCACAAAAAAGGTTTCCAATGTGATTTTGGTCTTGTCGATTACTCGACTACTAGTAGGGTTTAGGTCGCCCTACACAATTATTATATAATATACTACTTATCGATTCCGACGATAGGTTGATTCTTTCCCCCACCTGGGTTATCGCCGGAATTCCGAATTCGCTGTTCCTCGTTGTCACGCCACACTTTAACAGTTTCTCCTTCAACCAAACAATACAACAATAATTAATTAACAAAATCATTCTTAACCTAAATAGCTAGGTTTCGGCCTCCTAATTCAAAATAGGGTTAGGATTATTTTCTCATTCCAAGCTTTTGGATTCTAATTCCTATAGTCTTAGACAGCTTAGATAAATTATCATAACCTGAAAATATTAACAAAATATTTTAATCTCCCTTTTTATTAAGTTTCGGCCTTACTTGGTAAAATAGACTAGGAAATTCTTTTTGATTCAAGCTATTGGTTTTAGATTACATAGATCCTTAAGAGTATTAACCAATCATTAGAATTCATTAATTCAACAAAATCTATAAACTCCTAAATCCTAGATTTTCGGCCAACACCATAAAATTAGGATAGAAATATTTGTTGAAGTTAAGCTCTTAGAATATAACTATGTAGGTATTAAAGAGAATGATACAAGTGTTATAATTGAGAATTGAGTTCAAACCCATTTTCTCTCCTAGGTTCGGCCCAAATGGTTTTTAGGGAAGGAAAATGTTTTTTATTACATGCTCTTGGATAATGAAAGTAGTGATCATAACTAGATCATAGAAATTGGTTTCACATTTTTAGGATTTTTCTACCATTTTCTAGAATTCTTTAAAGTTATAGATCTAAGAAAATAAAATCATGAAATAGAATGAAAATGACTTCAGGTAGGAGAATAGATGATCAAGGATCATCATATTACCTCAAGTGGTGATGGAAATGGAAAGAAGATGATGATCTTGATGCACTTCAACAAGGACGCACCTAGAGCTCTTGAAAATGGAGTTTATGTTATGAATGAAGAAGAAGAAGAAGAAATAAAGAAATGAAGGAGAAGATATTGTGGGCAACTGCCGTGGGGGAGAGGGGTATTTATAGGCAGGAAATTGACTTAACCTAGATTAAGTTTAACTAACCATGGTTAAGTTAAGATATAAATATCTAGATATTTTCAAATAAATATCTAGATATTTTTTTTAACAAAATATCTAGATATTTTTTTTTATCTGCCCCTGGCTCCGTCAATTTCCCGATTAACGACCAAAACGCTCGAAATCATCTAATATCTTTTTTTTTTACGAAATTTTCAAAAAAACATGTCTTGTTGGAAACATGATAAAAACCTACATTGTTTCGTTCACGAGTCAAAATTAGGTTTTCTGATCGATAAAATATTACTGTCAGTGAAAATACCGACTATTTTCCATTCAAACTTTCACCAAAATTCGCCCGAATATACATAATATTTTATTTCTAGTCAGAAATTTGGAAAGTAGACTTCCTCATGGACAAAATATAAAAAATCTACAAATTTCAGATTTCGGGCCAAACTAGGGTTTCATGTCAGTATAAAATAATACTTTCAGTTAAAAACGCAGACCGGGCTTCGTCTGAATTTTCAACCCAAAATTTCACCGTAGCCTTATACCATAAGAGAGACTATGAATATGATTTTATTTTATTTAAAATTATTTTCTAACTCTCAGATTAAAATATAATTAATTAAATTTTAACCGGTTAAACAGTGTAATTAAAAATCTGGCTGTTACAAATTTCTCTAAAACATTTCCTCAAAAATCCTTAAAACATTAAACAACAGTTTCGCCTCTTTTTACTGAATTTAGGCCTAAAAAGTCCTACTTTTGAAGATATGGTTCTTCACCTCAAATGTATTATTCTCCTAGGTTATATTACTCATATGAAAATGTTGAATCACTGAATTTCCATCAAAATCTCCATTTATAAAAAATTTCTAAGAATTTGACCGAACGTCGTTTATTTTGTAAATCGCGTAAATTGTTTTTCAACGATTTTACACTCTAATAGTCCAAAACTCATTTTGGAGTTTTAGGATAGTTTTATAAGCATGAAAAACTGTTTCTAACTGCCCAATTACATTTATTTTTGAAAATTACATTTTAGTCCCTAAACTTTCATTAATTACAAAATAGTCCTTATTCACTTAACACCTTATAACTTTTTATTTTTAACTCCAATTCACACCAAACCAACTTCTTTAGAAATATTTTTCAGTTGCGCTCAAATTTTCCAGAAATCACTTTTCTGCCCCAAATATTTTTCAATAATTGCAAAAAGGTCCTTTTTCACCAAAAAGCTTATAACTTTTTATGTATTAATCCAATTAACACCAAACCAATTTCTATGGTTTTGTCTCATCAAGGACTACAATCTTAAAATTCAAGAACACGTGCAGCCATTGAAATTCTCAGAAATTGTAATTTAGTCCCTAAGGACTCGTAAATCCATAACTTTCAATATACACATCCAAATCAATCCAAACCAATTTCTATATTCTTATATATTCATTTACTTCTCATAAAAATTATTCAAACAATTTAAATCCATATGGATTCCATATAACCAGTCAAGGCCGAATGGCCCAAAAATTATCATGTTAGGCAATTTTTCATGTTAAACCAAATAAACAACCATCAAGTATCCAATTAGCAATCATTGAATCAAAATCAACATATATCAAAATCAAGTATCAACCATATCCTCCAATAGGATCACACACAAAAATCAATAATTTACACAACTTAAATATTAATAATTTACAAGACCTTAAACACTAATAAACCACCAACATATCTACCCTAAGGTAGGATGATGGTAATCTCCGCCATACCTTTGTTGACCACTTGATACTCAAGCAAGAAGAGGATGATGTTCACCTATAGCTCAAGGTTTTCCACAACCAAAACCTAGCCATGAACAATCAATAAAACAACAAGTTAAATGATGAAGAAAAACTACCAAACCCATTTGAGCATGGTTCGGCCTAGTCAAGAAAAATAGGCTAGAGATCTCTAAATTGTTCAAGCTCTTAGATAATGAAAGTAGAAGTCATATAAGATCATAGAAATTGGAATCACATTAAAAGGATATTTCTATGCTTTTCTAGAGATTTTTGAAGTTCTAGATCTAGGAATTTGAAATTTGTAAAAACTTGAGATATGAAGAAAAGTTGTGAAAGGAAAGAAAGGTATGATCATGAATCACAAGAATCTACCTTTGGAATTTCAAGAAACTAACAACAACTTATACTTCCTTTGAAAATCAAGTGTAAGTAACTTAGGAGTTTTTGTCAAGTTTATGAAGAACACATGAACAAATAAGAGAAATGGGTGAAATGAAATGTCCAAGTGTGGTTTATGAGGAGTTGTCCGTGAGTTTCTAGGGTCCAAATAGTAATTTGGAGTCATGGCAAACTTGTAGTTAAAATGAAGGATTTAGGGTAATTTGGGTTTTTCACATTTTAGTCATCATTACATGCATTTAATGTATGATGACTAACCCCTATGACTCACCCCCCTGAGTCATCACAAATGACTCATTGGTCTTATCCGTCCGGCCTCGGGTTTTGTCTCTGCACCTCCGTTCTCGATTCCGTCGATCCCCGATCGTCGAGTATTCGCCCGAATAACTTATCATAACCTATTTATTTTGAAAATTTTCAAAATAACCACTATGGTTGGAAATAAAATATAAACCAAAACGGTTTCGTTCACGGTTCAAAATTAGGCTTTCTTACCAGTAAAATCTTACTGTCAGTGAAAACGCAGACAGGGTGTCGTCTGAGTTTTAAACCCAAATTTTTACCGTAAACTTCTACCATAAGGTAGAGTATAACTATGATTTTATTTTATAAAAAAAAAACATTTTCTAGATCTAATATAAAAATTAAGAACAATTAAAATTCTACCGGTAATTGAGAAACAGTAAAAACAGCAAAAATAGAAAAATGATAAAAATCGTAAAAACAGGGTGTTACATATTGCAAGATCACCATGCCACAGAGGAGCTACCAACTGGGCCTATATGAGTATTTCATACCCTGACATCTCCAAGCATCAACCAGATCGTCACTACGAAATTCATACCAGCATTAAAGTGTCAGCTCAATCTCCTAGGCACAACGGCCTAACAGAACATAGTTTCACTATGTGTTTAGGCAAAATTTATCGAAAATGCATTATTCTCGTCCATCCACCGGATGACCACTTGATCGCACTGGAATCCATTCAACGTGTTGTTAGATGCTAGATGTTTTCAGGTCCGAATCACCGGCCCTTAACATCGAGCTATATTTCTCAAGAAACCTTTCATATTTGTGAAAAAGTATCTTAAAGCACTTGATTACAGATCCTAACTCATTATGAAATTGGATTTCAAGTCCAATTATTTATTTCTCTGCACTTTTCTAGTTCAGTCTTTTTCTTGGCTTCTAAAGAAAACCAATAATTCTTAATCCATTAAATCTTATGGAGGTATGGACAATGAATTATCCATACTTTATGACATAAGGTCTTGTTCCACCCTACATCATAAACTATCAAGTTTATATTTTCACTAAGTCGTTCATGAGTTAGATTTTTTGTATTTTACCATAAATGCTCGTCTTCACGGACTAAAATCCTTTTTGACTTAAAACCAAAACCTTTGGTTAAAACCAATAATTTTTAAATCAAATTCTACCAAAAGTTAATAAGTACTAAATTCCTCAAAAACAGTTTCTTGAAAAACGTCGAGATTCTTTAAACACGATTTTACTGCTTTTTACTGTATTTCAACTTAAAGTCCGAATTTTCAAAAATATGAACGTTTTTTCTCAAATCCTTCACTTTCTTAGGTTAAAATACTTGTAGTAAAGTATTAAAATGATAATTTCGAGTTTCACTTCACAGTTGTACAAAAATTCTAAAACTTGACCGAACGTCGCTAAATACGAAAATCGTGTAATTCCTTTTTCAACGATTTTTAAACCTAATGTTCCAAAACTCATTTGGAGTCTTAGGACACTTGAATAGACTTGAAAAACAGTTCCAAACTGTCAAATACAGTTTTGGTTGAATTTGGAACTTTTGTTCATTTTACTTGTCCGATTTCATAAAAATTATGTTTTTACGTTCTCTAAAACATGATTTTTGTTCTCTTAAGTCTTGAACTCAAACTAAACTCCATTTAAAACCTTTAAAACAGAATAAGGTAGATTATACTGCCCTAAAAACATTTTTGCGAAACTGGGAATTTTTCTTTGTTTTGTTACTCCTCAAAACCTTAATTAATCATAGAATTTCATGATTTTAAGCCTTAAGATTTTCATAGCCATTTTCCTCCTCATGGCCGTAACCAATACTATCACAAATGAAGATTTTCTATTCATCAATCAAGCTCACAAACAAACATACATATACATATATCAAAGTACTAAGTAATAACATGAAATTTAAAGATATTAGGCATACTTTGTGATACATGATTAAGTGTGCAATTCATAATGTTTTCCTCATGTAAGCATGCATCAAATAAGCATATCGCAACCAAGCACCAAATCAATTCCTCCAAGAGGATCACACATATATACACATAACTATTTAACCCTCACACTTTGGGTTTTAGAACCAACATACAAAAACATTAAACAACCAACATATCTACCCTAAGGTAGGATGATGGTAATCTCCCCCATACACTACCAGAAATTAATTAAATAGCAACCGAAATTTAGCGACCGAACGTTGTCAGTCGCAATAGTGACCGAATTAGCGACGGAACATGTGTTTTATACATATTGGTCACATTGTTTAATATAGCGACCAAATTAGCGACCAAGAAACTTCGGTCGCTAGATAGTCCATTGCTAATTCGGTCGCTAATATGTAATATTTAAAAATTATTTTATTTGCTTTCTTTGCGACCAAGTTAGCGACCGAATAACGGTTGCTAATTTGAATTTAAATGCAGCGACTGAATATATTTTCGATCGCTAATTTGAATTTAAATGCAGCGACCAAAATTAGTGACCGAATAATTCGGTCGTTAATTATGAAATCCCTAAATCAGACGCGGGTTCCCTCTCCCTCCCCCATTTTCCCCTTTCCCTCTTCTCTGGTCTCCCTCCCTCAGTTCCCTGCCTCCACCCACCACTGGCGAGACACCCCCACCACCGACGAGCCACTCCAACCACCACGAGATACCCCCTTCTCCCTCTCCCTTCTCTTTCTCTCTTCCCTTTCTCTATTCCCTTCCATGTCTTCTCCGCGATCGAGCACCATTGCGAGCCACCTCCATGCGGTGGTCCGACGTTCCCCCTCCCAACCCCACCCTCTCCTCTCTATTTCACTCTTCCCCTTTCCTTTTCCCTATTCCATCTTCCCCCTCCCAACCCACACCACACAGTGCACCACCACCACCACCACCACACAGTTCTAATGCCCATTTTTTATTTTTTAATGTTCTTCCATTTTTCAATTTGGTAAGGATGGTTCAATTGATATTGATTTTTGGTTTGTGTGTACGCTTTGATTTTTGGGAATTTTGAGATGTGGATGGACTGCAACCTTGGAAGCTTTCTAATATCTTGTTTGATTTGATCAATTGAAGTTACTGTTCATGGCTACTTATGTTGTGAAATTTATTGTTGTGAAATTTATGTTGCGATATTTCTTAATGTAATAAAGAAATAAATCAATTTTGAAAACTTAGATGTTTCTTTTGATTATTGCAGTTGCTGGTACATCTCCTCGTCCTAGTTCTTGCCTCTGAACTTTGCGATAACTCAGAAGGTACCATATAATTTGTTGTTAAAGTTTTTATATAAATTTTTTTATTGTGTTCTGTAATATTGAAGAGTGAAGTGAAGTGAGTGAAGTGTGTGAGTGTGAGTGTGAATGTGAATGTCTGTGTGAGTGAAGTGAAGTGCGTGAGTGTGAGTGTGAGTTTGAGTGTGAGTGTGAAGTGTGCGAGTGCGAGTGTGAGTGTGAGTGTCTATGTGAGAGTGTGAATATCTTAATCAAACTGTGAGCGCTATTCATTCCATCATGTTAAGCAAAGTTGAGAAAATAGAGTAGCCTGGAATATTTGTGTATTAGAACTTGTGTAGAACTTGGTAATTTTCCAGTTGGTTTAGAACTTGTGTGTATTAGAAGTTTTTTTTTTGTGTGTAGTTAGCGAAGTTCTTTTTGTTAAGTATGTTTGTTTCCTTGTATGCCATATTGATTTAAGTATGTTTGTTTCCTTGTATGCCATATTGATTTAAGTATGTTTATTTCCTTGTATGCCATATTGATTTAAGTATGTTTATTCCTTGTTGGCAATAACTCTCACATAGTTGTTATTATTTTAATGCATGTGTTTGTTTGCTTGTTGTGTCCTGTTGTGTTGTTTACTATTATAACAGAGTTCAATAAGTTTTTTCCAGTTGGACTGATGCGCAATATTTGTTAGTGTTGTATTGCTTGTCAATTTCATTCACCTTATGCACGTGAGTTTTAAGTGCTAATGGTTAAATATTTTATTTCATATAAAAAGCCATAGAATCCCGTTTGAGATGCAATATCAATGAGCATGCGTACCTTTTCAAGGTACCACTCATTATATTGAATCTTGAATTGTCCAAGTTGGACAGTTTGGGAAAAACATTTTCTTGACAAAGTTAACGATTATTCTTTGGATTCTCGTATCTTACACTAGATTGAATTTTGGTATGTTACATTTCTTGTTGTTCTTCGGGTGCATATTGGATCGTGGTGGAATAACGGCGTTTAATTCGTGTATACCGGAGACCAATGGGAAATCCTGCCGAAATTTCGTCTGGTATAAGGCATCAGAATTAAGGAATAACTGTTAACGGAGTGTTGAAAATGTTTGTTCTCGAATGGGTTAGGGCTAAACCTTGTAATAAGAATTGGAGAACGATGGAGCTATGGGACTGAGAATTCTTGTGGTAGTTAGCAGTGATCGAAGCACCTGAGAATCGAAAATGGATGGATAGAAGGAAGGATCGTGGACGACTGACGCGTGAGTTCATAGAGGGAGTGAATGAGTTCGTTATTTATGCGAGCCAGCAAGAGGAATATCTAAGTCAAAATGATCCAAAAATTAGGTGTCCTTGTAAAAAGTGCAAGTGTCTAAAATTCCAGTACGGGTTGATGTGATGGCACATCTCTACGAGAGGGGTTTATGGTGAATTATTATTATTGGCTCAACCATGGTGAAAAATTGCCATTGGTCCCCCCAGTTGTGATGGAAGATGCATATTATGGTCCTGGTGAGGGCAGGGAACAATTCGTACCTTTTGAGCAGATAATTTGTGATCATGCTGGCCCCGCTGTTGGTATAGGAATTCAACAAGACGATGATCATGTTGAGGACCATTACATAGAGGAGGATCCGAATCCGGATGCACAAAGATTTTATGACATGTTGGTGGCTGCACAAGCTCTGTTGTGGGATGGATATCAGACCTAGTCGGAATTGTCGGCTTCCTTGGTTGCTCTTAGCATCAAGTCCGACTACAATGAGACTGAGGGTGAGTTCGATCTTTGGGTTGGCTTTATGGGTGATGCAATGCCGACAGATAACCGTATGCCTAGGAATCTATATCAAGCGAAAAAATCTGTGTCAAATTCGGGCTTGGGGGTTGAGAAAATTGAATGTTGCCAGAATGGATGCATGTTGTATTGTAACGAAGACGCGGGCCCGACGACTTGTAGATTTTTTCATGCTGACCGGTATAAGATCAGAATTGATAGAAGGGGAGTTGAAATAAAAACCCCTTTGAAGAGAATGTGGTATTTCCTGATTACCCCTAGACTCCAAAGAATGTACTCTTCAACGGCCACCGCTCCTCACACGCGATGGCACGACAGCAATCGGAGGGATCCAAGTGTCTTGTGCCATCCATCGGATGGAGAGGCTTGGAAGAATTTTGACAGGATGTACCCAGAGTTCTCTCAAGAGCCTCGGAATGTAAGATTGGGCTTATGTACTGATGGATTTAATCCTTTTGGTCAACACGGTAAAGCTTACCCTTGTTGGCCGGTTATTCTGACCCCATATAATCTCCCGTCAGGCATGTGCATGAAGAGGGAGTTTATGTTTCTGATGGTCATAATTCCTGGACCATCGAATCCGAAAAGCAAGATTGATGTGTACTTACAGCCTCTCATTGAAGAGTTGAGCCATTTGTGGAAGTCTGGTGTAATGACATAGGATGTATCATTAAGGTAAATTTTCATGCTTAAGGCAGCTTTGAAGTGGACAATCAATGATTTTTCGGTGTATAGGATGTTGTCGGGATGGATGACTGTGGGCGATTTGGCTGCCCTTGTTGCATGGGGAGGTCGAAGGGTTTCACGCTCAACCATAGTCGGAAGACTTCTTATTTTGATTGTCACCTCCAGTTCCTTCCACAAGATCATCCTTATAGGAGGAATAGAAATGCACTTAAGAATGGTCGTGTTGAGATAGTCGTACATCCCCAATTGTTTACAGGAGAACAGGTTTGGCAGATGGTTAGTATGCTCCCGTTGATTCATGAGTCTGGAGGTGGCCAGATACCTGGATATGGTATTGAACATAACTGGACCAAAAAAAGTATATCTTGGAGCTTGCCGTATTGGAAGACGCATTTGATACGCCATAACATTGATGTCATGCACACTGAGCGGAATGTGTGTTTGAATGTGTTTGACACAGTGATGGATGTCAACGGCAAGATAAATGATACGTACAAGGCACGATTAGATATAACATAAATTTGTAGACGACGGGATCTAGAATTGGTGGACATCGGTGGTGGCAAGTTACGAAAATCGAAGGTAAAGTATGCACTGAGCAAACCCCAACGGGATGCTGTCTGTGAATGGGTTAAACAACTTAAGTTACTAGATGGTTATGCTTCTAACCTATCCATATGTGTTAATGCCAGAGAGGGAAAACTGCATGGAATGAAAAGTCACGACTGTCATATATTCCTGCAACGGTTGCTTCCCATTGCATTTGCCTCTTTACCATTGGAGATTTGGAAGCCGATTGTTGAGTTGAGTTAGTTATTCAGAGTATTAATTTCCACAACGTTGAAGGTTGAGCAACTGAAGGATATGGAGCGGGACATTCCGGTCTTGCTATGTAAGCTGGAACAGATATTCCCTCCGAGCTTCTTTGATTCGATGGAACATCTTCCCATCCACTTACCGTACGAAGCACGAGTGGGTGGTCCGATTCAATATCGTTGGATGTACCCATTTGAGAGGTATTAAACTTATTTTGTACCTGCAATCAATTATGATATCAAAATTGGTATGTACATGTTAATAATCATTAACTTAGGGTTGTAATATGTTGGTTTTTGCGTTCCTTGAAAATTAAAAGTAAAGAACAAGGCTAGGATTGAAGGTTCTATTTGTGAAGCATATCTAGAGGAGGAGGCTTCTACTTTTGCCTTGTTTTACTATCCAGACAACATAGAGACAAGGAGAACTAGATTACCACGTAATGTTGATGTTGGTGAAGGATCTTCTTCTAGTCCTCAAATATCAATTTTTAATCATCCGGGTAGGGAATGTGGTGCAGAAAAGAAATCATGGTTGGCTGCCCGTGAAATGATAGCTATTGAGTTGTACGTGCTTCAAAATTACGAGGAGGTGGAGCCATTACTAGAGTAAGTTGCTATTAATTCATTAGTAACGTCTTAAATTGTGTTAGTATTTCTTATTTAATAGATTTTGTATTGTCTAATGATAGAATATATGCCAATGAGTTGAAAGAGCTTGATCCCAACATCTCGGAGTCTCAAATTCCTCAAGAGGTTGCCAAACATTTTCCTAAGTGGTTCAAAAATTATGTAAGTCATCTAACTTATAATGCTATTAACTACTACCTTACGATTGTTTTCACAACTAATACTCTTGAGAATCATTAACCCTAGGTTAAGGAAAGCCAAATTCAAAACGCAGTATTGTACGCTTTAGCATGAGGACCAGACAGGAGGATTCAAACATTTGAGACTTACATTATAAATGGATATAAGTTTCACACAAGTCGATGGGGTCAGGGAATGAAAACTTCAAATTGCGGTGTTTGTGTTAGAGGGACCAACGGTCAATTAGAGGTTTTTTTTTGGAATCTTAACTGATATTTATGAATTAACGTATTCAGGTCATCCCAGTAAAAAGTTAGTCTTATTCAAGTGTGAATGGTTTGATAACACTCCCAATAGGGGCACAAAAGTTGACAATAAACATGGGACTGTAGAAGTTAGGAAGTCGTGAAGATATCAGGTGTACAATCCATTTATATTTGCACAACAAGCAGAGCAGGTATATTTTACCCCATTTCCAGAGGGACATCAAGACTAGTTGGGTGTTATTCGAGTGAAGGCATGTAGTGCTATCACCGATAATGTGATAAGTCAACCTAAGACAGAAGCTCCATACCAAGATGTTCATCAGATTGACGAGATTCAAATAATGTTGCAAATTGACTCGGACGAGTACCAGGGCATTCTTGTTGATCCCGGGCCTGGCGATGAGGTAATTGACACGGAGTTGGAGACTCAGTATGACTTGGTCGCAGATAGCAAGGAAACATATGTCTCAACCGATGAGGACGAGAGTGAGGGTGAATTCAGTGGTAGAGATTCTAGCTAGGTAATCTGTAAATTGGTTATCATGCATATTTGTTATGATATATATTGTTATGATACTTAGTCTATTTTGGTTATGATATACTGTTATGTTATATGTAACTTGTGTTTTAATTATAGACAGATGGCTGACAATGCTGGACGTGGGGGACATTATTCTCATGGACGTGGGTCCTGTGGCCGTGGACGTGGGAGAGAAGCACCCACCCCTACCACCACCACCACCCCTTCTCATCACCTCGATGGCACAAGTGGCGGTTCAGGAGCCACACCGTTCAGACATGGTGTCGGCTCCCCCTCCGCAGCTGCATCAGCCACTGTTGTACCTTCCACCCCTCTCCCTACAGCATCGTCCATACAGCAGCCTACGGGGGGGCAGGCATCGGGTTCGGGGGTGACTACACCCACGGATACGCGCATATGGATTCACCCATATGCAAAACTAGAGTGAGTTAAACATTTATCTTTATTTGTTGCTTTTTATTATTAGAATATTTATATTGTGGTTAATATATACATCTTATTTGCCCACAGTTTCTGGCCGGTAGATGGGCCCCACACGAGGATCATCGAGCTTGTTAAGGGGAACTACACCAGATCTTGGCCCACATGGACTAAGATCCCCATGACGGTCCGGGATCACTGGTTCAAGCACCTCTTTGGTGTAAGTATTACTTATTTAAATGGTACATTAATTACTTGGTGCATGATTTAATTTTTATTGTTTTTACCATTACACTGTTTGCTGATGTCTTGTATGTCATGCAGTCCACTTACAGGTGGCTACCAGAGGATGAGGCTGCTATTCGGGCCGCTTTTGAGCATCGCGAATCCCTGGTTGTGAAGAATTTCATGGGAAAGATCCACGATGGTTCATCTCCTGGGGACTTCTTGACTCCCAAGGTTCTAGACGGTCTGTGTCGGTATTGGGCCACCGATGAGGAGTTCCTGAGGAGGAGTGAGATCGGGAAGCAGAACCGAGCCGTAGATACCGGTGCTCCTCTATATACCGATGGGTCTGTGCCTGTAACATCCTAAAATTTTAATATAGTCTTTTTATAAAAGATTAATCTATTATGAGGTTTAGTGTAAAGAAATAAAAAAAAAAGGTACTATAAGGTTTATTATAATGGTTTTCTTTATAATATAAAAATGATTTTTTTTTTTAAATTATAAAAAGAACCTACGTGAATATCACATAGGCTACACTGAGTAATTTGGTATTAGCCAAATGTACAGGTGCTGCACGTGAAGAATTCCTTTTGGAATTCATTTGATGAATGAAATAATAAAAAAAAGAAGATAAAAAAAATAAAAATATAAAAATAAATGAACACTAACATATATGGTGATAGGTTAGTCAGGTTATATGCTTAGGAGATCCATTTGATTAAAAGGAATTTCGGCCCACACTAAAAGTTCATATTAGGAGGAATTCTAATTAGAAGATAGGTTTTCACTTTTAAGAAAACGAGCATATGCACCGTGCCGTAGTAGTGATGAGGAAAAGAAAAGGTACCAGTCTCATCCATTTCAGTATCAAATAGGGAGTCATACGAATCAAAAGGGATTGGTAAAAAGGAGAATGATTTCTAGTGAAGCACAAGTGTTTGTCATACATAATTTTTAGAGGTTGTTGAAGGTCTACGAAAAGTAAGTAAACATCATTTTCTTAAACTTTCATAGTATAGATTTTAAAGGGTTTGATTATGAAATTAGGAGTATTTATTTGGGGTTTATCTTCAAAATAAAATTGATTTTTATAGGTGATTAATTATTATGAAATTGAATATTCACATGTTGAGTGATATTATTGTTTGATATGCTTTTTGTGATATGTGATGCCTTAGTGTTGTTTTGATATGAACATGATGAATATTAATGCACGTGACATGATGTTATATATTGATGTTATTTTGGAATGCCTAGGAGTTATTTTGACATGAGTTATACCCTTGAGATTGATGGATGGGGTCATATGTCATGTCCTGGGGTCATGACATATGCCCAAAATATGATTTGAATTGTTATTTGTGATTGTTAAGATACCTCCTTCTAGGAAGGGGATGACAGATACCTCCTCGTTAGAGGGGAAGACAGATACCTCATTCTAGGAAGGGGATGACATATACCTCCTCGTTAGAGGGGTAGACAGATACCTCCTCATTAGAGTGGAAGACAGATACCTCCTTCCGAGAAGGGGATGACATATACCTCCTCGTTAGAGGGGAAGACAGATACCTCCTTGTTAGAGGGGAAGACAGATACCTCCTTCCGAGAAGGGGATGACAGACACCTCCTTGTTAGAGGGGAAGACAGATACCTCCTGGTTAGAGGGGAAGATATATACCTCCTTATGGGAAGGGGAAGGCATTGGGATGCCATTGCATTCATAGACTAAAAATTGGGTAATTAAACAAAAGAGACTTGAATGCCCGAATGAGATTTTTTGGACATGAGAGATGTCCTTTGTATGATTTTAGTTGTGTTATGCAGACTGTCCTATGTGAATTATTTATTTTGATGGTGTTACATTTATACCTGAATTTCATGAGATTAATATTCATTCTCAATTTAAGAAGATATTTTTGAGTTATATTATTTTAGAAATGGCGGATTACCATGGTTGTTTTTCCGGTTACCGCACCGACTGAAAGCAACATCTTTTCAAAAATCTTTTAGAACTATGTTTACTTACTGGGATTATAAATCTCATTAGTGGTGTTGTCTTTCAGAGTTTACAGGTGATGAGATAGATGATGCAGCGTCTTCAGAAAGTCTTGAAGATATTAGTTCTAGTTTACTTATTTATTTCTTTTGGGGTTTTGTTAGACATCCGGGTTTTGAGACAAAAACAACTGTAAATAGTTATGTGATTTTCATTAATTAATATTTATGAGGTTTTACTTTATTTATATATAATGTTTATTTAGCACTATTACTTTATTTAATTATTTTGAATATATTAGATACTTTCAGACTTAAATTATTGTGCAAAACTTTATGACTCGATTATTCAATTTACATGTTTTAAAGGTTTTTATTGAAAATTAATTTGGGTTACTAATATAACGAAGGACGTTACATTTATGGTATCAGAGCAGTTCAATCCTAAATTGGACTGTAGTAGTGGGGCTTTTTCTAAAATCAAAATATGAGCGCATAGGACTGCTGTTAGAGTTATAAAAACTGCATGTTATTCTTTTAGATGTTGGGCCTGGCCAACCCAATATTTGATTGGTGGTGTACAGATTTATGGCGACAACAGGCAAGGGTGTGGGTTTTGTTAGGGATAAAAAGATTTTTAAATTTTTTGTGTGTGAGAAACTTTGGAGTTGACTGCTGCTTGATTGTCTGGTTTTGTGTTTTATTCACACGAAGGATAACCGTTTTACCTTCTCTTACCATTTAAACTATTCTCTGGTGTACAAGACTTGTTCTATGTTGTTGATTTTGATTAATTGTTGATTGTGATTGAATTTACATGAGATTGTTTGTTGTGATGAAAAATTATTTTGATGATCATTATTCATGTCACTCTAGTGTATGTAAATCAATTTATTTTCTAGTCGCTTGTTTATATATTTTTTTTTCTATGAGTGTTCAGATGTTGAAATTTCAGTGACGAAATTTCTTGAAGGGGGAGAGAAATGTAACATCCTAAAATTTTAATATAGTTTTTTTTATAAAAGATTAAGCTATTATGAGGTTTAGTGTAAAGAAATAAAAAAAAGGTATTATAAGGTTCATTATAATGGTTTTTTTTTTATAATATAAAAATGATTTTTTTAAAAAAATTATAAAAGGAACCTACCTGAATATCACATAGGCTACAGAGTAATTTGGTCTTAGCCAAATGTACAGGTGTTGCACGTGAAGAATTCCTTTTGGAATTCATTTTATGAATGAAATAATAATACAAAAAAGAAGATAAAATGAAATAAAAATAGAAAAATAAATGAACGCAAACAATAACATATATGGTGATAGGTTAGTCATATTACATGCTTAGGAGATCTATTTGATTAAAAGGAATTTCGGCCCACACTAAAAGTTAATATTAGGAGGAATTATAATTGGAAGATAGGTTTTCACTTTTAAGAAAACGAGTATATGCACCGTGCTGCAGTAGTGATGAGGAAAAGAAAAGGTACCAGTCTCATGCCATTTCAGTATCAAATAGGGAGTCATACGAATCAAAAAGGATTGGTAAAAAGGAGAAAGATTTCTAGTGAAGCACAAGTGTTTATCATACATAATTTTTAGAGCTTGTTGAAGGTCTATGAGAAGTAAGTAAACATCTTTTTCTTAAACTTTCATGATATAGATTTTAAAGGGTTTGATTATGAAATTAAGAGTAATTATTTAGGGTTTGTCTTCAAAATAAAATTGATTTTTATAGGTTATTAATTATTTTGAAATTGAATATTCACATGTTGAGTGATATTATTGTTTGATATGTTTTTTGTGACATGTGATGCCTTAGTGTTGTTTTGATATGAACATGATGAATATTAATGCACGTGACATGATGTTATATATTGATGTTATTTTGGAATGCCTATGAGTTATTTTTGACATGAGTTATACCATTGAGATTGATGCATGAGGTCATATGTCATATCCTGAGGTCATGACATTTGCCCAAAATATGATTTGAATTGTTATTTGTGATTGTTAAGATACCTCCTTCTAGGAAGAGGATGACAGATACCTCCTCGTTAGAGGGGAAGACAGATACCTCCTTCCGAGAAGGGGATGACATATACCTCATCGTTAGAGGGGAACACAGATACCTCATTCTGAGAAGGGGATGACAGATACCTCCTCGTTAGAGGGGAAGACATATACCTCCTCGTTAGAGGGGAAGATAGATACTCCTTCTGGGAAGGGGAAGGCATTGGGACGCCATTGCATTCATAGACTAAAAATTGGGTAATTAAACAAAAGAGACTTGAATGCCATAATGAGATTGTTTGGACACGAGAGATGCCCTTTGTATGATTTTAGTTGTGTTATGCAGACTGTCGTATGTGAATTATTTATTTTGATGGTGTTACATTTATAGCTGAATTCCATGAGATTAATATTCATTCTTAATTTAAGAAGATATTTTTTATTTATATTATTTTGGAAATGGTGAATTACCATGGTTGTTTTTGGTTACCGCATCGGCTGAAAGCAACATCTTTTCAAAAAACTTTTAGAACTGTGTTTACTTACTGGGATTGTAAATCTCATTAGTGGTGTTGTGATGAGATAGATGATGCACCATCTTGAGAAAGTCTTGAAGATATTAGTTCTAGGTTACTGATTTATTTCTTTTGGGGTTTATTAGACGTCCAGGTTTTGAGACAAAAACAACTGTAAAGAGTTATGTGATTTTCATTAATTAATATTTATGAGGCTTTATTTTATTTAGATATAATGGTTTATTTAGCACTATTACTTTATTTAATTATTTTGAATATACTAGATACTTTCGTACTTAAATTATTGTGCAAAACTTTATGACTCGATTATTCAATTTACATGTTTTAAAGGTTTTTATTGAAAATTAATTTGGGTTATTAATGTAACGAAAGACGTTACAGTGCCCATCACGAAGCATCATGATAACCCGGTAATTATATAATGCATTTCAATTAAGTAAACTTAATTATTAAATATCTTAACAATTATTTATGAATTAATATGCAGAAGAACGAGCTGGCGAGGGATCCCACTGCATTTGAGGTGCTGAATAAGACGAAGAAGACCAAGACTGGGGAGTGGGTTGGGAACACGGGCGAGATTGTTATAAATTAAATTATATCATTACATTAATTAATTACACTTAATTATATATTCCTCCGGATGCTGACTTATTTTGCCTTGTAATGCAGGGCAAGTTCATCCGCCGCCGAGATGACTCCATTAGTCAGGTGCAGGAGCCTTCTGATGCCTCTGACAATGCCCTTTTCTTGGAGGTGGTTGGTGGCAGGAACAAGAAGGGCCATCTATATTGTTTCGGAGCCCTGGGAGATGAGTATGTGGCTTCTGCCACACCATCTTCTCAGTCATGCCATGGCCCTACACCGGACGTCGGAGGGTTTAACGCCGACCTCAACGCTGGGCTCGTTAGTCAGCTTGCGGAGAGGGTGGCTGCACTGGAGAGGGAGAATCATCTGTTGTACCAGCACTTAGGCTTCAAACCTGGCGGATCTGGTTCCGCCCATAAGGACGCTGCTACTTCAGGTACCCATGTTGTTCACCCAACATCTGGCCAACAGCATGATGCAGATGATCATGAGGTTGATGATTGGTCCCCCCACCCCCACCAGTCCCTTGACCACCCCCATTCACCCCCACCCCCACTCAGATGACATGTATTCTTTACTTACATTGACACAATTTGTAATTATTTAAATTTTGACAGAATTTACTATTATTTTTTATTTAATTTATTTTCTGTATTTTTATTTATTTTTTTTACAGGTTTTTTTAAAAAAAAGCAAATTAACAAAAAAAAAATTTGTATATAGCAACCGAAATATATCGGTCGCTAAATTGTAGTACCAAATAATTTTTTCAACAAATTAATAAAAAAAACTAAAATATATTTAGTGACCGAAATTTATCGGTCGCTGTTCAGTCGCAAATGGTACCAAATAAACATTTTGGTACCAAATATTAGTGACCGATATGTTTAATTTAGCGACCATCAAATTTCGGTCGCTAAACAGTTAGCTACCACGGTTTTAGTAACCGGTTATGTTAAGGTGCTAATTCGGTCGCTAACTGTTTTAGCGACCGAATTTGTCGGTCGCTAAACACTTAATTTCTTGTAGTGATACCTCTTGAAGACAAAAGATTTCCTCTTGATTAAATTCTTGAAATGGATCTCCTTCTACTCACACAAGGTTACTTCAACAACTAACAATCACCTTCGTAAACAAACAACAACACAAGTTAGAGAATGAAGAAAAACCTACTTGACCCATTTGGGAGGGTTTCGGTCAAGAGAAGAAAATAGGGTTAGGTTTTTCCATTTTTTCATACTCTTGGATACATGATCCTAGGGTCTTATATAGAAGATAAAAATTGTCATAACTCACAAATTCCATTTGTGCAATTTCTAGATTTTTAGATCATGAAAATGGAATTTGTGCAAAGTGCTTGCATGAAATGGAATCATGAAGATAGATGAAGGTATGATCATTGATTATGGAGCGCAAGGCAGCATTTCTTATGAGCTGTGATGGGGTCAACGAAGAATTGTAAAAGGGTGACAATGGTAAGTCACGATGAATAAGATGGATGCTAAAGCCACTTAGGCTTTTAGTGGCTTCAGGAAAGGATAATATGGCTAAACAAAAGAAGAATACAATAGCATGCATTTTTTAGGAAACACAAGAACTATCAAGGCTAGAAAGTAGAAGAGATAAATATTGTGGTGAATGAACAGAGCACATCGAAGTGCTTCTATTTATAGATTTTTTTTACTAGTGAAGACTTTTCTTTATATTCTTCTTTCTTTCTTTTTTTGGTGAATAGACGAGCTAAAGCCCAAACAAAGCCAAAAACAACTTAGGTAACTCTATCAAAGAGAGTACCCGAAAAATCCGAAAATAAAGGAATCAAAAGGAAAGGGGGCACCTGATCAAAGAAATGACAGCCCCAAAGTAACGAATGATCATGCTTGGCAAGCACATCCGCGCAAGCATTAGCCTCCCTAAAAGTATGACACCACCTAACACAGGAAAACAAAGACACCATCTACTTAATATCATGGACAATAGACGCGCAAGGGTGGCTTCTATGACAACCTCTCTCAATGAGCAACAAAGCACTGCTTGAGTCCGATTCCATGATAACCTTCTGGATCCCACAATCAGCGGCCATCTTCATTCCAAGCTAAATACCATACAAATTAGCATACATGATAGAACAATTACCCATGTTACATGAAAAGGCATACACAAAGCTCCCAGACGCATCATGAATGATACCTCAGCAAGACGCCTTCGCTTCCTCAAGAAAAACTGAATCATCAGAGTTGATCTTAAACCAATCCAACTGAGGAGGAGACCAACCAACCTTAAGAACACCCCGGAGAAACATCCAACACTGAGGGATCCAAACTGAAAACTTATGAGCACTCCCTAGACCTAGCTTGAATCACCATGAAAAGATCCACATTGTCATAAGACTGGCTATCAAAAATACATTTGTTCCTATCAAACCAAAACAAAGAGGTAGCCACTCCAAAGATACTACTCCAGGAACCACCCTCTCTACCTAGGTTTCTGGATAAATTATTCAATAACCAATCTTCATGGTTCCAGCTAAAGAAATCTCTCCAAAACCTCGACTGGATCAATCTGAGCCAAGTTCTAGCCGCTCTATCACAATCTCTAAGCGCATGAAGAACTGTTTCTGCCCCTCTACCACAAATCGAGCAAGTGTTATCATGCGTTAGATGGCGAGATCTTCCGGTGTCATTTGTGAGGAGGGCCTTATGAGCAGTAAGCTAGAGGAAAGTGCAAATCCTTTGCCTGGCCCCCCCCCCCCCCCCCCCCACTTCCAAATATACTTATATATCGGATGCTGCAATGAAGAGTTCCTATCTGAGATAGATTCATAAGCAGATTTTAACATAAAACTACCATCATGAGAGGGGAGCCATGCCACATTGTCATCAAAAGAAGGGTCCATAGGAATGTAGATAGCCATGATCTTGCCACAAATACCTGGTGGTAGAATACTTCGCAACTTATCCACGTCCCAGCGTCTAGAAGGAAGAATAAAATCACTCACAGTTTGGTTAACATCATAATCCAAAACTGGAGAGATAGCATGCATGCTCAGAACTCCTTCACCATGCACCCACTTGTCATTCCATAAACTAACCGAGGTTCCACTGCCCAGTCTCTAAGCCATATTGCTAATAACATTCTCCCAGTTCTCACAAACACCTTGCCAGAGGTTGGAGACACCTCACTTCCTCTGAACCTTGGGAATCAAATCTGCACCACAACCATATTTGGAGTCCAGAACCTGAACCCGAAGATCCTCTCTTTGATTACCCGATCTTCATCATGCATGCATTGTTAACCAGAGTCGATTGTCTCATGCCCAACACTCCAACACCCTTAGGTTGGCAAACTTGGTCCCACTTTACCGGATGAATTTTCCTGGATCCATTTGAAGCACCCCAAATGAAACCTCTACACTTTTTATCTTACTCATTACAAATTTGAGTTGGCATTTTCACTATTTGCATAACATAAGTAGGAAGAGCAGCTATAACAGAATGAGAGAGGGTGACCCTTCCTGCAAGAGATAGGGAGTTAACCTTCCATCCACTAAGACGCTGGGAAGCTTTGTCCAAAATAAATTGATAAGTTCTATTGGTCACTCTTTTATGATGGAGAGGGACTCCTAGGTATTTACCAAGATCTGCCATTCTAGAGAATCCCAACATATCACTAATTTCTTGTCTTCTATTATTGTGAACATTCTTTGAAAAGAAAATTCTAGTCTTCTCCTTGCTCGCCTTCTGGCCAGAACTTTCACAAAAGAGATCTAAGCACTTCTTAATGACTTATGCTTGGTTCATAGAGGCTTCTCCAAAAAGAATCAAATCATCTGCAAAACAAAGGTGGGATATCTTAGGCCCACCTCTGTTTAAACAAATAGGTTTCCAAAACCCTTTTTCAACCGCCAAAGAAATTAACTGGGATAGTCTTTCAATGAAAAGGACAAAGAGATAGGGAAATAACGGATCCCCTTTCCGAATGTCCCTCGAAGGAAAGAACTGCTCCAAGCACTCACCATTCCACAAAACTTTCATAGAAGCTGAACTAATACACTGCCAGATAAGATCAATGAGAGCTGCATGCATGCCAATCTCTCTAAGAGTGTCTCTCACAAATGACCATTTCAGCCTATCATACGCTTTTCCAGATCTATTTTAATGGCCATAACACCTCTCATCCTCTTAGCAATTATTTTTGTAACAATCTTACAAGTAACATTACACAAACTTATAGGCCGAAATTGCTTAAGATTCCCCGGGCTGTCAACCTTGGGTATAAGACAAATTAAAGTGTCATTCAGTTGACAGATTTTGTAAGGCCTGGAGAAAATATCCAACATGAGGCTCGTAACTAACTCTCCCACAACTTCTCATTGACTCTGGAAGAAAATGGCATGATACCCATCAAGTCCTGGAGCTTTCATTCCTCCCATATCAACTAAGGCATTTTTAACCTCAAGCATGCTAACAGGCGTGGAAAGTAAGGAATGCTCCACACTAGTGAGTTTAGGAAAGGCCCCAGAAATTCCAAAAGGAATATAAGAAGAATCATCCTTGTAGAGATTGCAAAAATACTCTAAAGCCATAGCTTTAAGGGTGTCAGGTTCTGAAATCCAATTGCTAAGATCATCCTGGAAAGCTTCAATACTTTGTTTCTTGCGCCTGAAGATAGTAGTCCCATGAAAATACTATGTTACGATCTCCGAATTGAAGCCATTTACACCTTGATTTTTGATACCAAATGACTTCTTCCTGGAAAAGGACTTTCTCATATTCCACCCACAATCTTTTTTGAAGGCGCTGCAAGTAGGAATTGAAACCACTATCAAGCTTTCGGGTAATACCATGAAGTCTGTTCATTAACCTATTCTTTCGAAGATTGATATTACCAAACACATTTTTGTTCCAATCCTTAACAGTCCCGGTAAATCTCTCAAGATTAGAATTCCAGTCACTACTATTCTCCCAATTTTGCTTCACCAAATCATCAAAGTTTTCATGGGAAGGCCGTGAAGCAAGGAACCTGAAGGGACGATTACCAGTTCTAGCTCCCCTTGCCTGATTAAACTTCAACCATAGAGCCACGTGATCAGACTTGAAGCTGTGAAGATGGAACACCGAAGCTTCTTGAAACAAAATACGCCACTGCACATTGCCCACGACTCTATCAAGTCTTTCCCTAACACTTCCTATGTGCCAAGTAAATGGGTTTCCATTGAACCCCAAATCTTCTAATCCACAATCCATCAAGCAATTATGGAAATATCTGCAAACACCACTACCCTCTCTACCACCTTCCTTATCAGCTTGACTGAGAAGAGCATTAAAATCATCTATCGCACACCAAGCACCAGAGACATTCGTACTAATTTCTATCAACCCGTCCCAAAGGAAATGGTGCAAAGCTCTTTGAGGGCTACCATAAATGGCAGTAAGCTCCCAAGGAGCCTGATTCCTCCAACTAACAAACATATGAATGAAGAACTTACATGAAGCTTTTACCTGCACTTTCTAGTCTCTAGAATCCTAAAGACACCAAATGCCACCCGAGTGACCTTGAGCTTCACTGATATAATAACTATCAAAGCCCATCCTCCTAATAATAGCATAGCTCCTTTCCCCCACTAACATGGGTCTCCATTAGAATGATAAACTGAGTATCATATTTCAGTTTTAGATCGCTAAGCAAGCTAGGGAAACTCCTTCTACCAACTCCCCTACAATTCCAGGATATAATATTCATAATAACTGAAAAAGAGAGAAAGGATGGCGAGACCACCTAAACAGCATTATGGTACTGGTTCCCATCAACAACCATGGCATCATCTGCCTTTCTGGAAGAAGAACCTTCCTTTTGAATAGTAGAACGAGTGTGCACTGGGGTCGCAGATCCTGGGTCCGGTGGTTTGGGAGGCTCCACAAGCTGAGGTTGCACAAACATACCCCAAGTCTACATGTCTTGCATTAAAACATCGCTGTCTATGGCGTGAGGTTCTAAGAAAACACTCTCACTTACACCTTCCTTTTGGGCCTTCTAATTCCTATATTGAGCATCCCTGAAAGAATGCCAAACTTAGGCTTCAATTGGTGACATAAGCCCTTTGAGATTTAGCTTGTCTTTCGAATCACGCCCCATGTTGCTACGACCAGTCTCTTGATTTTGGGCTTTATTTGACTGGGCGCTAACCGCTATCTTGGGTTGGGACTTTTGTTGGGCTTTAGTGATGTTCTTACTGGGCTTAGATGGCTTTCTAGCCTTATTTGAATGGACCATCTTATCCTTAAAGCTAACAAAATCATGTGCCTCGTGTTGAGGGGGATCCTCATTTATAGCCATATTTGCATGGATATTCTCCTCTATATCTCCCTCTTCATGCAACACCTGAAATCTCGACCCAGTATCCATTTCTAGATCATGCCCCAAATCTTTATGCCACAGACTAAGATCTTGTTCGGCAACAGCAGCATTAATTTCGCCTCTCCATTTATCAGCTCCCCCTTGTCTACGCCTTGGAAGTCGCTTAACAAACATCCAGGGTCCAAAAAAGGAGGGACCTTCCTTATTTACGTTTCCTATCACCTGATTCTGTGGGATACTAACTCCCTGCGGCTTCTCCACCAAATCCGGATTGGATCTTTTCCCAGGATCCTCTTCCACCTGCATGTCATCTCCCTTCTCTCCACCACCAGCCATGGCCACCGAAATATTTTCTATAGGTTCATGCGGCTCACAACAGTCCTCAGCACGATGGCCATATCTCCCACAATTGAAGCAAACCAAATGTAGGCCTTCATACTCCAGAGAATACTTATGACTATAAACTTGGAAATTCGGGACCAACTTCTTACGGAGATCAATCTCCACACAGATTCTAGCAAAGCGACCACGAGAGTGGATTGAAGTTAGAGGATCCACTTTGAGCATTTTACCAATATTCGAGCCAACTCTCCATAAGAACATAGTATTGCATAGTTCCGTAAGGAGGCTGGGTATCCTAACCCACACAGCAATCTTCCGAATTCCATCTGTTCCACTTTTAAAAAAAGGTCACCATCTCTGAACAATTAAATAATGGTCTTGGATCATCCAAGGTCCTTCAAATAAAGCAAACTTATAATCATCCTCTTGATCAAAGTGCACCAAAAAATAGTCCTCACTAAGGTCAATAACCTTGATAGGTCCCTTTTTACTCCACCTTTTCTCCAACTAGTTCTGAAGGACTCTCAAGGTAATATGTTTACCAAGAAGATTAACAATAAGTGCCTTCTTCCATGGTTTATACCATTCTTAAATCTCCTCCAGGGTAAAAGTAATGTTAGGACAAGGATCAAAAGCCTCTTCCTCTGGAGTATGAGTCTCCTCTTCATCCACCCGACTATTCTCCTTGATCAATTCTTGAATGGTTTCAAGAATCATTTCATCTTCCTCCGCCGTATTCTTATTTAGAAAGGTATCTTTGTATGATTGCTTCTCAGTCACCACCTCAGGGCCTACAGTCGCCACATCCATTACACTATCCCCCACAACTTCCTCTTCAGGAGTTTCAAGAACCATGGATATCGAGTCCATGAAAATCTCCTCTTCCTCCCTCGTTTTAACTTTTTTTGTGCTTCGAACCACCAAATCCTCCTCCTCCGTGGAGGTGGTCCCTCCATCAACCACCACTCTCGCTCACGGTAGCATCTTTTCTCTCACTCATTTTGTACTTTCTTCCTTCTTTAATCCGGCTAATATTACACATTAACAAGTCATGATCATATTAATTTCATTTGTCTAATATTGTTCTCTCCGGTGATTTTATAATTATATTCACTAATTTTCCTCATTCTTGACCCACGTTAGGACTCACTAAATGGTGGACTTCACAAATCCAGTATAGGATTCTTCAATCTCTATATCCACTATTTTTAAACGACCTGAGTTTATTTTTTGTGTATTAAAATGATCCATTTAATATGTCTTCAAAGTTTATTGTTCATTAACCTCAAGGGGTTGGTCTAGTGGAGTATGGCACGGTCTTGTATCTGACAGGTTGTAGGTTCGAGCCCCCACTAGTCCCCTTAGGGTGAGGTCAATGTAAATTGAGACGCCTCGACGTCCCATTAAAGAAAACCCCGAAATAATTAAAACCTAATTGTCATAATAGTGTTAAGCAGTTATATTAAAACAGCAGAAAATTAAAACTTAAAACTTAAAACTTAAATAAAACAACCATCAACCACACACACACACACACACACACACACACACACACACACATATATATATATACATAAAAATGTACATCATAAGTACTGTCAGGGAATCCCCTCAGTAGGATCCCAAAGATATATACAAACTGGTAGAAAATAAAAATACATCAAAAGACTGGAACAGAAGACACCTCGCTAACTCTCAACACCCAGTCCCCTCACAAAATACATCAAAACCTCACACACACCTATACTGATAGCACTGGTCTGAGCCATCACTGGCTACTACCCTCACCATCACCCTTGAGTCTCGACGGTCCCGCTACTCATCCGCTACCGCTGGAAGAGCTCCTCTTTGAAGATTCTGGAACAACTGTCGATATGCCTTGCTATCCCTGGATGGTAACCTGGAGGACACTCTGGAAGACTCCGATCATGTCGCTCTCACCTCGGGAAGTGCGGGTGCCTCTGGGACAGGCATCGGTTCAGGAACTAGTACTATTGGGTCCTCCTCTGGAACTGGTACAAGAACAGGCTCCGGTGCGGGTGCAGGTACTGGTGCTTGCTTTGGAGCAGGTACCTCGAAGGGTACTAGGAAGGGAACTGGTGCCATCTCCGACATCGCCGGTAACTGTGCATCCGGAAATCCGATCGGAAAGGGGAAAATCTGACCGACTCGGAACGTACCAATCAAACCCAAATGAGCTCCCTATATGAATCCATTAGCCACCGAGATTGGACTCGTATATACTGCAAATCGGGTAACTGGGTCCACTAGCCACCCGTTGGGATCCAGAAACTCGAACTCAAAGGTCCCCGTGAGGGGGAACCCTGTCAGCTGATTCATCCATCGGTGATCCCAGTGTGTCATCACCGTGTTCCGGTTCTAAGGTACAATAGTAAATAAAACAAACACACAACAAGAAGAAATGGGATAAGAAACGATTTAACGTTAAACATGGAAAGGGTTTAGCAACATTTAAATCTATAACAGCACACCGAACATCCATCTCCATATATCTCTATATATGTAAACACAACCATCGTCAAAACTTCTATTATTTTCCTCTACCCTTCACCATGATGCAATTCAATGCAATGTGTAAGATCATGTACGGTCACATATCCGGATATCCATAATGACACATCTTCAGAGTCCCCGATGCACATTCTCGTCCGCGGAGGGAGAATGCCCATGCAAAGCATTGGCACTATAGTTGCACAATACACGTCGGTGCACACCCTGATCCCACGGTCAGGGCGCTCATGCAATGCATGAACTATAGCTGCGACTATAATAATACATGTCTGGGATGTTCCTGCCAATCCTCTCGGGGAATTAAACCCCTAGTGCATACGACAATATCACAGACCAAGTTTCAGGTCACCTATATGAAATTATCACATACCATGTTTCAGGTCACCCCCTAGTGCCTTAACCTCTCATCACTATCTCATGAATAACCTCAACAATAGTCACATCTAATCAGTCTCATCACCATATCACAATAATCATCTCGGTTAGGCACTTCTGAACTCATGTATCATGAACCCCCACATACATCACCATACTCATCATGCATCAATACTCATAAAATCTCTAATCATAATAATCACCCATCATGTCAACATGTCATAATTCCAATCATCTCCATATATAATAAAATAATAGAATAATAAATAAATAATAATAATAATATAATCACATTCACAATCCAGTCAACACCAATAATATAGTCAACTCATCATGTAACAAGCAACATATCAATGACAGTCAAAACAGTCAACATCAATCATAAAATATTATATTTTTATACATAATGGCGATAAACGTACAATTCCAATATTATCGTTGGTACCATTACGCAGTCCCCACTGTGATATTGATATTGTCCGTTACTAGCTCTTTAGCAGGGTTTAGATTGCCCTACGCCATTATCGAAATAAATGCCACTTCGCCATTTTCGACGTTAGATGGCTTCTTTCCCCCACCTGGAAAGTCGTACAATCACTGAAACGTCAAAAAACCACTCCTCCTCTACTCCTCTCAATTCTGGCCTGCGTAGACGAGGACTCCTGAGCCTCCTAAAAATCACCTGAACATCACATTGTGAATAGCACGTTACAAGGAGTCCTAATACGAAGTCGGAATTGAAATCTAATAACTTAAATGAGAGATAAGTCGAATGCCGTAACAGATGGCATTTTGACATAAAAAGAGTAAGAATTACCTCCACTAGAGAAGAAAAGAAGGATAGGGAAGTGAAGGCGTCGTCGCCAAGATCGCAACTACGTATCCGGAATCATGACTGGACGATCGATCAAGTCGACACTCAAGCTAAGACTCTTTCTCTCTCTAGGTTTTCTCTCCCTCTCTCTCTAAATCGTCTTTTTTCTGTTCTCTAGACTTCTCTCACGTTTCCGTATACTATTTTGCTCATTTGTGGCTTAAGTGAATTAAGTCACTTAAGCTTTTAATTTTTTGCTGAAAGCTACTCCAACGTTTGAGCGTTGGCTCCTCCACGCTCGAGCGTTGGTGGTTGGTATGCCACCGCGCCATGCAACCAATCCTCAACTTCCACGTAAGCCTCTTTTGACACGTGGAAGTCAATGCCAGACCTTGTCTGATTGACTAGGGTGCTTGAGCATTGGTACACCCACGCTCGAGCGTTCTGTGGATGCTTGAGCATTGGGTTTTCCACGCTTGAGCGTTGACCATTGACCATAAGTCATTTTGTCGCATTCTGGGTTTGTTCGACGTCCGATTGGTCTCAAATTTGAGATATAGGCTCATCAAGACCTAATAAACAATCTCGAACCCTCAAAAAGACCTAATGTCAATCCTAACTCCAAATTCCTTGTTTCATACTCATACGCCTAAAGGAATCGGAAAAACCCTAAGTTGTTTTTTCGTTCAATCTCACTCTAGATGTCTGCGTACTTTCCATGCAAAGGTTCCTAGACCTCAAGCAACATCTCAACTATGTAATCCAAGTCTTAAATCTAATCCTCTTACGTAAACAAAACATAAAATCACAGATGTTACATAAATCCCTTTATAAGTAGTAATAGAGCCCGAAGGTTTTCCCCGCCTTGGACTGGGGCACCATCCCCTCACCTTAAATTTTATTCCATCAAAAAAAAGTATTGTTTATAAAAAGTAGTTTTTTTAAAAAAAAATCACACGACAATCTACAACATTAACGTATGACTTTTCATCCTCAAGTGTCATAAAAATTATAAGAATTCATAGTATAACTCTACTATCTTGAATCTTATACAAGTTAAAATAAAAACAATAAAATCACTTTTCAATTTTCTAAAGATTTTTCTAATTAAATTTATTTTTTATATAAGGTTTTAAAATCTTATTTTAACATAAAATATCTTTTCAAAAATCCTTTTCTAAGAAGTTAAGTTTCTCAAAATGGCTTGAATTATAATAATTTTAAAATTGCTTGTCTCTCTCGTCCTTCCCTCTACTCCTCTTTTCCTTCTTCCTCATCCATCGGAAGGGAGTGGTTTTGGGCCTTTTTTTGGCTTGGAATCACCCCTTTACATCGTTTTTTTTCTCCTTTTATCTAAATAAGTGGTTTTTCCACATAGATCTGGATTTTCTTTCGTGTTTTTCCGTGTTTTCGTCGCCTGCGTGCGGCGGTGTTTTGTTCTTCGTCTTGTTACGGCATCGTTTGGTTTCCCGTCTTGTTGCAGTGTTCGTTTGGTTCAGATTGACAGATCAGCTTCGATACATTACAGATTCAATCAAGACTTGGGCGTCAACGTTACAGATCCGGGGGCATGTGTATTCCGGTCACTTTGATTTTGTCACATTTGTAGGCATTTTGCCGTGTTATGCTATTAACCTGGGTGTTGTGAGCTTGTTCGCAGATTCATCCTTTTCGATTTTTAGCGATGTTGAATTTGTGTTGTTTTCGATGTATTTTGCCAATTTAAATGAATGAATATCTTTTTTTAGTCAAAAAAAAGAAGTTAAGTTTCTCTATTTATGAAGTTTTTTATTTATTAAAAATATAAAATCCATTCAAATTTACACCAAAAAAAATCTAGGATAATGATGTAGGGTCTTTTTCTATCTTCAAGTATCGAAGGATTGTAAGGATTTATCATATATTTTTGCTATCTTGAACCCTATACAATAATGGATTTATTTTTAATGTAAAATGTTTCTAATGAGTTCCTCTTTTTCTTTTCTTTTTTTTTTGGTTCAGGGCTCATCGTAATTAGGGCCTTTGGCAACCATGTGAGTCCACAAAGTATCTCGTACGGCTTAGATCCTCTGGACCTGTTATGGGCCCATTCTTCACTCGGGGTCCCGCAGCTTAAGGTCCAGCCCCCTCCCAAGAATGCATTCAATGGGAATCGATCCTGAAACCTTCCTCCACCAACTCAGTGCTGCTTGCCAATTAAGTTGCACCCATTGGGTAATGAGTTCCTCTTTTAAGCAAAGTTCTTCATTATTTATGAAAAAAGGATAATAATTTTTTAATTCACACATATCAATCTTTGAAGTTGATACGTGGTTTTCATTTTTATGGAGGTTATATTTTATAAGAAATACATAGATCTGGTCATATTCAAGCTGGCCAATAAGTATTTATTATTATGATTATTGAAGGAACAATACCTAAACCTCTGAATGCTCTAGAATCTTTTTGATTTCTCTAGAATCTTAATTAATTGGATTGAATCTGAGTTTTTATTATTGGGGAGGGGGTATCGCCACCCGCTCTCAACTCTTTCTAAAAAACCATCGAAAGACAGCCTACTAAATTGTTTGACTAGAGGATTCTGAATAGAATTTGTACGATTGAATCATAGGAGTTTATCATATAACTTTGTTATATTTGACACTATTAAGAGATAATGATAATATGATAGAGTTGTTAATGTTGTTTTGTATTGATAGGCTAGGTTTGTTATGCTGTTGCGCCAGCTTGGTTTGATCCTATTTTTGTGGCGTGCCAGCTTGGTTTGATCCTATTTTTGTACCCTTGTACAACTATAAGTCTAAGTTTGTAATCTGTTTCATTTCAATGAAAAACCATATTTCAATATGGCATCAGAGCATGATGATCCTGAGGCGCCAATGTTGAAGAAGAAAAATACCTTCGATGATGGCCAAAGCCCAAGTGCTCTTACCCCAAATTCACCTTATCATCTTGCTTCCTCGGATAATCCGGGAACACCTCTGGTTGCAACTGTCCTCAATGGAGAAAATTATCGAACATGGGCACGTGCGATGAAATCTGCACTTCGCGTGAAAATGAAACTAAGTTTCATCGATGGGACAATTACGAGACCAAAGAAGAACACAACAGACTATCTCAACTGGGAGAAGGCGGATTCGATGGTGATGGCATGGATCATAAATGCCACTGATCCTAGATTGCATGGCAGCATATCTCATGCAACCACTGCAAGAGATGTGTGGCTTGATCTTGAAGAATGTTTTGCTCAGACAAATGCACCCAGAATCCACCAATTATGGCGTATGCTCTTCTTGATGCAAAATGAGGACGATTTGAGTGTGACAGAATTCTACACCAAATTCAAAGACCTCCTGGATGAATTGAATGAACTTCAACCATTGCCCGAGTGCACTTGTGGTGCGTCAAAGGAGTTGATGCAGAGGGAAGAGGAGCAGAAACTTTATCTCTTCCTTGGGAGTCTTGACAATGAAGCATATAGCCATGTGAAATCAACCATCCTTAATGATGATCCCTTACCCTCACTCAGACGTGCATTCAATCATGTTCTGAGAGAGGAAGCACGTTTAACAGTAGAAAGGGAGAGAGGTAACACCGGGACTGAGTTAGGAACGGCTTTCCACTCATCTTAGGGAAACAAGCAGAAATATCGAGATGGCCAAAGACCCAAGTGTGATCATTGTGGCAAGATTGGGCATATTAAAGCAAAATGTTTTGAGATTGTTGGGTATCCTCCTCACTGGGATACAAGGAGGACACAGCGAGGAAACAACAAGCAAGGAAGGCATACCGCTGCACATGTGATCAATGCTGATGAGGATCAAAAGAAAGAGGAAGAAGATGTGACAATGAAGGCGCATGCACTGCATGGAATCCACATGAAGTATGCTCGGTCACCATATGATGGCATGGCTGGTAATGAAAAGATTCAATGGATTTTGGATAGTGGTGCATCACACCACATGACTCCTTTATTTTCAATTTTGAAGGGAGTGTGTAAGCTTGAAAGGCCTTTCTACATCACAGTACCCACTGGGAACACTGTGTTGGTAGAAAAAATGGGAAGCATAACCCTTGACAAAAATCTCAAACTTGATAATGTGTTATTTGTGCCTGAATTTAGCTGCAACTTAATTTCCATACATAAATTGACAAGAGATTTGAATTGCATTGTAACTTACAAAGCTGATTGTTGTGTAATACAGGACCATGCCACGAAGAGGATGATTGGATCGGGTAGCATGTATGATGATGTTTATGTGTTCAAGGGAGTGATGCAAGGAGCTTCTTTTGCCACCACTAAAGGAGACAGCACCACACTTTGGCACTCTAGGATGAGACACCCCTCGAAACAGGCTCTTCAACATTTATCTAAGTCACTTAAGTGTAGTTTCAATTTCAATAAAATTGATTGTTGTGACATATGTCATAGATCAAAGTAATGTAGACTTTCTTTTCCTCAAAGCATTAATAAAGCTAAGGAGCCTTTTGATTTGATTCATTGTGATTTGTGGGGAAAATACAGTACAGCATCCCATGATGGCTCTCATTATTTCCTCACTATTGTTGATGACTACACTAGAGGAACTTGGGTATACTTAATGAAGCACAAAACTCAAACCACTGAATTTTTAATAAATTTCTGCAACATGGTTAAGACTCAATTCAATCCATGTGTGAAGAAGATCAGAAGTGACAATGGCACTGAGTTCACAAACTCCACGATGCAAATGTTCCTTCAGCAATCCGAAATATTACATGAATCATCTTGTGTAGCCACACCTCAACAGAATGGACGTGTGGAGCAGAAGCACAGGCATATTTTGAATGTTGCTAGAGCTCTAAGATTTCAAGCAAATCTTCCCATTCTTTTCTGGGGAGAGTGTGTTTTGGCTGCCACACACATCATCAATCGAACTCCCACAGTTGCAAATCAATGAATTACGCCATATGAGACGCTCTTTAAGAAGCCACCATCTTATGATCATTTAAAAATTTTTGGTTGCTTATGCTATGTGGGGACAAGCTCAAAGCAAAGAGGTAAATTTGAAGCAAGAGTTGATCGTTGCATCTTCATTGGTTATCCACATGGACAGAAAGGTTGGAAGGTATACAATCCTAAGACTCATGAATTTTCTGTTTCTCGAGATGTAATATTTTATGACCACATCCTGCCTTATGCTCTTCAAGAGGAAGCAGCAGCAACTAGTGCTCCATCAAATCTGTTTCATGATGTCTCTGAGCCACAAGGGGAGGAGAATCAGGAAACCGAGAGCAAGGAAGCAGAAAGTCATGAGCCACACAACACTGAGATGGAGATGGAAGTCCAGATTGAGGGGGAGAATCACGGAAATATTGAGGTTGAAGAACTTCCGCCGCGCATGCGTCAACCACCAAGTTATCTTCGTGATTACTACTGCAACACAGTCATAGAAAACCCTATCTGCATCAGCTCGAACCACTCAGACTCTTCAGGTAAGGTTTATCCTATCACTAACTATGTAAGTTACAATTGTTTTTCAAATAGACATAAAGCTTACATTGCAGCAGTTGCTACTCATGAGGAGCCTAGAACCAATTCACAGGCCATGCAGAAACGAGAATGGCAAGAAGCTATGGCACAAGAACTCAAAGCCCTAGAAGAAAATGGGACTTGGGATTTGGCTTTGCCACCCGAAGGTAAGAAAATTGTGGGGTGCAAATGGGTCTACAAAGTGAAGTACAAGGCTACGGGTGAGATTGAAAAATACAAAGTTCGACTCATAGCAAAGGGGTACACGCAAGTAGAAGGAGAAGATTTTAATGAAACATTCGCTCCTGTGGCAAAGATGACAACGGTTAGATGTCTACTCTCAGTTGCAATCACAAAAGGCTGGGATTTATATCAGATGGACGTGAGCAACGCTTTCTTGCATGGAGAACTAGCAGAGGAAGTCTACATGCAAGCACCAAAGGGGTACAAAGTTCCTAAGGCAGGGATGGTGATAGTGTGATTTTACATCATGTTTTCTGTACACTTTTGCATGCATTTTTCATTTAGATTAGGCATTCTTTATTTGATTTTAGTTAGATTTTCCCTTGGAACGGGTGAAGCGGTTTCTTGGTGTTGTTTTGCAGGAATTAATGTAAAAATGCCCATAAATTAGCCTTGATGGAGCTTGGATGAAACAGAGCCTAAAAAGAGAAGAAATTGAGCCAAGCAGAATTCTGGAGATTCGCCCCGCGAGACTAGATTCGCCTCGCAACCCTGAAGTTGACTGTTCCAAAAAATGGAAGTCTTTCTGGTTCGCCTCACGAACCATGTTTCGCCTCGCGAGTCTGGGGACCAGAAGCCATCACGCCCAGGCCCTGATGCTCCTCACGGGCGTAATTGAGAAGAACCTTTCGTTTTCGCGTCGCGCGAAACTCTCGCCTCGCGAGAGTTCAATTCTCTGAAACAACAGATTTTTAACATTCGCCTCGCGAGACATGTCTCGCCTCGCGAACGCGCGCATAACTGATTGGTATAAGTTGTTGTTTTAGGGCAGAAATGAGGAGTTCTTGGAGGAGTTTTTGGGAGCTCTTGGAGGCACTTGGAGCTGCGGCTGAACTAGGGTTTCAACCCTAGTAGGGGATGTTTTCCTTGCTCTAGGAATGGAAGAAGATTGGAGGATTCTTCTATGAGTGTTCTTCATCTCTTCTCTCCTTCTCTTTTGTATTCTCATTTTTCATGAGTAGTTAAAGCCCCTATTGATGGGGTTAGATGTAGCTGTTCTGAACTTGTTTGTATTTGATTTGGTTGTTTTAATGCAAGTCTCTATTTCTTTATGAGTATGTGATTTTGTGCTTAATGCTTTCCTTGGCTTAGCTACCCATAGGAATGATATGTTGTTTTGATAGACAATTGACAGATTGATGTTAAGGCATGCTCATGAATCATGTGCCAAGTAGTTCAAGAATCTAGACATAGGTGTTGGCTGCCTGCAATCTTATAAGTCTTGACTTAATGCAAAATCTCAGGTTAATCCACCTAAGACATTAGGGTTTAATTTGGGGTTTTAGGCTCATTGCACCTAAGACATTAGGCTTGAGTATTTTAGAAAAGACTTGATTGTCATTATTGAATTAGGACTTGTGTTAGAAGCCATTTCATTGCAATTAAGGGAGGATTAGTGTAGTCTAACCCTGACAATCTTAACCGCATTTCTTTTGTCTTCCAAGTGTTCGATAAAATTCCCAAAAGACCAAAAATATTTTATTTCCTTATTTTATGATCTTTTCATACCATAGTTTAGTCTAGATAGTTGTTGAGTTTGTGAATTGGTAATTGGCAACCGATCCCTGTGGATACGATAACAGGTCTTACCACCGTATTACTTGTTTGCGACGAGGTGCACTTGCCTTTATTCTAAAAATACGCATCAGATGGTATGTCGATTGAAGAAGTCACTATACGGATTAAGGCAAGCTTCTCGCAACTGGTATTCAAAGCTATCTCAAGCACTTATCGAGTATGGTTTCCAAGAATCTCCAGCTGATCATAGTCTTTTCACATATGCGAAGGGATGCACATTCATGGCCGTGTTGATTTACGTTGATGACCTTGTGATAGCCGGCAATGACACATCCGTTTGAAATAGTTTCAAGCAGTACCTGTGCAAATGTTTTCACATGAAAGACCTTGGTGCCCTAAAATATTTTCTAGGATTGGAGCTTGCACAAGGACCAACCGGTTTGTTCATGTGTCAACGAAAATATACACTTGATATTCTCAGTGAGTGCAAAATGCTTGATTGCAAGCCTTCCTGTTTTCCAATGGAGCAGAATCACAAACTTGCCCTGGATTCGGGACCTTCATATCCGGATCCTCCTCGATATCGCAGGCTTGTTGGGCGTTTAATATACCTCACAATTACTCATCCAGAGATAACATATTCAGTGCATGTTTTAAGCCAATTTATGCAAGCTCCACAGCAAGCTCACTGGGATGCTGCAATGCGTGTATTGAGGTTTTTGAAATCATCTCCAGGCCAAGGAATTATTTTAGCGAAAGACAATGATCTGAGTTTAGTTGCTTATTGCGATTCAGATTGGGCATCATGTCCACTTACACGGCGATCCATATCTGGTTACCTAATGAAGCTAGGTTCAACTCCTATTTCTTGGAAAACCAAGAAACAAACTACAGTTTCTAAGTATTCAAGTGAGGCAGAGTATAGAGCTATTGGTCATGTTGTTAGTGAGATCCTTTGGATACGCAGCTTATTGTCAAGTTTGCAAGTCCAATTTAATACACCTACTATGATTCATTGTGACAATCAGGCGGCAATTCACCTAGCAGCTAATCCAGTTTATCATGAAAGAACGAAGCATATAGAAGTGGATTGTCATTTTATTCGCACACACATACAAGCAGGCACAATTTCAACTGAGTATATTTCAACAAAGAAGCAACAAGCTGACATATTCACAAAGGCTTTAGGCGCAAAACCATTTCGAGAGTTGATGTTCAAGTTGGGTGCTCATAATCCTCACACTCCAACTTGAGGGGGAGTATTAAGAGATAATGATAATATGATAGAGTTGTTAATGTTGTTTTGTATTGATAGGCTAGGTTTGTTATGCTGTTGCGCCAGCTTGGTTTGATCCTATTTTTGTGGTGCGCCAGCTTGGTTTGATCCTATTTTTGTGCCCTTGTACAACTATAAGTCTGAGTTTGTAATCTGTTTCATTTCAATGAAAAACCATATTTCAATAGACACTGTGTAGAGTGAATTTAATTGATATGTCCTTATTGTGTAGATTTTTTACAACGTCAATCAATTAGAAATTGATAAATCATTAAAAAAGTTTGACTCTTATCCTAACTACCTTGAAAGTCATTCATATCGTGATTTCTAATTGGTTGACAGTATAAAAAAAACTTTATCCTGACAATGTATAACAATTAAACTCTTTATTTTAAATAAAATCTATTTTCAAAATACTTTTTTCAAATTAAAACTTTTCAACAATTTTAAAATAAATGCCCAAAATGATTTTAAAGAATTATGTGGCATTGAATTCCCTAGCACCAGGAGATTTAGGAGCAGAATCTTAATTCTGTCAATCCAAAATTAAATTTCTTAGACGGATGTATCTGGGTTGTTATGAGGTTTAGAATCTACATTTCTCTATGCACAATTGATTTCTGAATCCAAGTCCGATTTGAAAATCGTTTTCTATTTTAGATATTTTACAGTTTTTTCCTCATTAAAATAAAATTGGAAATAAATTTCGATGTCCCGGCCATGATCTATCACAGTCACGACAACTACTTTGGTGATAATGCTTTATTATTTTGAGATATGAGAACAATAAATCTTGGCAATTAAATCTTATTTACTCCTTACACTATATTATATAATATAATATTTTTTATACATCATCTAATAAGTAAGATTAACACTCTTTGTTTTTTTGAAAGAAAGATTAACACTCTTATATCATCTAATAATTTTTTTATATAATGTAATTTTAATCGATCCTACCATTGAATCATAATTATTTATTGTCAAGATCATTTGTCTAAAATTTTGAAAAAAATTTAATATCAATATATATGTAATTAAATTTTTTTTTGGTAAGCTAAATATCTTTTATTTTTTTTTATATATTTTAAAAGTACATGTTACATTAATTTTTATGTATATAATTGAAGTACTTAATAATTTCAAATTAATGTAAAGTTTTGTGCGTGTTATATATATATATATATATATATATATATATATATATATATATATATATAAAAGGTAAGAGTTCTCAATTAAACCGATAATTTTACAATTAACTTTTCAATAAAAATTTATATTAACAAATGTAAAAATATGGTTGACTTACCCTGATATAAACTACAAAGACTTTGCAAGGGACACAACATAACCCTCAAGATGTTTTGTGCCTTTGTATATATGGAAGAAGTCAAGAAGATGATGATAATCACCTCGATTGATGTGGAGTTTGTTGTAGGTGGTAGGCTAATAAGCCATTGAAAATTCTATTGAATCGGACATTTTGGCTACCATGTAGGGAACGATGATGAATAGGATGAGGTAGCTTATCAAGTGCTTCACCTATGAAGCATCATTTTTTATTATTAGATTTATTAATAAAATAATGGATGGTATAGATTAATTGTCCCAAAAAAATAAAAGTAACCTAAGATTGGTTGCATTGGTTTTTCTGAAATTGATAAAAGGTCCCTCAGTCAATATTGCATAGAAACCCTTTTGTCTCAAGAGTCAAGACCCTTCTCTGGTTATGGTCCCCTCGTAGTTGTCATTGGTTTGGTTTGGGAGACAGAGACGAAGCAAGACCAGCGTGACGGCGCAACTGAGTTGTTGCAATTTTGAATATGTTTCGATTGTACCCTTTTAAACGAATTCAGCCGAGCATGGATGATTTCTCTGCTTGAACGATTCGTATCTAAATGATAAAAACATGAAATTGATTATGGTTGCTAAAAAACAGATATAAAAAACATGAGATGTGAAAAGGATACAAAACAAACTGGGTTTGGCATCGGGTAGAAAAACCTGGTTCTTTGTGAAATGGGTCTTTTTGACCCGGCTAAAGGTAGGGGAAGAGATGCTTTCTAGTTAAAGTTCAAATACAAATAATTTTCCATCAATATTATATCTTCATTGAGTGGCATGGTGGTTGGCTACGTATATTACAGATAAGATAAGATGCGTCTCTGTTGTCAGGGTTCGAATCTCAAATTGGCCACATCATAAGTTGAGGATTGAACCCATGACCCACTACTAACAAAGAAAAACACTTGCAACTAAATCGAAGTTAAAGATTTGTTCAATCAACACATAATGAAATATTTATAATTAACACAAAGTGAAACATTTGCATCTCATCTTCTACCTCTAGCCGGGTCCAGAAGACCCATTTTATAGGGATTGATATCTCGCGAATCTAGGTATATCTTGCTGCATTAACTTGTTTGACTCCCAAAGAATCCCAAAGTTCAACACCTTGCCCTCATCAACTTGTTTGACACCCAAAGGTAGATTCAAGCAAACATAGTTCACAAATTCACAGCAAACCATACAAAAGAATAACCTGTGCAGATAAACCCCACTATGAGGATGGTTCGATGTTGCTCCAACTGAATATTTGGTCCACACATTTTTTATAGAATATATTTAAATAACCTTGGTTGGCTGTATTGGTCCAATTTTTAGTTATATACGGAGGCCCCTGCTTGCAAATTCAAAAACACATGGTGACTGTGTAAACGCTTATAATATAGATAATATTGGCCCCAATCACAACTTTTGTTCTAATGCAAGAAAATTCCATTTGAAAGACATTTGCATGACTTACATCCGAGACTAGACATAATCTATTGACCTCTCATTTTTTTACTATTTTTACCTACCTTACTTTGTTTTTTGATAAACTTTTTCACCTACTTTACTTCTTTTGATGTCTGAACTATATCAGATGTGCAGACTACTTTTATGAGTCCATGTCTAGATTGTAAGATATAATTCAACGTATCTATATGTTATATTATATGAGCTGTTGAAGACATGATCATCAATAGAAAGGATATTTTTACGATGTCATTGATAATTTAACCATATTGATACAGTTTTGATATAAATCAATAGATAAAGGAGAATATATAAAGAGTCATTTATTATTTAATATATAAATCTTTTTCGTTTACAATTATATCATTTTTCTTATTATCAAAATTTAAATTAAACAAATATTATTACTCCGCACGCTCCCATACCTCCCATGCACACGCTCCACTTTCTATTAAAACCTGTCTCCATCAACCGCTGGGCCAGAGAAATTGTTAACATGAGTGTTTGCAAATATTATATATATATATATATATATATATATATATATATATATATATATATATATACACACGCTTAAATTAATTATAAAATTTACATTTTTAACATATACCGGTTCAATCAGTCACCTACTCACATAACCATATTATCTTATAAAAAAATTAAATATTTAAAAATTAGAATGTGCTTCCAAAATCGAAACAAAGTGTGATAAATAATAATATTTAATATTAGTATAACACTTTTAATGGTTTATTGAAAAATGACCCTGACAATATCATATTTTGTTTACATAATCGCTCAACCATAGCTAGGGGTGTAACAGGTCGGTTTGGTTGTGTTTTAGGTGGGAGAAAATCTGAACAAATAAAAAACTATTCGGTTTGGTTCAGTTTTGAGAATTTTTCCTATAAAACCTGAATCAAACCAAACAATTTAAGAACGGCTTGGTTCGGTTCGGAGCCAAAAATTATTAAATTTCAAAATATAAATATGAATAATAAATATATTAAATATATTAAATATTAAAAAAAATATATATATAAATAAATATAGTAAATAATAAACTATCAAAATATATGTAAATATAAATATACAATAAATATTAAATATTAAATTATATAGGAAAATAATAAATATAGTGATTGGTTCGATTCGGTTTGGATCGGTTCTAGAATTCTTGAACTCGAGAACCGAATCCATCGCCATCGGGTTCGTTTGGTTCGACCCCGAAGACCAAAAAAGTCTGAACCAATTAAATTGATTTGATTCAGGTTTTCATGTTCATCGTATCATTGGTTCGGGTCTCACATAGACTCCATTGTTCATTTTCGTTCACCTAAGCACTCGATCACACCTTAGATAATGAAATGTCAATGCAAGATAATATTTCCCTAAAAATAATTTAATATTATCTATTTTAATTAGATTGGGATATATTGAGTGTAAACTATCCTAAAACATTTAATAAATGTCTTATAACAAATAACTCAATCAATCCGTATGGTATAATTAAAATTATTGAAGGGTTAAAAAATAAAATTAAAAATATATTTATATATATATTTTAATATTTTACATATTTATTTATATTTATATATATTTTGAAATTTAATAATTTTCGAGTTCGAATTGAACCAACATGTTCTTAAATGATTTGGTTTGATTCAGGTTTTGTAGGAAAAAATCTGAATTGAACCAAAGCGAGCCAAATCATTTTTTATTTGTTCGGATTTTTCCCCCACCTAAAATCGAACCAAACCGACCTTTTACACCCCTAACTATGGTCGAGCGATTAGGTAAATAAAGATGATATTGTCAGGATCATTTTTCAATGCATAAACCATTAAAAGTGTTATGCTGGTATTAAATACTCCCTCCGGTCTCTATTATAAGCAAAAAAAGTCCCAAACTTTTTGGTCAAATATATAAGCAAATCTTAACTACTTTCATTCAATTTAATCATGTTATTCCCGAAATACTCTTCATTCAATACAATTTTTGTTTTTCAATGAATCATTTTATTTCCAACAACACAAGCTAAATAAATAAGATGAATGATAATTTAGATAACCAACTTATTTTTTTAAATGAGATTAACAATATTAAATGAGATTAACAAACCACCTTAATATTTGTGATTTATTAATTTTTTGCTTATAACAGAGACCAAATGGAGTATTATTATTTATCACACATTATTTGGAAGCTCATTCTAATTTTTAGAACAAATTATCTTTTAGAAGACAATAAGTGGGTCGTTGGTTGTACCGGATGAATATGTATAAGTTAAATGTGTAAATGTGAGTTTTATAATTAATTTAAGTATATATAAAGTAATTGCAAACACTAATTAGAGCAAATGCTCTGTCCCAGCGGTAGAGTGGTTTGTTTCGTTGCCGGGTTCGATCCTCACGATTGTTTATTTTGCAAATTTAACGTGATTTGCTGTACTGGAGCATGCGCGTGTGGCATTGTGCGACGTGGCACGCGTGGGAGCGGGTCGGCCTCGTGGAGCATGCCAAATAATAATATTTCTTTAATTTAAATATAAATTCTGATAATAAGAAAATGACATAATTGTAAATGAAGAAGATTTGTATATTGAATAATAAAAGACACATTAAACATCCTAATAGAAATTTGCAAAAAGTATTAGGACAATTCTTTGTCAGCATAAACAAAATAATATTAAATTTATCGGAATACCCTTTATAATATATATTATTTAATATATAATTTTGTATAATTATGTATAGAGAGAGGAGAGAGGAAGAGATAGAGAGGAGAGGGGGAGAGAGAGAGGGAGATGAGAGGGGGGAGAGAGGAGAGATAGAGATGTAAGGATAATTTTGTTTTTTGTTAGTCTGTCCATGGGACAACTTTTTGTCCCATGGTTTGGTGGGGGACAAAATTTTGGGTTTTTGTCCTGTCCCTCACCCCCTTTTTATCATGTCCCCTGACCACTTTTCACATCAAATAGGGGACAAATTTTTGTGCTGTCCAGTCCCCTGAATTTTTGCAAATCAAACGCACCCTAAGGTCTTGTTTGATTGTATTTTAATTTTTTTAAAAGTTAGAAAGAAAAAAAAAATCTATTTGGTAAATTTGTTATGAAAATATGTTTTTAAAACAAAAAAAAAATGGAAAACTTGTTTGATTGATAAAAACTTCTTTAATGTCTATGATTTGTTTTAAAATGTTTTAAAACATTGGATCTATCTTTAATTTTGTTTTGAAATAAAAGATATATCGTTCCCGTTAATATCAGAAACGTTTAATGTGCCTCCTCTTAAATCAAGAAATAGGAAAATTTATCCAAAAATAGATAGCAAATAACACTCAAAATAGGTATAAACATAATGTATGCATAAGTAAAGTTTGCAACTTAAAAAGTCAAATTCGGTAATGTTTATCCAAAAATAAATAGCAAATAATATTTAAAATAGGTATAATTATAATGCATGCATAAGAAAAGTATATAACTTAAGAAGCCAAATTAGGTAAATTAAACTAATCGATACATTGTATCCACATCCAATTTGAAAATGATCACAATATGCTGTCTTTTCTGCTGCACCTTCATCAGAAAACAATCTCTCATCATTGGAGCTTGTCCCCCATATGCAAGAAGTTTCATCGATAGTCTCTATCTTTGTAAGATCCATATCTTCCCACATTCTACATAAATCATCACGTAAATTCCACTTCCATATATCATGATGAGTAGCACAACATGCTATCACTATGAGTCATTGTCTAGAAGATTTATATGGAGGCATTAACTTCAAAATAGGAAATCTATTCTTCAAGACTCCAATGCAGTGCTCAATTGTCATTCTTAGAGAAGAGTGCCTACAATTAAATAACTCTCCACGACTCGTTGGTTGCCTACCTCACATTTGTATTCTTGAGCATGATATCTTTGGCTTCCAAAAGGGGAAAGGAAACCTCCAGTGCAAGGATATCTAGAATCAACAAGATAAAATGAGCCTACATCAACGAGCAATCAATAACTTTTAATACAATAAATATTTATTCATCTCACCAACATAAATGACTAGGTTTTTTTTTTGACAAAATAAATGACTAGGTTGAGATGTATGGGTTTTGGGTATTGTAATCTAATTCTAATTGATCAATAATTACAAATATGTCATTAATGAAAACAACTTTTTTTACATGATTTTGCTTGTTCAAAGAATTGAAAACTAAAAAAGAGAACCAAAACAATTTTGAGGTATTCTGGGTTTCTTGTTTTTAAAACTAAAAAACAGCTATTTTTTTTATAACATGTTATTACAAAAGAGTGACAACAAACAAATTTTTTGTGTTCTTTTGTTTTGTAAAAAAAAAAAAAAAGTTCTCTGGACCAGTAAGCAAACAAACTCTAAGCCTTCCCCTATATGCTCATGCACTCTCAAATCACAATCGTCAATTGGGCAACCCGTGAAGTGTCTGATCAGGATTTCTGTGATGACAGGGGATGTGAACACCTAATTTTGCCCGGATTTTTGAAAAATAGTAAACAAGAAAAATGATAAAAATAAAACAAAAAATGTTTTTGTTCTTGGCCCATTATAGAATTAGTGTAGCCCATTTTCATTTTATTATTACAATTGGCTTGTTGGCCCATTATCCAAGCCCAACTAAAAATTTTGTTTTTTTTTTTTATGATTTGGCATCAGAATATAAAAAGTAATAATAATAAAAAGTAACAATTTTTTTGAAAAAAAAGGGGCTGGCTTTCTCCTTCAAGTATGGATCAATTTTGTTTTATTTCCCCTTTCTTGTTTTCTTTCACTTTTTTACTAAAAAAGGGAGGCACCCTCCCTACCCTTGCACCAGCCAAGCAAGGTGGTGGAGCAAAGGCTGATTTGCTCCCCACTACTTGTACCCACACCAGCTGGCCTAACAAGAAGATTTGTCATCTTCTTCATTTTGTGTGCTATATATTGCATTGAACAGTGACCAAAGGAGGAGGAGGCGTAAAAAAGGGAAAGACCCCGAAGAACAAAGGTTACATATTTTTTTCAGAAAAATTCTCCCTAACCCCCATCAGGAACCCCACTCCATCTTCAATTCTAAACCCATTCTAACCATCATCTTCACATTTCATTTCAAACACCATATCATTCTCTTCAACTTACCAAAAGCCATCACCACTTTCACAATCAAAAAACAAATAAATAACACACAAAAAAAGAATAGAACGACAACACTACCGTGTCCCTTGACTGCGACCCACACCAGCCACCACCGTTGTTCCCACCATCGAGTCCTACTCACGAGCTTGCCGCCGGCAACGGCAGAACCCATCTGACCGCCATCCTCCACCAGATCCGAACCATACCAGATCTGCACCCACCAGATCCGAACCATACCAGATCTGTATCCACCGCAAGCCTCCGCGAGCTCCACCCCGCTGTACGCGTCTACTCCACCGCGCACCGCCATGAGCGCCAGATCGACGAGAGTCACTTCCTTAGAGCACAGAGGAACCGCCACGAGCATCACCTCCCCGGAGCACCGCCACTTCCTCTGTCCTTGTCTTCTCCGCCATCACGAGCGTGAGTCCCTCTGTCCACGACTTCTCCGTCGTAACGCCAACCCCACTGTGTCAAGCTCCCTTCTTTTTTTTCTCCCTCTGCACGATTGAGGGTTGAGGGTAAAGTGGAGGCTTGTTTGCTCTTTCCCTTGTTTTTTTCTTTTTTATTTCTTTGCCCTTTTTATTGCTTGAATAGGCTATTAGGTCTTGATGATTTTTGGTTTCTGTTGGGTTTGTTGGTTGTATGGCCAAAATTTGTTGCTGGTTGTTGTTGTTATAAAATAAAAATAAAAATACCTTTTTAAAACAAAATAATTAAAAAATAAAAAGGGATTTTTTTTAATTCAGGCAACAATCTACGACGTTGATGTATGATTTTTCATCCTCAAGTGTCGTATGAATTGTAAGGGTTTATCGTATAGCACTGCTATCTTGGATCCGGTGCAAGAGAGAATTCCCATCGTGTTTAAAAAATAATAAAATGTTTTCAATTTACTCTTTTTACAAGATTTTATCAAAATTTATAAGATAAAAAAAATCTTTTTTTCTTTCACGCAACAATCTACGACGTTGATGTATGATTTTTCATCCTCAAGTGTCGTATGAATTGTAAGGGTTTATCGTATAGCACTACTATATTGGACCCTGTGCAAGAGTGAATTTATTTCAAAATAAGATCCTTTTTTAAATAAATCTTTTCAAGATCAAATCCCTTTTTTTTTTCAAAAAAATAAAATCAACCAATCAATCAAATATTTTCAAAAGAACCACGTGGCTTTGAGTTTCCCATCGCACCCGGGAATACGTAGAAGCAAGCTAAATCATCTTGTCAAGCCAAAGCTGAATTTTTCTTTTTTTTTGTGTGTCTCTTTTTATGTTAAAATAATTAATCAAAATATTTAAAATTTTATTTTTTAGGGACGCTCTATGGACACGGTGTCAATATCCAGACCCTTAGATTTGAGGTTACCCTATGGACTCATGTGCCATGTTCAACCTCATTTAGTTTTTATAAACAATAAATTTAAAAATATAAAAATTAATAAAAATTAATAAAAATTTAAAATACTAAAAAATAAAAATAATTCTTTCTTGTAAATAATTTTTGGGGTAAAATAAATATTCAAAAGGTTATTAAAATGTTTTTGCACAATTAACTTGAGGTGCCGTTTTTTACACGGGCGATGTGGGGTGCTAATACCTTCCCTACTCGTAACCGACTCCCAGACTCATCTCTCTCCTTTTTTTTAGACCAGTTTACCTTTAAATAACTGGGTTTTTCTAAGATTTTCCCAATAAAAATTTTAGTGGCGACTCCTCTATTTTTTTATCTCCCTTTTTTCGCAGTGCCCGGACGGGACGGTCGCGACAGCTGGCGACTCCATTGGGGACTTCTTTTGAGAGTCAGACCTATTATAGATTGTTGTGCATTTTTTTAAAAAAAAACGGCTTTGAAAATATTTGTTTTACCCTTTTTTGTTTTATTTCTTTTTTAAGGCTTTCATAACTGCTTTTGTATATTCTTGCAACCTTAGGGTAGAGAACTTTTGTATTGGTGTTGTTTGTTCCTTTTTTGCAGGTTTGGGGTAATTTTGTTTTAGTAGGTTTTGTGAAGGTTTGTATGCTCCCATCACACACATCACTATCACATGTTGCACACACTTTTGGGCTCTATACCCGAGTCTTGGAATGCCATAAGATTAGAAGGGGCTTCAATGATGTTATTGTGATGCTTTTGCGTCCCTGACAGTCAATGATTCTCCCGCCCGGATTGCTACCGGTACATGGACTACCATATTGTGACTTATTTGTCCTTGTGGTGAGGTTTGTGGATTCGGATCCTTATCTTTTAGATGAGGGTAATCCGGGGACCATATGTTTAGGGGTCTAGATCTGTCCCGAAAGTCATGCACATAGAATGCCATTAGCAGCCTGCCAAAATAGAGTCTTGACTTCAGAAGTCCCAACTTTAGGATATGACCTATGTAGGACAAAAGGGAGAGCATTCCATCTTTTTCCGAACATGAATAATCACATTTATATATCTCATGCATCATAACGATTTTCTATACGCATCCCACATGCACCTTAACATGCCACTCATTCATGCATTCTGTTACACTCAATTATTATATTGTATGCTCGTGCATGTAGTATTTTAGGTCATGCATCATCAATATGTCATTCATTTATGCATCTTGGTACACTCTCATGCATAAGTAATTTTGCTTTCCAAATGTTATTAATAAAATAAAACTTCCCTTGCACAGATAATTTGGTAAGAGATAACACCTTCGATAACAAGAGATGGAAAAAGTCAGACACACTAGCGATGTTCCTGCCACCAAGAGCTCCAGGGTAATTTTGAACTCATTAGAGAATCTGAAAGAGTTGAGCCAATCTTTGCCTCAAGAGCATCGAAAAAGCTTCGTCAAGAAGTATGGAGGGATCTTGGACCTAATTTCCATACCGGTTCAAGCTACTGCTTTGAGTGTTCTAAGCCGGTATTGGAACCCACATCTCAAATGCTTCGAGTTGCCAAACATGGACATTACACCCACCATTGAAGAATATGCTTGCCTGTTAAGGTTGCCAATGCAGAAAAACCCCACCGTGTACTTTTGCATAGGGCAATACTTGACCACTGCAAGCATAGCAGGGTTATTAGGGCTTCCTGAAATTGAAGTGAACTTGACCGGGCACTCAAAATCGCGAGGGTTGATCCGAAAATTTCTTGAAAATCATTTGAGGAAACTAATGGATCGACAAGACTGGGAAACCTTTGAGAGGGTATTCGCACTAGCAATATATGGGTTGGTTCTATTTCCATCGGCGCTAGACATGATAGATCAAGCAGCAATGGAAGTGTTCTTCATAGTTGAAAGAAAGGAAAACCCTGTGTCGGCAGTATTGGCTGAAACGCTTTTGACTCTAGAATTTTGTCAGCGGCATCCAAAGGGGAAGCTCAGATGTTGTGCACAGTTGCTCTATGTATAGGTCATGACTCACATGTACGCAAAAGGCTATATCAACCACCATTCGGATCCACTAAGAGGCTTCCATAACATCCCTACAAGACAGCTTAATGAAGAGGAATGGAAGAGCGAGTTTGACAAGGTGGAAAGAGACTCTTTTAAGTGGGTATGCCCATGGTACGAAAGTCAACAGGGGCAAGATATCATTTATAGTTGTAGTGACTATCCAAATGTTCCTTTGATGGGCCCGAAAGGGTGCATATCCTACACACCCGCCATAGCCTTACGACAACTTTGTTGGACGCAAACCGTGCCACGAGAAGAACAACTCGGTGGATGCTGTTTTGATACGAGGATGTGAGAATACCAAGTTGTTGGCAAAAGAAGTTAGAAATGCATGGAAAAGTGTGAGGATGACGGGGAGATCACAATTGGGCCGACCAATCCTAATCATTGTCTCAGAGTATGAAGCATGGAGAAAATCAAGGAAAGGTCCTGTCAACATTCCTGCAGAAAACACGAAAGCTGAAGATTACTCCCCTTCGGTAACTCAAATGGCAGAACAACTGAAAGTCCTGGAAGCACAAATGAAGGAAATGGAGCAACAAAAGCAAGATGCCGAGTTAAAAATAGACATTGGTCAGAAGCGTTGTGAGAGGTTGACAAAGGAAAATGAACATTTAAAAGATTTGTGTGCAAATATCTTCGTAACCTCAAGAGTCCAGAAGAATACGGACAAGGTCCCGCTGAGCGTCATGACTACGATCCAGAATCTTGAAAGCAAAGTATTGTCCTTGACAATAGAGAGGCATCAACTAAGAAAAGAAAAACGTCGGTTAGAAGAAGAAGTCATTCAGCAAGGAGATGTGCGAAAGTCATTGGAAGTGGAAGTCGATCGACAAAAAGGAGTCAATGCCAACTTACAAAAGCAAATTTGTGCGCAAGATAGGATGACTGATGAATTAGTACAAAAGGTCCAAGAGCTGAATATCCTACTAGTCGAAATCAAGAAGCAGTGCAATTTAGGGTGGACCTCAGCAAAACACTATCATGATCAAAGGGTTCAAGTAATGAATGCCATGAAGTGGTGGAGAGAAGAGGCCCGAGAGCGAGGGATAGATATCGACATATGGAAAAGAAGATATATGAGCATAAATTTGGGGCTAAGCCATTGTATTCAGAATTTTGTCCAATGCTTTGAAAAGGCAAAAAAAAAAAAAAAAATCGTGCGGACTGTATGCTTCGTCTCCCAGCTGAGTTGGATGATTTCATGCGAATGTGTGGAGGGTTTGTTTGAGGGCTAAAAAGAAAGAGACCTAAGCTATTGACTTTAGGATGAAAATGTTGTAACAATGTCGAGAATTATGATGTAATCCCAATCTATGTATTGTTTTGAGGAGATTTTAATGAAATATGGCCTTGCCTCCATATTTCTATGTTTTGCTTTGAGGAGTTTAATGAAATCAGTTCTGGCTCCTATGATTCCTTCGCACTCCAACTCTTGCACTTGACTTGCGACGACACCTATCGTGGAGCATGGTCTTCCTTTAGTATGTTGTCAACTACATCTTTGCCTTATAGGATTCTTCCTTCTGCGCAAAGGGTTGGACGAGATGTCTCAATTCAGAAATTGCTAGTGTGTTTGAGACAACATCTATTGTGGAGAGTTGTTTCTTCCCTAGATTTGTTGTCAACTCCATTTTATCTTATGAGCACAATGCTCTCTGTGTGGGATGGAGGGACCATCTCTTGTCTGTTATAAGGTGTTAACTCAAAAAATAATAATAAACTCCAAAGGTGATTTTCATAAAAGCTTTTTGCATATTTCCAACAGTTTGTTCTCACTTTTGTTTCGATTAAAACAATGTGTGTCTTTTCTGAACAATTGCTCGAAGACACCCTTATCGCACTCGGTCATAGACAAGAGCCATGGCGGATGAACTAGAAGAAGTCCAAGAGATCAGGGATGAAGTCAGTCAAATCAAGGATCAAATGACTAAGATGATGGAGATCCTACAAGCAATGCAGAATGAAAAGAACACAGAGGAGAACCCTCCAGCCTCGAACGAAGGACATCCGGCCACACCTCTCATTCCGCCCGATTTTTCTCAGATTCCTATTCAAGGCTTCAACCAACCAGGGGCCATGATGCCTCTCACTATTTATCTAAGCAACCAAACTCATTTTTCATTTGACCCGAACAATCCCCCATCCGGTTTGCCTCGTGGATTTGTGCCACCAACGGCCCCCAGCCCATAAGATGGCATTCAAAACTCCGAGCATATCACTCAGACACAAACCCCCACTGATTCTGTTGAAATGCCACAAACACAAACTGTCAACCCTACAGATGGTAACACCCCGACGGTGACACTTTCTGCCAATCCAAAAAATCCACAATACACCCTACATTATAGACCCCAGAGGACTCAAATGGTGCCAAACTTCGGATCCTCCTACATGCCATACCCCTTCCCTCAGAATATGTACGGTGAAACTCCAGTGAATCAGTCAGGAGGGAATTCCCAATCTAAAGAAAAGTTGGAAGTGCTAGAAGAAAGACTACGGGCCATTGAAGGAGTAAATAGTTATGGTCTGCGGGACGCTTTGGAACTTTGTCTGGTACCAAATGTTGTAATTCCACCAAAGTTTACGGTACCTGATTTCGACAAATATCGGGGAACCACTTGTCCCAAAAACCATCTGACCATGTATGTAAGAGAGATGGCATCATATGCTTAAGAAGATAAGATCTTGATTCACTTCTTCTAAGACAGTTTAACTGGGGCAGCTTCAAATTGGTACACGCATCTCTAACAGGCCCACGTCCGATCCTTCAAAGATCTAGCAGATGCATTCCTGAAGTAATACAAGTACAATACTGACATGGCTCCCGATAGGATGCAACTCCAAAATATGGCAAAGAGAGACGCAGAGACTTTCAAGAAGTATGCACAACGATGGAGGGAATTGGCTACTCAGGTAGAACCTCCATTGACCGCGAAAGAAATTATGGCAATGTTCATTGATACCCTCCAGTTGCCTTTCTATGATAGAATGATTGGAAGCGTGTCATCGAACTTTTCTGACATGGTCATCATCGGTGAGAGAATTGAAAGTGGAATGAGGAATGGCAAGATCACTGAAACTTCAGTAATGAACGACCCGAAGAGAACCCCGTTTGTGAAAAAGAAAGAAGGAGAAGCACACGCAGTAAACTTTGAACAAAAGAAACCAAACCAATATAGACCAAACCAAACACCCGCCTTCCAAGCCCAATACATCCCATATCACCAAGCCAACCAGCCATACATCGCTGCCACCTCACAATTTCCAAATCCTCAACAGATGGCTCCTTACCGGCCATCATACCCCTCTCAACCTCAAACACACCCTACCATGCCACCTCAAATTGTTCAACCCCTAAATCCAAACCCAAACACCAGCCAAACAAGACCACCGTATAACTCGAAAAGAAAGCAAGTACATTTCGACCCGATACCCATGACCTACACTGAGATACTGCATCAGCTTATAAGCAAATCCGTGTTGACTCCTATCCCAATGAAACCATTGGGACCTCCTTATCAGAAGTGGTTTGACCCAAATGCTAAATGTGAGTATCATGCGGGGGCAATAGGTCATTCCACTGAGAACTGCAGGGCTTTAAAATTTAAGGTACATAATCTTATTGATGCTAAGTGGCTGAGCTTTCAGAAAGATGCTCCGAATGGGGCACAAGGTCCTATGCCAAATCATGGGGGGTTCGGGAGTCAATGCCATTGATAGCTTTGTGGAACCTACTCTTAAGAGCCGAGTGGCTGATGTCAGAACTCCCATGAGAGTTATTTTAACGGAGATACAAAAACATGGATTGGTGCAAACCTCAATGGTTGAAGAGAAGACTCTTGATTAAGAGATAAGGTGTGACTTCAACAGGAATGTGGGGCATTCGATTGAAGACTGTACAGAATTTCGACAGGTTGTGCAACAGTTAATGGATATGAAGATTATCCTAATTGGTTGTGAATCGAATGAGTGTGGCATAAACGTGGTCGCTGAATCCACAATTTCCCCAACTCCAGTTAAGATAACTCCTTTTATTGTTGTGATTAATCCTCAATAGATTCCTGATCAAGTCGCTCCGAAGCCAGTGGTGATACACTATACTGAGAAGGAACCTGTGCCGGTTTCGAGTGAGCCAACACCAGTTGTCATCCGAGTCCCAGGTCCTTTCCCTTACAAGGACACCAAAGCGGTACCATGGAGATATGATAGGCAGGTTCAACAAAGTCCTCCTAATGGGACCACTGTGATTACCAACATTTTGGGAATTGGTGGAATGACTAGGAGTGGTCGCATTTATACTCCAGAGGTATTGCGAAAGGAGGGAACATAAAAGGAAGAAAAAGATCGCAAGGGGAAAGAGAAGGTGGAAGGAACACCGGCCGAAAAGGATACCAAAGGGGGTGATAATAAAAAGGAGGTATCTGATGAAGAAGTCGGTGAATTTTTGAAGTTCATCAAGCAGAGCGAATACAAAGTTGTGGATCAATTGAATCAAACTCCAGCTCGGATATCTCTCTTGTCTTTGTTGATGAATTCTGAGCCACAAAGGAGAGTACTGATGAAGGTGTTGAATCAAGCTCATGTCTCTCATGACATCACAATTGATAAGCTTGATAACATTGTTGCTGATAATTATATCACTTTCACTGACGATGAAATTCCAACTGAAGGAATAGGGCACAACAAGGCGTTACACATTTCTGTGAAGTGTCGAGATCATGTCATGGCTAGGGTCCTCATTGATAATGGCTCTTCTTTGAATGTAATGTGATGTGCGTCGTGCGTTCGCACGTGCGATTCCGGCAAGTGTACCAGATTGTCGCCAAGTAATAAAAAGATATCGATCGCACAGAGATCATGATCTCAAATCGCAACTAATTATCAAATCGATAAAACTGGACTGTAAAACAAAAAAAGGATTTTGAAAAGGTCTTGATATTTGAAATAAGAGATAACTCAAAATCAGAATCAAGTAAAACATATAGTAAATCAATTTATGGTTTTTCAGATCTAAATGGATTCATAGGAATTTGGGTTACCAACAAGATCGTTTATGTTACTAAATTGACTAACCCTTGTTAACTATCGAAATTTCCTTGAAGGCGAATTTATCCTCAAATAGTTAATGCTCCCTCTCGGATTACAAAAACCGTGCCCAATTAAACCAACCCCTACTCTCGTGGTAGTCGAATTTAGATTGGACCCTTTACGTTTTGTGACAATTCGTTGACCCTCGAAGAACGGCTTCTAACTCTCGTGATTTCAGTCCTAAGTCTGACTCTATAGATCCGATACCTAAGTTCACCGCTAGGTTCCTCCTTAGAATATCTACGACACGCAAATAAGTGGCCACCAAATTTACGAGTAATTGAAAATACTAGAAATCAGATCTAAAGCAAAATCGCAATTAACAAAGATATACCATCAAATTAACAACATAAATCAACCTTGGGCAAAGCTCCAATCCCTAGAAATTAAGCTACTACTCAAGCCTTGTCATGGTGATGACAAGCTTGGTTAACAACAACATAAAATAAAACTAAGATAAGAAGAAGAAGAAGAAGAAGAAGAAGAAGAAGAAGAAGAAGAAGAAGAAGAAGAAGAAGAAGAAGAAGAAGAAGAAGAAGAAGAAGAAGAGAGATCCTAAATTATAGCCTAAGAGTAGCATCCCAAAAGGTCCTCCTAAGTCTCTGCCCAGATGCCTTATTTATAGATTACGGAAGTTTGAATCCCAATCTAACATAAATTAGATCCAAATCAGTTGCTTCAGATCCAAGTAATGCGCGTCACGGCCGTGATGGTCATCACGGCCAGGCCGTGACGGATTCTGCATAGGCGTTTCTTCAAATTTTTGGTCTGTCACAGCCATGATGCTTATCATGGCTAGGTCATGATCAGTTCTGCCTGTTGAGGGTCTGGTTCAGCTGACATGTCACGACCGTGATGGGCATCACGGCTAGGCCGTGATGGGCTCTGACTTTTGCCTTCTTTCTTTTCAGTTTTGCTCGATCATGGCCGTGATGGACGTCACGCCTAGGCCGTGATGGGATCTGTTTGGCTCATTTTCTTCACTTTTCAAGCCCTATCTTCATCCAAGCTCCATCATGGTTGATCCTGAGCATTTAATCCTTAATTTCTGCAAAACAACACCACGAAACCGCCTTACCCCTTCCAAGGTAAAAACTAACAAAAATAAAATTAAAAATGCTTAAACTATGTGAAAATGCATGCAAAATGATAAGCAAATATGAGGTGTAATCACACTCATCAAATCACCCCAAGCTTAAGACTTTGCTTATCCTCAAGCAATCACCAAGGCCAGAAGATATAAATAATTAGAGCATGGATAATGAACCAAGAACCCGAGTAACTAATCCAAGTAACAGGCATATTCAACAAATCCCCAAGAGACAATCAATTTCAAGTCCAATTAGAAGCTTAGGTTTCCTAAATTCATATTCTCACTGATTCGGGCACTCTTCTCACCTCACTCAAGTGTTTAAGGGTATATGACAATTCGCTCAATTTTCTCAAGGAGGGAATTCTACCATAAGCTTGACTATTAACCGGATCTATACTTTATTAATGAAAACACATAAGAATCAAGTGGTCTTTTATTCTGGTTGTAACGAGGCCATGGGAATCATCGTTAGGTGAGGAAATCAAGAAAAGGAAATTTCAAGAAGGCTAGACAAAATATCAAACATTGCAATTCGTGACAACCTTCTAGAATACCTTTTTGGGCTTTAATTCATTTTTCCACCCTTTTTATTTTATTTCTCACTTTCTTTTTGTTATCCCCTTCTCCATTTTTTTTGTTTATTTTATTTTATTTATTTGGAGAAGGGGAGACTTTCAATTCAAGAGAAATATTTTTTTCAACTTTCTCATCCCATAATTTATTTTTCAAACTACCTTTTTACCCTTTTTGCAATACTTTAAAAGGTGTCATATCAAGCATCATTCATCAAAATATTTCAAGGTACCAAGAAAAGTATTTTATTTTTTTAGGCTTAAAACTGGGCAACTAAGGGGTAGCATTTAATCAATCAAAGCTCAGAAGGCCGGAAAAATACCTAGTGCCTCAATCATTTTCAAAAATTTTTAAGTTTCAAAACGGTTTCAAGTCAAGTTCTAGAGAATACAATCCAAGAGGAATAAAAACACTCAATCACAAAGAATGGGGCAGATTTAGTGAGTACCCCTTTAAGGCTCAAAATCTCACATTTAGTAGTTCAAAAATCAGTGAGAAACACAAATTTAAGGAACCACATGCTAATTATCAACTATCAAAAGATTATTTCAAGAATTTTTATTTTTTTGCCTTATCACAAGAATAAAAAAATTGGGTTCAAAAATTCACTATCTCAATTTATTTGGCACCAAGTTCTCACAATTGGATGCATACTCTAAGCAAAGGGGCAATCTAATCATGTGATCATGCAAAACTATGCCTATATGAATGCAACATGAAAAATGCAAAAATGCAAAAAAATTGCAAAAAATACCCCTACACCAAGCTTAAAACTTACATTGTCCCCAATGTAAATAATCAAGTCGGAGAGAGGAGAAAAATGGAACAACTCACCGAGGTGGTAGCGGGTGTTGGCTCACATGCCTAGTCAAGGAGATGCTGGGAATGTGTCACGGCCGTGATGTGTATCACGGGCAGGCCGTGATTGATTCTGGTCCATAGGAGCTGGCCTGTCACGACCGTGACCTGTATCATGGTTAGGCCGTGATACTCTCTGATCTTTAGGGTCTTTCTCATCACGCCCGTGATGGGTATCACGGCTGGGCCGTGATGCTTTCTGGTCTTCTTTGGTTAGCTTATCACGGCTATGACCACTGTCACGGCCTGGGCGTGATGCTTGCTGACTTTGTTTGTCCTTGCCCTTTTTGCTCTTCCTGGCTTTATAACCTGAAAATACTTGGCAAGTCTATCAATCAGTCATCTTTCTTTTCTTATCTTCTCAATTTATTTAAAAACAAAATTCAAAAACAAATGGAAAAGGGAAAGAAAACTTGGTTTGCCTCCCAAGAAGCACTTATTTACGGTCTTAAGCTTGACCATACTTCTTTCAATCAACCGGGGTCGACTGGGCGTAAAAGTGCAGGAACACTTCTCTTCCATGGGAGTCCTTCAAACAGCCGATTTTGCTCATAAGGCCAGTTGTGCTTCCGCTTTGCTCTTTTCACTTTGAGTTTCATGGCCTTACTCCCTCCCGGCGGAAGTTTTGCTTCCACATGGTGAGCAACTCCAACTTCATCACCATTTGGTTCATCATTTGCCTTGCAAAGCTCCGGAGTTTCTTCCATGTTGAGCTCTTCCTTTACCTCTGGAGACAATATATCGATCCTACACACATGACCCTCAAAAGGAGGGTTGTTATATGAGTTAGTCAATTCAAAATCTACCCTACCTTCCTCTACATTTAGAGAGAGTTTGCCATTCTTCACGTCTATTATCGCTCCAGCGGTGGCCAAGAGTGGCCTTCCTAGAATGATGGGGAATTTAGAATTCCCGTTCATATCCAATACCAGGAAATCGGTAGGGATGAAAAATTTCCCTACCTTTATGGGAACATTCTCTAGTATGCCTAGAGTAGTTTTAGTTGAGCCATCCGCAAATTTTAAGGAGAATTTGAATGGACTCAACTCATTGGTTACCAACCTCTCCAAGATAGTACGCGGCATCAAGCTCGCACTAGCCCCTAAGTCACACAAGGCTTGGTCTATTTCCACTTCTTCAACTGAGCAAGTAATAGAGAAACTACCTGGGTCTTTTAGTTTAGGAGGCATGACATTGCGCTCCTCAATTAAGCTCTTAGTTTCTATCTCCACTTGCTTCCTCTTGACAAACCTTTGTGGGAAAGGTGTTGGGGGTTGGTACGGTGGTGGAGGGACATACTTTGGTTCTGGATCTTCATCCTCGCTCATGTCCTCCTCTGGTTCCACATCCTTTTCAACCACCCCAAGCTTATCATCCCTCAAGTATATGGCATTACAGTGCTCATTGGGATTAACTTCGGGTTGCCCCGGAAACGTACCCTTAGGTCTAGAGCATGTGCTGGCTTGTTGGGCAATCTGAGTTTCTAGCATCTTGTTATGGATGGCTAAGTTATCTACCTTAGATGCTAGCTCTTTTATCGCCTCGTTGACTGCCCTACCTTGTTGTCTAAACTCTTCATTTTGTTTTGTTTGAGTTTCAACAAAACTTTCCACTAGAGACTCGAGTTTAGACTAAAGTACCTGAGGATACCCCAGTGCAGGTTTCCTATTACCTTGGCCCTCTTGGAACTCGTGGTTCAGCGTGTTGCTATAGTTCCCGTAGGAGAGGTAAGGGTTGTTCTTCCTTCCTTGGTTGTAAGGATTTGGGGGAGCATAATTTTGTAACTTCGGGTTCGTGTCGTAGAAGTTGTGACAAGAGTTCACTTGTTCCTCCGAAGCGCCGGATCCATGAGCAATACCACGTGGGCACTCCATTATGTCATGTCCCTGCATTCCACAAATCTCACAAACAATATTAGTAGCACCTATTGCACTCACATTAGCTCTTTCAAGCTGATCAAAGCGTTTGTTCAGTGAGTCTATTTTAGACATTATAAGATCAGTGCTATTCATTTCAAACTTACCCCCCGAAATCTTTTTCGGGTTATTACCTCTTTCTGAACCCCATTGGTGGTAGTTGGTGGCCACGTTTTCAATGATGTTGAATGCCTTAGTCAAAGGCCTATTCATAAAGGCTCCACCAGCTGCGGAATCAAGTGACACCT